>VWZG01006095.1:198116-244798 GCA_013396735.1 Grallaria varia | reverse complement strand
TGGGTCCTGCTGCAGCTTGGTGCTCCCCTGGGTCCTGCTGCAGCTTGGTGCTCTCCTGGATCCCACAGCAGCAGACAGGGTGCCGGGCTGGGCTGCATTGCAGCATCATGGGAACTCTATGGTAGCTCCCCAAGCCGTCTGCTCACGGTGCTGTCTGGCAGGCTGGACATGGTCTGTGAGCTGCAAAATAAAGAGGTCTGGTCCCAGAGAACAGAAATAAACTCCAGAAATGGGAATCTTCCCCCAGAGGTGATAGGAGACAACCAGATGGGCTTTTGGAGTTTTCTTCCTTCCCTAATTTCTATAAACATGAAAAGAAGCCACAGTTTTACAGCCAACCTTGGAAGAGCTGATGTCCAGTGTTTGGGGGGGGTTTGGTATTGCAGTTGTTTCTCAGTGGGAGACGTTCCCACAAAACTCCCCCAGACTTGGACATGGATATCATTAAAACAGGTGTCTTTGTTTTTATGAGATGCTGGAGTTCTGATGTTTTGTTTGTGTCTGAAATGGGTGTAAAATTGTCAGTGGGGCTCTGCTGGATTCTTCAACTTCTCTTTACACAGAGAGGGCCACCTTCACTGGGCACTGCCTGCCCAAGGAGGGGTGAGTGCAGGAGGACCAGAACAGCCACTGAAATCCCGTATTTAGGAGAAAGCAGTGGGGGAAGATTTTAATTTTTCACCCCCGAGTAAATCTCCTCCTGTACACAAACCAACCTATGCCCCCCTCTCCCTTTTCCCTCCTTCAGCGTCTTCAGAGACCCCCATCAACCATCTTATATTGCTTGATTTAGGGTGAGTGGTAATGGGTCATTGCATCCCCGGGAGAGGGCTGTGTGCTCCTCTCCCACCTCCATCCCTCCTTCCTCACGGTCCCCAAAGGACACACGTTGGAGAAACAACCCCTGGCACGTGCAGAGCAGTCTGTGAGAGGCAGACCCCTGTTTTGGGGCTGGGTCCCAGCAGGCCAGGTTGTTGTTCAGCCTATATATCACTCCACAGGGACTGCAACATGACAACCCCATCATAATATTTGTGAGGAATCACTTCCCCAGCATCTTACGTTTCACCAACAGCAACTCTTTAGAGCTGCAAGGGGAGGGTGGGGGTCATGTGTTCCCAGCTACAGGTCAGAAAACATAACAATATGAATTCCTCCTTTTTTTCCTTCATTAAAAAAGCCCAGCTTCAAGTCAGCAGTCTGTTCACTACGGTCAGAGCTTGGGAAGGGAGGATTATCATGGCTTTGAAGCAAAAAGCTTGGTGTTTGTGGGTCGTTGTTCACTCAGATGTTGGCATTGCTGTTGGGCAAGGGCAAGGGCTGTCCCTCGTGGGTGGGCCTCACCCTTGGAACTGGAAAGGCTTTCCATCAGCTCCCAGGGATCTCTCTGGAAGCCAAGGCTGCTTCACAGCTCACGCTTGTCTCGTCACATAAACCACACTTGCCCCTCTCCTGGGCTGACCTTCCCCCAGGACATCGTTTCAGCCTGGTGGAATTTGATCAAAGCAGGACCAAAATGAAGTTCTGTTGAGCTGCATCTCTGGAACTGGGCAAGACTCTTTGTTCTGATGCTCTTGAAGGCTGTGCTGTAACTCCGCAATAAAGTGAGGAGACTTGGGTTCTGTACAACCTTCTTACTGAATTGATTTTACTTTCATGACTTTTATGTAAGGGGGAGAAACTCGATGATGCAGCTCACTCAATGTTCTGCCAGAGTCTGGGGCGAGGGGAGTTATTTCCTACACGCACTCTTGGTGATTTCACTGAGCAATTCAAAGCTCCAGTCCAGAAGAAAATGCCCTTTTTTCCCCCCTTTTGTTTTCTCACCCCCAGGACAGGTGGTAATGTTGAAGTCACCACCAGTCAGGCACTGGTTGCTGTGGGCTCTGTGCTGGGCTGAGGACCATCCTGGCATGGTTTGCCTCCTGGCTGTGATGCACACGCTGCATCCAGGGACTGCAGTGTGCAAAACACGGCTGGAACCATGTGAAAATGTGTGTTCTGGGGAAATTTCCAATGCTTCTCACTCAGGTATTGCTGGACAGCCTGGAAATACCAGAGGGAATTGCCTTTGTAGCAGGGTTTGAGTGGACTCAACTCCAGACAGAAACAAGAAGAACAAAGAATGGCAGGAAGCAGAGTCTGGTTGTTATGGACTTATGTCTCAAAACTGATGCCTTGTTAAACTGATTTATTTTAAAATTGTCCTTTTTTTTTTTTCTGTTTCACCTTCAGAATTCTCTTGGGCTTTTTGTACAATTTGTCTACTACAATCTGCTATGTACATCACCCACCCTGTAGAAATCAGCTAATAGGATAAAAATTAAGAAGAAATTGTTTAGATAGAAATCACTCCCTTCTCTGAATCATTATTTTAATGTGGAAATAGGAACATAATTTCTTTGGAGACCTTCAGTTTCCTGTCAAAGCTGTTTGAAAAATCAACAGGTGGAGAAATCTGTGGGGGACAGATAGATGACAGACTGAATGACCATGTAAATCTAATTTCTTGGGGGGGAAGTTTATATAATAAAATGGTAAAGTGAACTCACAAGTGGCTCCCTCACTGTATTTCCTGTACTAAATGGAGGAGAAGCAAATTGTGGAAAACCTTAACCCAGGTTTGAATTTGGGGGTTGAAACTATCTTTAAAATAAACTCAGTTTTTTAAAACAAGCCTTGATTAGACAAACACTTCACAGATATTTGAAGCACTTCCTTTAGAGCCAAGTGTCTCTAATGTGTCCATCATGTGCTCGTCGCTGCAAGAAATCTGAACGACTTGTCCACGTGGGCAGGGAATGGAGGATATTGGAAAATCCTGGTCATTGAGTGTTTATTGATTAGCCTGAAGCCAAGGAGTGATGGCCCCAGGGCAGAGCAGGAGTTATCCTGGCACAAGCAGGATTTAACTTCCACAGGAGCGTTTCAGCAGGAATCCTGGAATCACAGGCTGCTTTGGGGAGGGAGGGACCTTAAATCTCACCGTTTTACAAGGCAGGGAACCTTCCTGTAGGCCAGGCTGATCCAAGCCTCATCCAGCCTGGCAATTGGTGTTCTTGGAGGACTGGGGCAGGGGATGAGATTGATCATAAAATCCAGGAATGCACCCCTTTAATTTCCATGTCATTGTGCCTGGTAAAATGGGAAAAGGCCTGATTTGGGGTATGTCATCTGTGCGGGAAGACCAGTGAGTGCTACTGAAGGTTGTTTCCCTGCAAGGACAATTAACAACCTTGGAGACAGCCTGGGAGAGTGAGAGGAGTAACACTGCGATGGTGAGAGACTCAAGACCTTTGGGTTGGAAGAGTCATCTGAAAGAAAACACAGTTTCAGCCCAGTGCTGACCGTCCAGAAGGGTTTCAAACTTCTGGGGACCTTTTGTTTTGGAAGTGGAGGCGGATCCCTGCAGAGATTGGACCCCTCCAGCTGGGTGTCCTCTTTCCTGGGACCACAGTCTTCATGTCCAGCACTAAATGGAAATGCACTAAACGCAGAGAGCTTTATTTGGGTGCTCGGCAAAGCCATGTTTGGACAGACAGGATTACCTGGCTGCTCCTGGTATGTGAAGTTCATACCTTGTGTGGCACATTTATCACCCCTCTGCCCTCTGGGAGGAGAGGAAAAGGAACAGTAGGAGGGAAAAGCAAGTGGAAGGCAGGAGAGGGGGAACCCAGACAAGGAAGGAGGTTTGTGGGGTGTGTCCTCCCAGCTTGAGTGATTTATTTTTCTTCTGGGAAACATTGAAACTTCCATGTTGAAATTAATGGGACAAAAACACTTTCCAGGTGCTCTCAAGTGCAAAAGTACAATAAATCAAAGAGGTAGTTGAAGGAGGAGCCCTGCAGCCCGGGGAGAGAAAGGAAAGCCAGGCAGAAGAGCAGAGTCCTGAAGCTGTGCCTGCTCTGGTGTGTGACATCCCTGAGCCCCCGCGGTGCAAAGGGGGCATTCGGGGCTCACAGGGAGCTGCCCTGGGCTGGTCCAACCTGACGGTGATGCAGGAGCTTGTTGGCTGGGTCTGGAGGGCAAGGGAGCAAGGTGTGACACACCTGGAGAGGGTCAGAGAGCCAAGGAGGACTCAGAGAGAACACTGGCAGAGGCAGAGGACAGATTCACCCCGTATCTGGAACACAGAGAGATTTCCATTGTTACCCAGTGACCCCAGGGCCGTAGGGCAGGTCTCTGCTGACATCCCAATATCCTGCAAAGTCACACTGACTCAGTGTCCAAGGGCAGGTTGGACGGGGCTTGGAGCAGCCTGGGATAGTGGGAGATGTCCCTGCCTGTGGCATGGGGTGGCACTGGGTGGGCTGTAAGGTCCCTCCCAACCCAAACCACTCTGGGGTTCTATGCTATGTGTGCATTGCTGATGTCTCAAGGGTGGGCCTCACTGTCCCATTTTTTAAAGATTTTTTAACCAAAGAACACATTTCTCAAGTACTACTGGGATTTTCATTGCAAGAATTTGCAGTGTCATGTGGAAAACACGTCACTTGAGCTCCTGGAAAACAGAAGCAGCCAGACTGTGTTTTTGTGGGTATAATTCCCCATGTTCTTCAGACATCACCTCCACCACTTATTATTAATTAATTAATATTATTTTTATTATTTGTTGTTATTGAATGCTGTGATAATAATTACTGGTTATTTATGGCTGTTTCTAGGGTGGTAACACCTGGAACCTTTGGGGCAGCTCTGGCCTGCGCTGTGCCAGGTGCTGTGCAAACATACTGGAGAAATCCAGCCTTGAGTCCCTTTCCCTTCCCTCCCAAGCTGTCCTGGGCTTGGGCCCAGCCAGTGTATTCTCAATTGCTGACTTGCTGACAGCTGCGGAGAGCACAACGACTCAGTTCCCTACTTGAGATGAACCACTGGGCAATTAAACTAATAGAGAAAATCTCTGGGCAGAAGAAAGGAAACGTTTCAGAGCTGATGTTAAGTGTGCAAGGGCTAAAGGGGAATAAAAGCTCTCCACAATTACAAGGGGGGAGAATGGCAACCCCGGCTCATTAATAAACAAAGAGCAGGATGTAATTAATAAATGCCTCTAAACCTGCCAGAATATGGAATTCCTTTCTAAATATGTCATTAGTAAGAGAAATAAAGAGACAAATTAAGCTGATAAGGATGGGCTTGGAAATGTTGAAAGTATACAAATCATAGGAGCTGGCTGACATTGATCCTGCTTGTTAGAGGGATTTAACTGAAGAGTTAAGGAATCATTGTGGAGCAGTGGAATTGTGGCCATGGGATGTAAGAGGAAATGTTTCTATATGGCAGAAATTGTCTGCTGTGCTTATTATGGTACAAACGCTGCAGAGGAACATGGTCCCTGGGCAGAGGGGAGCACACCACGGGGTCTGGTCCTTGACATCATCCCAGGGGGAAATTTGTACCATACAGGGAAAAAAAAAAAAAAGATAAATATTTCTCCATCTTCCAAAATCTGGGGGATAAAAAAGCTCTGCTACAAAACAACCATACTGGTCAGGTCTGTTGCGGGGAATAATGGCACACAGAAAAGAAGCACGTTATGATTTAAAACTTCTTCTGACTACCAGGGGGTCAGCCACTTCATGACTTTTGCATGTCTTGGCCCTCATGTTCACACTCACTCACGGTGCCCCAAAAGCTCTCCCTTTTATCTGGCTGAGAGGAAACCCAGGAGGGGCAGGGAAGGACCCACCAGCCCCAGAGCGAGCAGGGCTGTCTCCTGAGCTTCATCAGCTCACACGCCGTGATGAATCCAGGCTCTGGCCACGGGAGAGAACACATCTGAGAAACCTGGGATGGGCAGCAGATGCAGAACCTGGCACCAGGGAAGGGCTGGGGATGACAGGCTTTGGAAGGAGGGAGCAGAGCTCTCGTTGGGTGCAGCACAGATGGAGAGTGCGAGGGGAGCTGCGGGGGAGAAAGAGACCTGATCAAAGGGATGCTCACTCGGCAGGGATGTCAGCAGGATGGGATGGCTGTGTCAGGATCAGAGGAAAAGAGGTCCCCACGCCTGGATCTGTGGATGGGTTGGAAGGCTGTGCTGCAGAGGCAGCGTGTGCAAGGCAAGGAGCCAGAACCAAGCACAAAGGCAGGACATGATCTGGCTCTCCTCTAGTTATAACGTATTTAAATCAAGCTGTTATTTTCCCCTTCAAAATGCAAGCTCTGGCTCAGTCCTGAATGATCTATCAGTGTCGTGGAGATCTGCAGCAGGATGGCACCATCATAGAAATGGACCTCTCATCTGCAAAGCACTGCACTTGCTGAAGGTCCCTGCTTTGCCTTGGTTCTCCTTGGGGCTTTTCCCCTCATTTTATTCTCACTGGGAGAACAATCAGCTCCACAACTGTACAGTCCAGCTTTTTCCCAGTACACAACACAAGTGACGTGATTTTGGCAACCTATCTGGGATATTTTTTTTAGCAGTCTTCTTCTCTTTTCTGAACTTTAATATGTGTTTCAAATCTTCACTGCAAAATGCGAAAAGTAAATGAAGAGACAATTTGGACGGGTGATACACAGGCCTAACAGAAGATGGAGAAGAGAAACAGTAACAAATAAACCTAAATAAAGAGTCAAACTCTTAATAAATTATGTCCGATCACCAGACAACTGCAGCAGAGCAGCCAAATGAGCTGCCATACCCTGATGCTGATAGTCCAGATAAAATATTACAACAAATCTGGACCAAAGAGGGGCTCTCAGCAATGGTACAACAGTTTGCTTTCTAGCCGAGGCAAAAATAACATGTAATCATTTAATACAATTTCTTCAAATAAACTTCATTTTGGATAATGATTTCCAGATGGATGAAGGTTTATAAACATCTCTGCCACATGATACGTTCCCACTGGGTGACAGAAAGGGTAAGAGAGGGATTTAGTCCCTGGGTCTGTACCAGTAACTAAACTGGTGCCCAGTGTGGTTGTTCTGAGCCGGGGAGGGTTTGTGGCCACCCTGCTGCTCCCTCCTGCTGTCCAAACCCAGGTGGCTCCTTCCAAACTGCCTGGTTTGTGCCTGGGAGGGGCTGCACGGAGCACTCTGGTGGTCCGGACCTCAGTGGTGCCAAGAGCATCCTAAAAACTAAACTGTGTGGGGAAGGGAGCTCCCACGCCTGGTTTGATTCACCCACATGGACACAGCAGAAGACCCCACAACCCCTTGTGCATCGACAGCACCCTCCATGAAACTCTTCTGGAGGCTCATCCAAAGCTTCAGGGCTGGGTTATCACGGCCAGCTTTGCAAACATGGAACCCCATGTAAAAGATGGGGTCACAAGTGGTCCTACTCCAACCCGAGGCAGGGACCTGCCCGGGATGTAGGTGCTGATGGCCCAGCACCTTCGTCTGAGCTCCGAGGAGCCGAAGCAGCTCCTCAGGCTGTCAGGGCTGCACATGCATTTCATTGCCTTGCTGGGCTGGGGCCCTGCGGAGTCAGCCCCGGGAATGTGAAGGAAACAATGGCACTTCGCACTTAGAGCGGAGGTTTGAGTGTTATTAATTATTGTTCATTTTGCTGGTTAGCATGAAGGAGACAGAGGGCTGAAACAAATCCAGGCAGAAATCAGCCACAGTTATTAGTGTCTCAAACCTTTGTCTTGTAGGCTTCAGTCTGCTTAAAACAACAGAAAGGAAGAAAAAGCTACACATGTTTCAGATGAAGGCCCCCAAGATATGTGGGATTTTAGATAAATGACCTGGGTTGGATCCAGCACTAATTATTTCCCTTTAAATCCTCAGATATTATTTTTTCCCTGTTTACAGGGGATTGTTAGTTTGTTTCTTCTGCCCCAGTTTCATCCATACCTCCTGCTACGACAATGCCTCCACAGATCCCACAGCTGGAATGCAAACGAACCATGGAACAGTTGGATCTCATCAAGGACCTGATGGAAAACTGGCGAGTTTCGAGCTCATCCTGCTTGGTTTTTTCACCTGGTGGGTTGGAAGGAGAGGTCTCGGCTTGTGGGACCCCCCAGCTGGGGCACACGAAGGGCTGTGTGCCCCTGGGCATCCATCCCATGGCTGCTGCTGGGCAGGGGCTTGGCCAGAGGGCCGTGGAGCTTGTGAGCTCCCCTGCCCGGCCACGGCCCCAGCAGGGTGTGATGGGGGGTTATGGGGTGGTTGGGGCCCTGATGGGGTTGGGTTTGGGGTCTGCCTTTGCAGGGGCACACGGGGCATTACCCCTGGCAAGCCTGCCAGCTCTGCTGCTGCCACCGTGGGGACAGGGGACACGCCAGCCCCAGAGAGTGTGCCAGCCAGGAAGGGGAGAGTTCTGGGAAAGGGTTTCTCCTCTGCAAAATGAGTTCTGCTGAGTTTACAAGGTGCTGAAGGCTGTTAATCCTGCCTGCTTTGGTACCAGGAGATTGTAAACAAATTTCAATATGCCTTTCTACAGTGCCATTTATCAGTCTCCATCTTTTTCCCTCTGGCTTTTTTCCCTATTCCCTCCCCACCACCTTTTTTCCTTCTTTCCCCCCTTCTCCTCTCATTCCTTTGCTTTGTCTCCTGGATTCCTTCCCACTCTCTAGATTGTCTTATTAATTTTACTCTTTCTCAAAGACAAAAAACCAGCCTTGTGGGCTGGAGACTTTACAACATTCTCTCATAGTCCTGGATTTGAAACGCCTCGCCGGGGGTCTGTAATGTACTGACATGGAAGGACTAGACTTATTATTAAACCAATAATCTTGGAATTTTTATGGACTTCAGAGCCCTGCGATGCTTTCTAACCACATGGCAGGGCTTGCCGTGGGTGAGGAGCCCGTGTGGCTGGACACGGTGGCTTTGCCAGTGCCCGCAGCAGGGCAGGGAGATGGAGCAGCCAGGGCGGTGGGTCAGGGAGGTGGGATCCAGGTAACAGCCCCGGGGAGACCCTCCTGCTCCCTCCCTGCTGCACCAGCCAGGCTGCGGCTCCCAGACTGTGACCTGGGGCATTGGGAGACCCCTTCCCCATGGTGGCACTGCTAGGAGCTGGGGGTGCAGCTCTGCACTGGCCTCCCCCTCTGCTGTCCCCACTGCTGCACTCTCACTTGGATGGGTCCCTGACCCAGAGCAACGTGGCTGGGCTTGTATCATTAGGACAGACCAATTAAGAAGAGATGCTGCTGCAACTCTCATTCTAGCACCTTTTCTCACAATAAAGACTAAAAGCCTTTTTTTTCTCTTTTTTTCTTTTTTTCTTTATTTTTTTTTCAGTTGTGCTGGCTGCTTTGAGCATTTGTCTTGAAGGCCTTGCAAGGACTGACCTTTTAAGGGTGTTAATGTTGTGTGGTTTAAGGATCCATTTGACTTGGTATCTCAGAGCACTTTCCAGCAGCTGCAGCATGAAAGAGGGGAAATTCAGGCTGGATGTCAGGAAGAAATGTTTACTGTGAGGGTGGCTGGACCCTGGCACAGGTTACCCAGGGAGGTCGTGGGTGCCCCAAGCATGGCAGTGTTCAAAGCCAGGCTGGACAAGGTCTTGAGCAGCCTGGTGTAGTGGGAGGCGTCCCTGAGCATGGCAGGGGCCTTTGGGACTAGGTGATCTTTTAAGTCCATTCTACCCCCTAAACATCCTATGATTCCATGATTAGGAGATGAGCTTGACATTCAGAACGTGGCATTCGCTGGCATTCAGACAGTGGCAGTCATTGCTCACTTTGCTGCCCAGAAAAATGCAGTCCCCCAGCTTGATGCTGCTCATTACATTCTCAGAGCATAATTTCAAATGGTGCATGAAACCCTTCTTGCTCCCTTCTGCAGACCCCTGGGCAGCTGCGCCGGGGCCAGGCAGTGCCACGCGCCACTGATGATCAGCTGGGGTCTGTGCATGGCTTTGCAAAGCTTTTTCCTGCCTTTCAGGGGGAGAGCTGACGGTGAAAAGAAAGATGCACAGCTATTTGAGTCGTATTGTAAGGCCGAAAGCTGACCATCTATAATGTGATTTATATCGCTGTGTGATCTGCCATCGTAGGAGATGTTTTTTATCACTGCAAGGGATTTGTGAGACCTTCACTGCTTGCATTTTTCTGCCTGCTTGTCAATCCTCTTATCTTTCCATTTTATTTAATTGGAACCACTGGGTTTGAGGATGCCTCTCCTCAGAGACTGAACACACCGGGCCATTCTCCATGTAACTCAGGTGATGGAAATGCATTGGCTTCCCTGAAATCACCTGGGGAAAAACAAAGAGGAGGAAAAGCTCAGTGTGATGGATTACTAACCCATCCCTGCGATATTCCAGAGAGAACAGACACGCAGCCCATGCTGAGGATGAATTACTGGATCCTATTATAACGGGAAGAATAAAGAAAAAGAAAAACTTCTGCAGATAATCAGCCCCAGCTGCCATGTTTGGGATCCCCCTTCCCCCAGGCAGCCGCAGCTGCGATTCCTGCCCTGGCCCTCCTTCTGCCTGCCCTCAGCATCCCAGCACGAGGACATGCTCTGCTTTAGGGCTCACATATTTCTTCCTTACGCCCGAGTTTCCGGCTGCTCAGCAGAGCGGGGCAGGGCAGGGAAGGTGTAACTCATCCTGAGCAGGACGGGGGACGAGGATGTCGGGGGGAAGTTTCCGGTGAGTCTCTGGATGGGAGACATGCATCTTCTTTTCCACGTCAGCAGCGTGTCAGGGTAATTGGAAGCAACAAGGCAGTGCTGGAAAACCCTGCCATGGATCTTAAGCCTTTGTGGGAGTCTCTGCTGGCGATAGATGAGGTGCTCCCGAGGAGCCGTGACAGCCCCAGCACGCGGCTGACACGCAGAGCCTCGCACCTCAGCCAGGGGGGCAGGAAAAGAAGGAGAAAAGTTTCCTGCAGTCCCAGGGAGAACAGGGCCAGGATTGTTCTGGAGGAGAAGGGGGCAGAGCAGGTAATGAAGGCAGTTTGGAGCTGGCAAGGCCAAAATTCACTTGTGAAATGTGCCCTGTGCTCGCTCAGGGAGCAGTCAGTGGATTCAGGAGCTCTGCGTGTGCCTGAGCTGTCCCGCCACTGGCACAGCCACTGCAGGGCAGCCTGTGCCTCTGTGAGGTGACAGGAGCTCCTGGGGAGGAGGATCAGCACCCTGTGGCTCTTGCCCAGAGCTGGGGACCTGCACTCCTCATCTCACGGGCTGGCCCTCTTGCCCTGGACATGCCAGGGACTGTCACCACCTTTACCAGGCAGTGGTGGCATTTGTTTTCCTTCTTTGGAGGGTTCCTTCTGTGGAGGGAAAATCCCTTTTCCTTCTTGACAGTTGTGTCCCAGCTGATGTGTGGTTTCTCTGTTTCTGTCACCAGCCACCAGCCCAGACCTTGCTGCAGCTGCTCCAGCCCCAGAAACCCTATAAAGCCCCAGACATGTAGTCTTCACCTTTCAGGAGAAGATGGACCTATGCAATGTGTTTTTTTCTGCCGAGAAACACCATGTGCAGACTCAGGAGTCCTAATCCCAGCCCAGGAAGTCAGCCCTTCCCACCTGGTTGCAGCCCAAGGGCAGCCACAGAGGAGCAGTGCCTGGCATCCCCTGCCTGGCATCCCCTGCCTGGCCCCCCCTGCCTGGCACCCAGCCATGAGATGTGCCACGAGGCAGAAGCTGGGTGTGCTTGTGTTCATCTGCTTTAGGAATTTTTCTGCTGTACATTTTTCTGATTGCTGTTTGGTGTCACCTCACCTTTAAGCCTTGTTTAGAGTTCAGGACCTGAACATTTGATTTGATGTACGTTTGTTCCCAGGTTGCTGCAGGCTGTTGGGCTGGAAGTGCACTGTGTGCTGCTCCCAGATCATCCCTTCTGTGCCTCTCGTGAGCTCTGGATGCTGGGCACGGCATGGGGGGAGTTAAAGTGAATCCACTCCAGGGGGATGAAAAGGAGGATCTCTCAGAGTGTTTGCATGTTCTGGCTGGGCTGTAATCCCTTCCAGGAAAGCTTGTGCTGTTCCCAATTTCCCCCTTTGATCATTTGTGGAGCAGTGGTGGA
This sequence comes from Grallaria varia, assembly GCA_013396735.1. NCBI lineage: Eukaryota > Metazoa > Chordata > Aves > Passeriformes > Formicariidae > Grallaria > Grallaria varia. Next base: position 232,870 of record VWZG01006095.1, on the reverse strand, counting down.
TCTGGGGCCTCCACTGGTGACCCGCTGCCAGGGCCCAGCAGGGCGGGAGGACAGTGATGGATGGGTCTGAGGTAAGATGTCCTACTGCAGAACACATGTGCTACACATCTTCCCTCCCTCCCACTCCTTAAAGACCATGGCAGGAACTGAGTCTCAGCTCTTTTTGTCTTGGAACCAGAGAAAAAAGGCCAAACCCCAAACCTTCCTGTGAGGGTGTGACTGTGCCAGAGCCACAGGGATGCTCAGCACAGCTGGACCTGCAGCTGGGCAGCCGTGCTCAGGAGCTGCAGCTCTGCCCCTCCTGTCCAGGGTTAGCTCTTGGAACTGAAAGGAGAGGGAATCCCTTCCTGACTGCTCCTGAACACCCCCACTTTCCTAGAGGAAAAGGAGTATTTGCCTCTTTGCTCGTTCCCCTCTGTGCTGTGGCACCCAAATGCTTTGGGTCAAAGGAGTCCAGCTGGTGGCAGAGGTGTGAGGGGCAGTCCATGCCCAAGGGGTCTGTGTAAAGGTGCTTCTCTCTGACTGCAGGACATTGTTTTGGCTGCGCTGAAGCCTCAAAGGGCTAAGCTATGTCAGGATGTCCCTGTGTTAAACATTAGATGTGTAGGCTGAGACCTGCCAAGCTCGTTATCAAACATGACAGAGAAGGGTGGGGAAAGGTTACCCTGTAAAACCTCTGAAGGGTAAAGGCTGTCCTGCATCATGTGCCTGTGCCTGGTCAAGCATGGAGGGACCCTGGGACATTTACATCATGGCCACTGGGGTTTGATCCAAAGTCCTTTGAAAGGTAGGGATAAGTCAGAAAATCCCAGCCTTTGATGTGGTTTGTGCTCTCCAGGAGGGAAAGCGCCAACCCCAGAGCAAAATGACAAGGAGGTCGGTGTCAGAAGAGCAACATTTCGGGGGTTTTGGGATATTTTTAACCACCTAATCACTCCTAGACAGCTGCATAAATACAAATGAGAAGGCAGACGCCAGTTTTACTATAATGTGCTCCAAGCAAAGCCAAACAGCATAAACTTGTGTGCTGATATTAAGCTCAGTGTGGGTCAAAAGTAATATCTGAATCTAAGATGCTTGCGATCTATTCCTTCTACAACTCTTCTTTATGGTTTTTTTCCCTTCAATAACCTGCACTAATTTCTTTCTAGCTAAAGAATCCAAGGTTTGCTGAGGAGTTTACAGAGGTCCTTCCTCACCAGTCAACCCCTCTTTCCATGGAACCCTTGGGAGATCCTTCCTGGAGGAGTCTCAGAAACTGGATTCTCTGAGTGGTCTCTGTGCCAGGTTTGCATTTGGGTCTCCCACCAAGGCCGCCTGAATTTCCCACTCCCAGCACTTTACAGGAACATTGGCTTTGCTCTCAGATTGTGCCAGGCTGTGAAGAGTTGGAGTGCAGATGTAACCAAGGGTAGACGGGACAGGCTTCTCAGTCCTGCTAAAGAGACATGCAGGCTCAAGCCTACATCACCCAGGAGATGATGGTGACCCTTCCAGAGTACAGCACACTCTTGTTTTCTCTTCTGGAGCCATTTTAGGGAAAACTGAGTGTGGCAACCAGGCTGCAGGGCAGATAAATTGCAGGAATGTGGTCTCTGCTGTGCTTCCCACTCCCTGCTGGCCCGTGAAGTCCAGAAGCAGACTGGGAGCTGGAGTGAAGGCTGATGGGCTGGTGGGCTGGTACCAACAGGCAACCAAACTCCTGATAGGAGAGGAGTGGGGAACAAAAGGGACTCTGTTCCCTGTGGGACAATACTCGGTGGCTGCTCTGACAGACAGAGCCACAACCAGTCATTGGTGACCTGTCGGAAGAGTCTCCTCCAAGCACCCTTGCAGGGAGCGGAACCAGGAGCAGCTGTTGGCCTCAGCCCACCTCATCTGAATCATAGAATCATAGCATTGATTGGGTTGGAAAAGACCTCCGAGATCATCAAGTCCAACCCTTGGTCCAATTCCAGTCAGTTTACTGGATCATGGCACTCAGTGCCACGTCCAATCTCAGTTTGAAAACCTCCCGGGACAGTGAATCCCCCACCTCTCTGGGCAGGCCATTCCAATGCCTGATCACTCTCTCTGTAAAGAATTTTTTTCTAATACCCAACTTAAATTTCCCCTGTTACTGTCCTTGGGACCTGCTGGCAGGGCACAGTTCCTTTTTCCAGCATGAAATGTAATGAGATCCCTCAAGGTCCTGCGAAGTCAGCCTTTCATTGTAGGAGGAGATGAGATGTGGCTGCAGGCAAACAAGGTGGAGTTTTGTCTGGGGAACTGGTGAGTGCTCAGAGGGACAGGACAGGGCATGAAATGGCAGATACAACAGGGTGTATCTGTGAGGGTCCCACTGCAGGCCGTGCTGAGGGCAGGAGAAGGAGAGCACGCGGGGAGCATCTGCCCTTGCTGGATGTGCAAACCTGCTGGAGGCTGGCCAGGAGTGGGACAGGGGCAGAACTGAGCTCAGCCATCCCACAGGAGAGCAGGAACCCCACAGAATGTGTGTGGGAGCTCAGCCATCCCACAGATGGGCACAAACCCCACAGAATGTGTGTGTGAGCTGCAGAACTGAGCTCAGCCATCCCACAGATGGGCACAGAACCCACAGAATGTGTGTGGAGGCTCAGCCATCCCACAGGTGAGCACAGACCCCACAGAATGTGTGTGGGGGCTCAGTCATCCCACAGGTGAGCACAGACCCCACAGAATGTGTGTGGGAGCTGCAGAACTGAGCTCAGCCATCCCACAGGTGAGCACAAACCCCACAGAATGTGTGTGGGGGCTCAGTCATCCCACAGGTGAGCACAGACCCCACAGAATGTGTGTGGAGGCTCAGCCATCCCACGGGTGAGCACAGACCCCACAGAATGTGTGTGGAGGCTCAGCCATCCCACGGGTGAGCACAGACCCCACAGAATGTGTGTGGAGGCTCAGCCATCCCACGGGTGAGCACAGACCCCACAGAATGTGTGTGGAGGCTCAGCCATCCCACGGGTGAGCACAGACCCCACAGAATGTGTGTGGAGGCTCAGCCATCCCACGGGTGAGCACAGACCCCACAGAATGTGTGTGGAGGCTCAGCCATCCCACAGGTGGGCAGGAAGCCCCACACATGTGTGGGAGCTGCTCCCACAGGTGAGGCTGGTCAGCAGAGGGGCCACCAAACACAGGGCACGGGGTCATTGCCCAGGGCTGCCCTCAGCAGCCTGAGTGCGTGGGAAGCACCCCACAGAGGAGGGGAATAAGCTGCTCTCGGTGTCCCCAGGGAAGGAGGCATGGGGTCGTGGTGCTGGATGGGGCCTGGGACAGCTCTCCAGGCTGCAGAGGCAGATCTGTGAAGGTAAATCCCGCTCAGCACTGCTGTGGGTTGCCTGGGGAGGCTCTGGGTCTTGAAACAATTGCGGTCTTTAAAAACAGATTAGTGAAACAACTGTCAGGAATGGCTTAGGAACAACTGATCCTGCCTGGAGGCAAAACAAAGGCCTCGATGGCCTCTCCTCATCCTTCCAGCCCTCTCCTTTTATGACTGTGACTTGACTTTCCTTCTAATTGGTGCAGTATTTTATGTTGCAGAAAGGCCCCTCTCTCTGAGGACTGAAGGGGTGAGTGTCTTGCAACACAGGTGGGCAGCAAAGGGGTCAGCAGGAACCTCCTGCAGAAGGTTCTTCACCACTGACATGTTCTTTGTGGTTCTGCACTACACACCAGCAAGCAGAGGTGGTTCCAGCTGTCCCCAACCCACCAAGGAAGCAAAACCCCCCTGCCCTTTCCTTTTTTAATTCCTTCTTTCATGGTGAGACTTTCCAAGCTCAGAATTAGGAGAAAGCGTGGGTGTTTTCAGGAACAGGACTGGCACCAGGGGACACCGTGAGCAGAAGATCTCTAATTCCAGACCACCCCACACCAGAGCTGTGCTCCAGCAAATTTGTTGTTGTGTCTCTGCTCATGATCAGTACCAGATGCCACAAAAATAGCTACAAGAAGCTCTGAAGTAGGCAATGATGAAAAAAAAAGGCATCTGAAGAGAGTTACTGAACCACCCTGCTATGGTTTGTATTAGGAAAAAAAAAAAGGAGATTGAAAGGAGGTGAAACCGAGCCAGTGTTTGCAGGATCTTTGAGTTCCCTGCCTGAGACACGGCAAAGGGATGGAGTTAATCACACAGAGTGAAAAACAACTTTGAGATACCTCAGGATGGGGATCCCAAGTTGCTCTGCATTCTTACAAATTGTGACCAGTGCTTTTCAATCCACAAGATGTAGTTATAATTAAACTCATAATTAGACAAGTGGGAAAGGGCTAGGCAGGGCCATCAGAGCATCAACAGGTCTCCATGTGGGGAAAGAAAATTAATTTTAATTTTTAGTGCATTCTGTTTCTGTCTGCTAGGTAATTTTTTCCCCTTTTTCCTGCCTGTTTGTTTGTTTGTTTAATTGAGTTGGGCCAATATGAAAGAAAGAAAAGCTCTCACTGATCTCAGATAGATTTCTCAGGGGGTCTGAAATGGCAGGTCCCAGTTCTCATGTTTGCTGTTCCTTTTGATGTCACCTAAAAACGTAGATCCTCTTAAAAATTCTTTTTAGGGGCTTTAAATCTGGAAACCATTTGACAATTAAGCCAGAAGACACAACGGGGTGTGTTTTATGGGCCCCATTAATACGTGCCCAGGAGGACGTGCTGCAGTGTGGCCTCTGCCTTCACCTACCCATGTTCTGTATTAATTCACTCTGGAGTGCTTTATTGCTGTGATATCCTTGGGAAAAAATAGGGGAAAGGGGACATCAGTTTGTCATTCTAAGGGAAAGCCTAGCCAAGATGAGAAGACAAAATCAAATTATGACACCCAAGGTTCCCTCTGGTCACTCCTCTGACACGCAGAGGAAATACCACGCGTGGCACTGCGGGGTGGCCCCCGTGCCAACCATCAGGAACCACCAGCAAGCAGCAGCAGGGCTGGTTCTGCTGGCTCAAAATCATCAGCATCAAGCGTTTGCTCCATGGCCCTGAGTGCTTTGCCTCCTGTCCTCTCCGAGTGCCTTTCCTGTCTGATGAGGACCATAGCAGGGAAGTGTTTTTAGGGGCTTTTCATTGGTGGGTGTAGGACTGATGTGCTGTGGGGCATTGAGAAGTCTCAGGTTCTGCTCCAGGAGGGCGTGGGCAGCAGCAGAGCTGATGCAGGTGGAGACATCCCTGTGCATGGGAGGGGAGCTGGCACGGAGTTATCTTCAGAGGTCCCTTCCAACCCAAACCCTTCCGTGAGTCTGTGATGCTCTGATTCCTTAAGCTGCTGCCTGCTGTGGACCAAAGGGCAAAGCCCAGCTGGAGGACACGCCTGGCAGTAGGGGCTGGTGTGGGAATGTCCTGGGAAGTGTCTGGGGGCTGCCCTGCCAGCCAGCACAGCGTGGCAGAGGGGCAGCTCCATCTCCTGCTGGGCTCGTGTAGCACCCGGTCCTTGGGAGTGCCCAGTTCTGCAGGTGGAACCCTCACAGTGCTCCTGGACACGTGGGGGTTTAACTTGTGGTGTGGGAAGGGAAGTGGAAGCAAAAACACCAAGATCAGGCTGAGGCTGCTGAATTCTCCAGGGCCCTGCTGGCATTGCTTTCAAACCCCGTGTTCCTTCAGAATATTCTTTCCATTAAAAAAGGGTGGGAAGGGAGACAGGAGCTTTTCCAATCCTGGCCACTCTGCTTTATGGCTCCTGAGGTGCATGGCTGCAGCCTGTTACTCGTCCCAGGGCTGAGGACATGAATGAGCTTTCTGTTTGGAAAGCTTTCAGGGACGTGCTGAAGCTGGTTCTTACACAGCCAGCAAAGGGAGCCATCAGGGCAAAGCATGCCTGAAGAGAGAAATTGAAAACAGCCTTGGAAGAAAATGTGTATACATGTGGCATGACATTTATTTATTATGCTGTGCTGCAGAGCTCTTGCCCAAGCAGAGTTGAAAGCTTAATGAAAACGGTGGATTTTTCTAAGCCCTACCAGGATTTAGACCCTCCAGCAAATGTATAAACAAGGAACATTTTCAAAGTCTTCTCCTACTAATGGTTATTCATAACTATTTTAGGGACCTGCTGTTTTATTTGACTGACAGCACTGAAGAGAAAAAAGATCCCAAATGCAGTCTTTCCACTCCATGATTTTCCTAACAGCTGGACATAATGCAAAGCCCATTTTCTGCTCCTGCCACAGCTGGTTTGACATCTGTGTAATGGAGGAGAAGCAATGGGGATTGATTGGGCTTGTGAGATTAAAGGTAATTGCTTTTGCTTCCCATGCCTCTGAGAAAGGAGGTGATGGAGCAGGTCTTGCCATAGGGGACAAACCCATTCCACAGTTCCCGTCAGCACAGATGAAATCCTTTGAAGAAAATCAGGAAAAACACACTAAAGTCTGACTGTCAGGACCTGGAATCTCCACCCTCATCTATGTGAACATCTCTTGGGAAAGATCTCTTACTTCATGTCCCTCCATGCCCTGTGGAAGGACAATTCTCCTCCCCGTCAGAGGAAGGGCTGCAGTTCCCAGGTCACTGGGGTGGGCTGACCAGTGGTCTGACATGGGGGTCACTTCATCTTGTCTCAGTACAGTGGGATGAACAGGGCAAAACTCCACGTTTTCTTCATCCCTGTGTTTTGTGAGAGGGTGAAAATACCTGCAGACAGAACATTTCCAAGATCTGTCCTTCCAGGGCAGTGCTAAGACAATTTGAAAGGCTGCCATGGGTTTTCCTTTCTCTCTGTGGGCGTTTCCAAGTCCTGCGTGTTTTGAGTCGTTCAGGAGTTATTTAGAGACGAGCTGAATTTTGTAAACGCAGTGAGCCTAGTTTTGGGAATGGGCTCAGAGTGGCCCTGCAAAGACACTCCATGACGTCCCTGAGGTGTGACAAGCGGCTGGGACCCAGATGCTCTTCTCTTCATAATCAGAGCCTCAAAATACTGGTGCCAGCAGTTCTCCCAGTTGTTCCACACATTGCTTCAAACACTATCACCGCAGAGGAGGACAAAGTTGCTCTTTCTGGTGATCTTTAAGCATCTCTGGATCTGAAATTCCTGTGCTGGCACTGGTTGCCAGTTCTCACTGTGGCACACCAAGCACAGCTCTGGAAAACCAAGGCAATCATTTCTCAGCCTCGTTTGCCTTATTTTTGTCAAAAGCAATCAGTGGACACACTTTATCTATCTGTCTGTCTATCTATCTATCTATCTATCTATCTATCTATCTATCTATCTATCTATCTATCTATCTATCTATCTATCGAAAAATCCCAAACAACCCTGCAGAAGGGAGGGAGAACATTTGAAATGAATTTCACAGAGGTTTCCTTCCTTGCCCTTGACTCCGGCCCAGGAGAATGCTTGGCTGAGATGATGCAAATGCAAGATTTTATTAAAAATAAACCAGCATTATAGGAAAGGAAGCCCCGAGTTGTTGTTAATGCCAAACAAACCAACCTGAGCATTAGGCAATATAAATATAATCTACATGATGATTCACATATGTTCTCTGTCTGTCTGCTATAAACTGCAACAGCCCACTCAGGGTATAAAACAAAGCAACTTTTTCTGCTTATATGCAGCAAATGTTTGGGTTTCTTTATTTTTTCTCCCCCCCCCCTTTTTTTTTTTTAAATTATTATTGCCAAATCAGATGTGGTCATGTGGCTTTCAGCAGATATTTCCATGATCCAATCCAACCTGCTGGGTTGTCAGGCCTAATCCATCAGCCCCATGAATTGTGCCTGAGGTCCGAGATTAGCACAACCTTTTCTCTGGCTTTCTGTGAGAAAGGTATGAAAACGAAACAATGCAGCCATGGCTTGCAAAGGCATGTCCTGTGGCCTGAGACTTGGGGCTGGCCATCAGCTCTGTTCCCAAAATCTGGGACCTTTCTAAACCTGAGTGCTGAACAACCCAATGGCTACAGATGTTTGGCTCCATGAGTTAAGAGAGGGATTATTTCCCAGCCCCAAGCACGATGGGCACAATGTGTTCCATGTCCATTCAGCTGAACTTTCTTACCTCTTTCTCAGGGACTTGGTGCTGCGTCCCACCAGTCCTGAGCCTGGAACTCCTTGGCTTGAGAGTCATGGCCAGGCTTTCCTCAACCTCCTTGCCAACCCAGTGATTAATTAGCTGGCCCTGGAGCTACAAAGGCATTCTCCCTCAAGGACATGGCCCTTCTGGAATGCAGCTGAACTCTCCAGGGATTCAGGACAGACCCAGCCCATGAGTTACCTGCCCAGGGTCCCTGCAAACCACATTTCCCTGGTTGTCCCCCGCTGTCCCACAGCCCTTCCCTCGGTGCCACAGCTCCTGTCAGCCAAGAGGACAGAGTTCCTCACCAGCCTTTGTGCTGTGCGTTGAACATCTGGCTGTTGTGAGGGGAAGGAATAAGCTGAGGGGCTGATGTGAACCAGATTGTTTGCACTCTGTCCAGAAATTCCAGTGCTGGCTTTTGGCTTATCTTTCACGCAGAGCCTCTGTGGGCACTTTCTGTAAATCAGAAGGGTGGGTTTGCACCCTCTGAGGAGAGGCACTGGCCGTGCCCCTCGTGCTGTGCTCCCATCCCAGCAGATGGGGTTGTGGTTTGGGCTGGGCTGAGGACACTCTCCTCTGTGCCATTGGAGCCAGGAGAGCTCCACAGCAATGGAGCAAAAAGGGCAGGAAGACAAGGGATCGTGGAAAGGACCCTGCTGCGACAGAGGCTCAGGGAAGGGCTCAGGGTGTGTGGGACAGAGAAGGAGCTGGCAGCTGGCTCAAGGACCATGGAAAAGCCCCCCACATTCCCATTTTCCTGCCCTGCCCACTGTGGCCAAGGCTGGGACTCGGCGTGGGCATCTGGCTTGTGCTCAGTGTCCCCGACCCTGAGCGTCCCTGCCCACAGTGGTGGCCCCTCTCTGGAGGTGAGCAGGCTCTCTTCTAAAGCCCCTTCCTCAAAAAGAAGTGACCAAAGGAGTCGTGGCCCAGCAGGAGGGGACCCCAGCTCTGTCACACAGATTCCCTCTCCTTCATGAAAAAAAATGGGCCATAAATTCTGCAGGAGCCCCAGTGCAAAGCAACCCCAATTTCCTGTCCCTGATGTGTTTTGACACATTCGAAGGGTAAATTTGAGAACAGATACATTGTGGGTGTTAAAAAAACAAACAAACTTTAAAGTTTACTTAAGTGCTGGCTAAAAGTACTTTGAAATTTACCTAATTCCTGCCTGGGTGATGTTCAACACTAACAAATACCTCTGGCTAGGGAAGGTGAGGGGATCTCTTTCTTTAACCAGCCATCCTTGGCATGACTTAGAAATTTCAGGACCTCTGGAATGACCACTGTGCAAATGGGCTTTGAAAAATGAGTGCCCAGCCTCCTTCTAACTGAGGCATAAAGGGAAGCAAATCCAGGAGAAAATCCACCACGGTCTGCTATCTTATCAACAACTCTACCAGTGTCATCTGCAGAGGACAAGAGGCAGAGCCCATCTACAGAATTAAGGCCACCACGGTCTGATCCTTGGTGCCCAACACTGACATTCTTCCTCTCTCTGCTTTGTCTTCCACACAGCTCTGATTTTCTCTTTGAATATTAATGGTTGTTCATGATGTCTTGGCCCAGGATCTCTATTGCATCCTACTCTGACCCAAATAAACCAATAAAGGCAGAGTGAACAATATCTTCCCATTGGCTTTGTCCCTTTGGAATGGCTAATGGGGGATACAGGAGGAAAGGAAAACCATTGCACTATATTTGGATGCACAAAAGAAGATTAAGGAGACTGAGGGGCCTCCTGAGACACCTGATCAAAATGTTGCTGTCACAGGGACTCTGCCATATATTCCCATCCACACCTTTAATGCCACTAAAAGTCTTTTCCAGAACTGCATTCCTGTGATGCTTCAAAACCGACTGCTAATTTTTCCACTTCAAAAGTAGCCATGGCCTGATTTCAGAGATCTGAAACTTAAATACCACTTTATCTCGCCAGCATCAGGCACAGCACAGAAACTCACCTCTCCCACCCACCATACACAAGGGCTTTAGTGTCCATTCTATTTGAGAAACTTGGGTTTGGTGCCTCAAACTAAATAAAATAAAATAAAATTATGACTGCAGGTCATTATTGACGAAACTGGCAGTAGTTCTTAACATCATGTCATATAAAACAAGCTCATTTTCTTATTAGTATAATTATAAGAGTTCCATTTCCTTCCTTCCTGTTCACACCCCTTCTCTAAGCTGAAACCAAAGATTTCTGTAATTATTGCTGCCAAGCCCAAACAACTCAAAAGAAATCAAATCTGGCATGAAAAGCATCTTCACTCATCGTGTCTTTCAGTGGCTTATTAAATATTTCATGTACAAACACCCTCACCCCTCCTTCCCAGGAATGCCTATTTTAACATCATTTTATGAATCACCCCCAATGCCAAAGAATGAGTAAAGGAAACCGGAAAATTCTTTTGGATCATGAGGCTGAGGAGTCGTAACCCAAGAAATGTCAATGTCGAAAGACAGGCTGATCTGTGCGTGGGACTGAGGTGTCTCCTGGAGGTGATGACTCATATTTGTGCTGCATGAGGCACCCTGAGGAGCTTCAGCGCCCAGCCTGTGGGTGCTGGGGGGCTTTGGTCCCTTGGCTGGGGAAGGGGCAGCGGCCACGCCATGGCAGCAGCAAGGAGTGCAAGTACACATTGAAATGTAGTAAAAAAACAACCCAGCCTTGAAGAGATTGGGTGGGATTCATCTCACCCAGGCTTGGATGGCTCCAGTGTAGAAGTCTCCATCCCAGCTTGATGCCCTGAGCTCTCATTTTATGAAAGGAGAGAATTGGCCACGTGTAGCACAAAGACCATGTGGTCTGTTTTAAATATGTGCTTGAGATAAGATGAATCATATCCTGCAAATCCCTGCTTTCCTCCATTGACTGCAGAGAGTCCAAACATATAATTATTTGCAATATAAACACGCATGGGGGGATTTATAACATCTATTTTATGTTTATAAATGTGTGCTTTCCTCCGAGACAGAGATCTAAATTCCACTCAAGTCAATGGAGCAAAATCTGATCAATACAGGCAAGAGAGTTTTAAAAGGCAACTCAGCCAAGTTACAGATTTTATACATCTTCCTGCTTATTTACCTAATTTACTTAATTTGTTACTGGTCTTGGTTCTCAGACTTGACCAGTTCTCCATTTAGTCCCAAAAGAGTCTGAATGTTCAACTGAGAGATAAGTACATGGGTTTCCAACCTCCCTTCTGTGCATCTGCCAGTCTCTTATCCAGCCTTTCTCAGCATGAAGTTCATCAGCTTTGCCAAAGTGCCATTTATGCAATCCTTGAAGCCTGGAGGACCAAGGAGCTTGGAGAATTAGAACAGCAAACCACTGCCTTTGGCTTTGGTGCCCTCTGTCCCACAGAATTCGTGCTGTGGGTCAGCCCCAGACCTGGAAATGAAGCTGCTGCTCTCCAGGCAGCCCATGTGATGTTCCTGAAGTCGGCCCAGCCAGCAGGGTAGATATCACCACCCCCTGGACATTTTCCAGTCCTTTGTGGTCGGTCTCAGTGTCAGAGGACTGTCTTGGGAATATTTAATTTACTGGTACAGATGTTTATGGATCTACTTGTACTGCACAGTTGAACCAGCCAACATCTCCTGCTGTTCGTGAGAGGCACAGTCTGGTCTCTTTGCACATCGTCCACTTTGAACTCCTCTGGAGTTTGGGTGACCAGCACTTGCCTGCAGTTTAGATGATGCCATGATATGAGCACTTTCCTATCTCTGCTGGAAACATATTTCCTGAGATACATGACAATTGCAGCTGTTCTCTTTAAGGTCACGGTTCTCAGACTAACCCAGGTCTTTTTTCCTCTGCTGCTACCTTGAATCAATCAATCACTTAGTCTGTAAGTGCAGCGTCTTCTCCTTGTTACCGTTAAGATTCACCCCTTTCTCTCACTCAGCCTCCTTCCAGGTCATCCAGCTCTTCCCATATCATATCCTGATCCTGCTCTGCAATAGCAATCCAGCCCCTTGAGTTTGTGTCAGCAGCAGATCTCATGACCAGGCGCCTCGTTACTTTCTGCCAAGTTCATTAAGGAAAATATTTAATAAGATTGGTCCCAGGACTGATTATTAAGGAACATGATGGAGTTTCTCTGGATTTACTCACAAGTAACAGACAGCAAATGTTGGCCCCAGATGGTATTTTGTTCAAAACAAAATAATGACTTCCATGTGCCTCATCCCTTCCCACACCGAGGTGTGTGGAGCACTAGCTGGTGGTCTGTGCAGTGCTGGCTCTTTGCAGAGTGCTGGCTCCTCCTTGTTACTTCCAGCTTCTAAATTCTACTAAATTAAGCAAAGCTTGCCCTAAATGTTTCCCTAATATTATTTTCATGTGTCAGAAACAGTGGGAGTTGCTGGTGGGACCACATGTGACTGGAAGGGGAGCTCACCTGTGAGGTATTTCTTGAGCTGGGAAATAGTTCAAGCAAACGGGGACCCAGGGAGCTTCCCAGCTGTTTGTCAATACAGGGCGTGTTATTTATGTCACAGTAGCCCCAGATAGCCTAAAGCAGGACCAGGACCAGAAACAGGCTGAGCCTGGCAGAGGCTCCTGCTGAAGGCAGTCCTCCTCTCAGGCAGATTACACTGGGCCACCAGAGGGAAGAACATCGGGTGGCAGGTGAACAAAGGAGGAGGACACATCCCTGTGAGCACAGTGACACGCCGCTGCCACGCCGTGCAGCTGCAGCTTGTCCAAATGTGTCTGTCCTGCCACAGTAGCAATCTTTGGAGGTTTCTCATGGTTTGTGGCATCTTTGCACATCCCGAGCGCTCTGTTTGCAAACACCCAGGAATTCACTCCCTAGAGCTGATCCAGGCACCTGCTGCCGTGAGGGTAAAAACAACCTGCCTGCCTAAAGCTGCTCTGAGCTCTTGGTCAGAACTTGTTACACCAGGGCTGAAAAACATCTGAGAGAACACAAGGAAAGCCTGGAGCTGAGTTCAGGGCAAAGAACTGAACAGAGGAACTTCTCTGTCCCTTTTGTTTCTTTGGTTGTCAGGTTGCGGATTAGGCACTGATTTGTTATAGAATTAGTCACAGTGCTTATATGGTAAAAAAAGCCAGTCTTGTTCACGGTTAGGATGACAAGGACTGGCTTCAGTGGCTGGAGCATCCCAGCAGCCCTGTGAGAGGGGGCTGCTCCACTGGCAAACGTCTGGCCCTAAATCTGCATGTGCAAATGCTTCTCCTGAGCCAAGTTCTCTGGTGATGAATGTTCCAGTGGAGTCTGTGCACTCCCAGCACTGGGACAGCCAGCTTCTTGATGCAATATTGATTTCTTCTTCAGCATCAATGCTGATGGTTATGGATTTAAACTCGGCTTATTTCCATTGCGTCCAATGTGGAAACCACCACAGTGACCAGGGACAGGTGCTGTCCTTGCTGCTCCTGGCACACCTGGCAGCTCCAATGGCAGGATACAGAAACCCAGGGCAAAGAAAATAGATCTTTTACTCCCTGACAAGCCAGTGGTGAAGGGACAAAGAAAGCAGGGATGAGTTGCCAAAGTCTGATGCTGCCAAGGTTTATCAAAACTACAGCAAGGTGTCTAACCTCTATCAGAGCCCTTCTGCAGCTGCTGCAAGAGAGGGACAAAGAAATGAATTTGTAATTTGTAATGCTCCAGATTCAGAGCTCTGACACAAAACTGGGTGCCTGACTTCCACACAGACTGACCTCCAGGGCAAAATTAATCTCACCTAACAGAGGCATCCACATGAAAGAGGCCTCCATGTGAGACCATCACCCCGGGCTGCCTTTAGAGTCAGTGAGGAGAAACAGAGCATGGTTCTGACCTCATAGAAACGTCCACATGGGGCTGAGATGAATTGCCCTCCGAAGTGCCTGCGTTCCTCTCCCGACTGCTGTCAGGCTCTGCAGCTCAGATGGAGCTGTCTGCAGGCACGGGGCTGCACAACCCTGCAAGATGGATTTCCCCACCAGGAATTCCCCCAGCGTGGCAGGGAAGGCTCTGGCCAGCAGAGCACGCCAGGTCTCAGCTCCACCAGGACAGGAGTTAAGTGCATTCTTTGCACTGGGAGGAAAACGGAGCCAAGTGGGGACAGCACACACGGACCAAACTCACCGTGCTCAGGGAAAAGCAAATCCTAGCCTAGAGCTTAAAACCAGAAAGAACTTGTGTTAACCCAGCCTGATCTTCCTGGGAACAGTGGCTGGAGAAACACCACTCCCCCCAGCTCAGAGGGTGTGAAACCTGGGACAGACAAGGAGTGGGAGGAAGGAGATGCCTTGATGAAACATCCTGGTCATGCAGTGCCTTGTGATAATTCACTAACTCCCTGCACTGCCAAGTGCATGTTAGAAGAATCAAACTCTTCCCACTTGCAGCTTCCCCTCTGGACACTGTTAATCAGCTAATTTCTCCCAGGGCTACCCAAGCAGGCCAGAGTTCAGGCAGGATTCCCATTAGAAATAGGAAAGACCTGTCTGATCACTGAGTTTATCCAGCTGTGTAGTTTGCAGTGAATAATGACCACTGGGGCTTTTGCAAATTGTGGGGGCAGTGGGGTAAGGGAGGGAAGTGACAGCTATGAATTATCCCAGGCTTGCTGCCTATGGAGACTTGTTAGGGAATTTTTTATTGATGTGCATTTTCTATCTATATTTATGCTTATATTTACATGATTATGGAATCTTTCTGCTACATTCCCCTGGCATGTTTTTTCCTTCATGTAACAAACCCATAGGCAGAGATATTTGGGTTTTTTTTGAGGGGGACACCTGGACAGGTGCAACCCTTTTTTAGGATAATTGCACTGTATCTGGGAATAAATCAGATTAACTTCTTCTCTGCATGCAGCATGTGAGCTTTTGGCCAGTCATCCCACTCCAGGCCCTCTGGAAGGGTCTGTCTTCCCAGGAACTCCTGAGGAATCCTCGAGCAGCTGCCTGCCTGCCTCACACAACCAGTGGAGAAGGATGATCCCATACGAGAAGTTCTGATCTGTATGAGAGGTGTCTCACTTTGGAGAACCACCCTGTGAGCTCCTGCGTAAAGCTCTGCATCCTGCAACCACCACCTGATCCTTCCTCTGCCTTGTCCTGCAGAACCAGGATGGTGAGTCCATGTCCAGTGAGGTTTTCAGGCCACATGTCAATGCAGATGATGAGCTGACCCCACCATGGGCAGAAGGAACCTCACCATCTCCTTCCCCAGGCCAAGTCATTCTGGTTGTCGCTCCAGGTCAAGGCAACCAAACTGAATTTAAATGAAAGCTTCTATCCCCAAAATATTTTTCAGAAATTTAAATCACTGTGACAACATTTGGTTGTGGTGGTCCCAGGGAACTGCTGGGAAGGGGATGGGGAAAAGCATTGTGGCAGGAGGAGCACAAGACCACAACTCGCCAGGGCAGGGCTGGTATCATGTTCGCTGAAGGGTTTCTGTACTATCTGGAGTCCTTAAAGCCCTGGAAAAAATGGACACATATAACATTCTTGATATATTTTCACTTACATCAATCGTTCTTTCTTCACTCTTGGCAATTTCAGAGCTTACGTTTGCGGGCTCACTAAATCAGCCCATGAGAAACTGTGGTAAACAATGTGGAAATTGAAGATAAATGAAACTGGAGGCACCTGGAAACTGGCCAGCACAAAACTGGTGGTGATCAGCCTGCATTCCCCTTGGGAGCTGAAAAATGGGAAACAAACACTGCGCAGTGACACAGGGAATATTCCCCTTTAAACTTCTTTTTTTTTTCTGCACTATACTTGATAGACTAGGAAGTATCAATTTAAAAAACGTTTTTGTCATGAGATCAGCCCTTTGAAAAGTTTCAAAATGTGGCTAAATTAAAGTCTCAGAACTGCAAAGGAAAGAGCACTGCAGGTGCAAAGAGGGGCTGGCAAAGTCAATCCTCTCAGAACAAAGGCATCTGGGGTAGATGGGAACAGGATCTTCAAATCAAATAATAGGCTTATGGCACTTCTCCTGTTGGGCTGCAATTAAGGACTGAGATGGTCTGTGCAGGGTGGGTGCTTTGTCGCTGTCAGTAACCTGGGAGTGCTCAGGGCTGGTCCCCACGTGTGCTGGTTCCACCCTGCGGGGCACAGCAGAGGCTGCTGAGGGCAAAGCAGGGGCTGGCACTTCGTCCCTGCCATCCCTAAGCCCTCGGGGTGCTCCTGTGGGCTGTTCACAGGCTGTTCCAAAGAAAATTGACACACCTGAGTCTGTCTCTGCCAACCTGGCTTTACCCTTGCTCCAGATAAGCTGCTCATTGGGGTCAACACCAATGCAGTTGTTATCTTTTTGAACTCTTTTGTTTTTCAGTAAGCTTCTGGAGCAAATTAATAATTAGGGTCTTTTAATTACACTTCAGAGGGGGTGGTTTTGTTTGTCTGTTTGTTTTCTAGTCTTTTCCTCCAAAAGAAGATAGGAAAGGAACAGAAGAAAGAAATTGCTATTGGACTTGAATGGGGTGGGAAGAGTGGCTGGTACTTCGAGCAAAGATAGGAAAAGAAAATAATCCTTGAAGAGCAATCCAGCTGTCAGAGAATTTATTGGATTTCCCCTCCAAACAAAAAGATTGACTTCAGTGACATTTCTCTAGCTTTGATTTTTGTCAGCAAAGGTGCATGTGAAGTGCATTTAACAAAGGATATTTTGATGGGAAACCTTCCCCCCAACACCTCTCTTGTGTTACAGCCCAAGAAAGCAGGGACATAAATAACCTCCAGGATGAATTCTCCAAGAGCAACTTTGTGTGGGTCTGGAGGAAAGGCTCAGCTGCACCTATCCCTGCCCTCTGGCAGTGGGAAGCCATTCCCTGTGTCCTGTCCCTCCATCCCTTGTCCCCAGTCCCTCTTCAGCAATCCTGGAGCCCCTTCAGGCACTGGAAGGGGCTCTCAGGTGTCCCTGGATCCTTCTCTTCTCCAGGTGATCCCCCCAGCTCTCCCAGCCTGGCTCCAGAGCAGAGGGGCTCCAGCCCTGCAGCATCTCTGGGACCTCCTCTGGACTCTGCAGCAGCTCCAGCTCCTTGTGCTGTTGGTGATGCCAACCTAAGCAGGGCCCAGGGGATGGGCTGCCAGCTGCCAAACTTCAGCCTGGAAACCCACAGTGTGTCAGTGGCTCCTGCCAAGGGACCAAAACGTATCTGGGCCAGGTAAGACACTGGCCAGGTGGGTCCCCTTAGGGAGGGGGTCCCTGGTGCCCTTCGTGAGGTGCCATGCTGGCGTCTGCCCCGCTCTGCACGAGCACCTCATTGCACAAATATCCCTGCAGAGATGGAGGTGTGAGGTCACATGTGTCCTCCGGGTGTTTTGCTGTACGAAGAGAGAACTTGCAGTGGTGTGAGATGTTTATGAGGTGATATCTATACCTGGGAGACACAAAGAGAGGAAGAAAGCCAAAGTTCAAGTGCACTGGTAAGTAGCCTTGAAAAACTTGCCAAATGCATCTTAAAGACATTAAGTGACTGATCCAACACCCCAAATTTCCCCTGTATTTGCTACAGGAGTTTTTAAAGTTCTGAACTACTGTCCTTTGGACACTTGTTAAGTTTTTTTTTGGGTGGTTGTTGCCCCAGGGGCGTAAGGAGATCAGAATATGCAGTAGCCAAACTGCTGGAGGATCACTCCAGGCAAGAAGTAGGAAAGGGGAAAGGTGAGCATGGAAATACGTGTTTTGTGTCTGAAGTCAGGTAACTGGCTTCCATCTAAGAGAAACCAGGGAACGAGACATGGCTATGGATCCCCAGGGAAAAGGAAGGAAAGGAGGAGAACATCAGAGCATCACCAACAAATAAAAGCTACTGGCTGTGAGATGAGATAATACTGTCTGGGGGAACTCAGTCATGGTCAGCATCTGCTTCGGATTGAGTCTCCCTTTCACCGGTGTCTTCACTGGAGATGGTTAGAAAAGCTGTAAGAGTGTGTGTGGGAGTCAGTGCTCCAGTGCATGGGTGTCAGCCAGGTGGGTGAGGCCAGGCACGGGCTCAGGTTTATGAGCCATTGCTGTTGCCTCGCAGAGGGCCAGCCGGAGGCAGGGAGGGAGGAGGGGGTGTGCTGCTCTGGCTGGGGAATAGATGCAGGATGCTCTGATCTGTGCATCCTCGTGCTGGGAGTCAGGAACTCCTGCCAGCTCTGACAGGTCCCTGCTCAGCCAGGGATGTGTCAGTAAAACAAAACTGTTCAAAGCTGGCAGCTTCAGATGGAGGCGCCCACAATGACATGGCTTGAGCTTCAAAGGAGCTGAGGAACCAGCAGGTTTCATTTGTTTTGGCCTCTCTGCAATGAAGTAATAAGAACAAAGCAGACGAGAGCATTTCCAAGAACTTGATTAGTTTTCTTTACCTTTTGTGCCTCAGTTTCCTCCCTAATAAAAGGATTGTGTTTGACTTCTCCATGGGATCCCAGTGAGGAGCTACATGTGGGATCTTAAGAAAGAGGCAAGTCTCATTTTACTTGGATTTATGGAGCAATGAAGGCTACAGGAGTGAAAGCGATCACTGCTTCTGCTCCGCTCTGTCCCAACAGCAAATTGTCCCCCACGGCCTCCCCTGGGCACGAAGGAGCCCAGAGCTGTCCCCATGTCAGAGAAGGAGGTTGTGTGGAGTGGGAGGGAGGCTGCAGCAGGTCCCCTTTGGTGCCACACCGTGTGACATGGGCAGCTGAGCAATGGAGGGGCACAATCTGCTGATGGACAGGAGTGCGGAGCGCAGTTAATGCCAGAATGAGTGTGACCTTTTCCTTTTTATTTCCTTTGCAATTTTTCCCCCCTTTTCCATAAAACTCCTTTCCAAGTTGCTCTTTGCAATCAGAGCCACCCAAGCCAAGCGAAATGCACAGACCAAGGTGGCAGATGATAAACCATCCATCCTGTTGGGCCAGCCTGACTGCACCTGCATCAGCCAGGGCAAAGCCACTGCAGGACCCCGGGGTGATTTAGGTGGGAAATGAGAGGGAGGTATGAAATCACCCCCTCACCCTTCATGTTTTCCAAAGATATAGCAAGAAGAGAGATGGTGTTTTGAGGGGGGGTGTGTCTGTGTGTCTGTGTGTTAGACGGCAGTTTTTAAATAATTTCTCCCCTTACTGCAACAATTAAAAAGCCAGAAGAAAGATTTTTTTAAAACAAACAAACAAAAAACCCCAACAACCAAACCAACAACAACTAAATTCATTGGTTTCAAGGTGGGTTAACAACATGAAAAGCTCATGCCAGAACATGTGTTATTAGCAATAAAAAAGTCCTTTATTTGTTTCTCTGGGGAATTTCTTTCACACTCACTTTTAAAAAAAACTGTCTTTATTTGTTTCCATTTTCTCTCTCTCTCTCTTTTCTCTCTCTCACACAACCAGATCACTAAAATAAAACAAAGTTTTATATTCATTCCAGGCAGGGATTCCTGCCAAAATCTGTGCCTCCTATTTCTCCCCCCACTCATTTTCTTATATACAGACCAGTGATGAAAACGCAAAAAAATCTGAAGCCTATGAGGTGACAGATGAACAAGATGTAGAGGCAAATTATCCAAATGGTGCTGCAAAGGATTGGCTTTTACTGGCAAAAGGGAACATATTTTTGCAAAGGTTAGAGGAATTTTTCTGTTTCTGTTGGATTTTTCCAAGGCTGGAACTTTTAGTTTCATGAGAAGACTAAGATCCTGCATTTAAGATGTTCCAGACAATTCTTTCCTTTGATTTGTTGCGTTGTTTGTTTGGTGTTTTTATCAACAGTGAGGGTTTGTGGTTTATTTTCTGTACAGAAGTGTATTTCCACCTTTCTCCCTGCTTAGCCAGAGAAGAAAAAGCCATTTGGCACCATTTCTGTTCCAAAAGGCAGGGCCTGCCTTTCCCAAAGCCAGGCTGGCCGGGCTGATGCCCTGGTTGTTCTGCATGTCCCGTCTGATGGCACTCAGGGTCATCTGCTCCATCACCTTCCCTGGCACCAAAGCCAGGCTGACAGGCCTAGAGCCCCCTGGAGAAAGGCAGAATTAAAGGGGTTTACATGTATACATATGTGTGTGTGTGTGTGTACACGTGTGTGTGTGTACACGTGTGTGCGGGATGCGGGGACACGGGATTGTCGCAGCCTTGCTCCCATCAGCCCAGAGGGTCAGCAGCCCTTACCCTCCTCTGATACTGCAACTCTCATGGCTGAGCTGAGACTTGAAACAGGAGACCTTCAAGAGCAGAGCACCACGTCGGGTGAGATGCTCTGTGTTAAATATTCTTGCTCTTGTGTAAGTGAAAGGGAGGGGATGAGAAGGCACCTAAACCTGCACATCCCACCCCAGACCTGGGACTGCTTTACAGGGCCTGTGGAACTGGGTCACTGGAAGATGCTGAGTTCAATGTCCTGCCCAGGATTGCAGAACACCCTCCTGGATGTGTCCCACCAGGGGCTCCTGGCCAGTGCAGCAGTAGCTCCAACACTGACAGTTTCTGCCAGGTCCTGTCACAGCATCCAGGGCTGACACATCCACAGCACAAAGGCAGCTCACGGGGCAGCAAACTCTCCTGGACATCACTGGACAGGCCATGCTGAAGCTGAAATTATTGATTGCCAAGTACTTGGACCGAAGGAACAAGCCAAGTGCCAAACCTGATGGTTTATGGCCCATTTGGGACTGTGGTCACTACAGAAAATGGCACTGCGAGGGCAGGAAGTGTAAGAGGAGACTGGAAGTCAAATAATTAACTCAATCCAAACTCAGGAGAGAGTGAGAGTGGGTGCTGCCCGGCATTGAGGGGGTGAGCAGGAGAAGCTGACGTGCTTGGTGCCACCTGGGTGCCACCCTGGGCTGGGCTGAGGCTGGAGAGAAGGGCAAAAGGAAAGGTCTGGGGGCAGAGCATCTCAGACAAAGGGGAATCACAGCCCTGCTGGATTTGCAAGGCATGGGAGGAATGAACTGTTGGAAGAGGCAGTAGTAAATGTTCTTGACCTCTGCTCAGCTGACTCAGAGGGAACGTAAAACGCCCAGAGGAATCATGATTGTGATCTCAGAATGCACAGAGAATTTTACTGCGGAAAACTGGAAATACTTGGAAGAGTTTGCAGTTTAAATTCATCCTTGTTAAGTCTCAGTAGGATTAAAGGGCAGCATAGGCCAATGTGGGGCCTGAAAGGAAGGTGAAGATTAGCATAGGAAGAATAATTTGGAGGTCTCTGAAAAGAAGCAGAAGCAAGTTCAAAGGATAATTCAATAAACAAATAAAGAGATACACCAGGGAAAGCACAGAAACACATGAAGAAGGAAATAATACTGTGCTACACAGACCACTAAGGGAAACACATTGTTTGAGAGCATTTCAGGATGAGTGAAGGCAGATGGATGGGTCCTCTCAGCGTGGAGGGAACCTTGGGGAACCTCCTTGCAAAGCTCTGAGACTGCAAAGGAAAGACTGAAGAACGATCCTCTGAGAGAGTCGTGTGCTGGAAATGGGAAAGGTGCTGGAAATGGGAAAGGTGCTGGAGAGCAAGAGCAGAAACATGACTTGGTGGAGCTTTGTGGAGTTTTCTTTCTTGAGCATCGAAGTTCTGGGATCATCACCAGAGTTAGTGTCAGGTAGCTGGGCAGATCGATGGGTTGAGTCTCTCATTACAAACCAATTTCTTTATCACTTTTTATTTTTTCAGGCCTGCAGGGCATTTCTCCATACCTCAGGAGAGGGATTTATCCCAGCAGATTTCAGCCACAGAGCAGGCAAATGTTTTGTCCTGCACAGCTGAAGAGAGGCACCCACAGCAGACAGAAAGAATTCTATTTACAGATGAACCCATTGTCCAAAAAAAGACCTGGGTTATTCATGTGGTGTTGATACCTGAGTTTTAGAGATGGATGAAGGCAATGGAGAATTTATTGTTGTGATGGTGAAACAGTAAGAGAAAAGGGAAGTATCTTACAGCAAGAAACTTAAGTATTTGCTCTGTTCAGCCATCAAGAGATAAATTGAATTTTTCCTTGATTACCACATGAAGTATCTTGTAGAAGAGAACACAGGGGCCCTCATGCAGTGCAGAAAGAGCAAAGCTAACACGAGCACATGTCCCACAGACAAGGCAGGACAAGTTCAGATCATAAAGCATGGAAGTGTGCAGGGAGTGCAGTTAGTGCTGGGAAAAGAAAGGGAAGGAAGTGGAGGATCCCTCCTGTGTCTTTGAAAACAGGCAG
Organism: Grallaria varia; assembly: GCA_013396735.1. Classification (NCBI taxonomy): domain Eukaryota; kingdom Metazoa; phylum Chordata; class Aves; order Passeriformes; family Formicariidae; genus Grallaria; species Grallaria varia. The sequence continues at coordinate 210,684 of VWZG01006095.1, read as the reverse complement.
GTTTTTTTACTCGGGATGAGCTGCAGCCAAATGCAGGTTACTGGGCTTAATCCTCAGGTAACTGGGTGACATTAACGGGCCTGCAATGCACAGGTCAGATGAGCTAATAGTCCCTCCTGGAGTTACACTGTGATCTAAAACTCTTTATTAATCTGAAACAGCTCTGTCTGCAGGCTTTTTGGCATGTTCCTGGTTTCAAGTATTAGTCCAAGGCGTGTGGGTTTGATTACAATCGCTGAAAGGGTGTCCAGAACCAGAGATGGAGGCTTCAAACTGCATCACACAACAGAAGAACCTTCTCCTTTGCTCCAAACTCAGAATATCCCACACCCTCAAAATAGTTCCTTTTTTTTTTTTCACATTTACAGAGTGCAGTATTCAACCTGGGAAATTATTTTAGCTGTTTTCAGCAAATCTTTTATGCATTAATGTAGTGCTGCTCTACAGGGATCCTGAAGCACAGGATGAACAAGGGCAGAGATGTCCTGAAATTCCATCTTGCATTTAAAGAGAAAACACAACTTGGTTTCTGGGGAAAGGAGCTTAAAATGGGAAGCAAGGAGTGATTGAAGAGATTTTCTGTCAATAAAGTATCTTCTGGAAGTGCCATCAGTGAAAGGAGCTGTGAGAATCACTCATCACTAACACAGAAATGGGCGTTCAAGCAGCCCAAACGCCAGAGGTACAAAACCAGTCTGCAGTGGGAAACCAGAAAACAAAGGAAAATCAAGATGTGTCTTGTCCCGGAACACCTCCTGAATCTTGTGTTGATTTCATTACTTCCCAGGGTGGGATCATGATTTTTGGTATGGCTGTGCTGGATGGGACTGGCAGGTGATGACACCAGCACCTTGAAATACAGGAGGAATGGGAAATGGAAGGAAAATACTTGCTGTCCTTGGATAAAAACCATGGCCTTTTGCCTCAGGTCTTTGAAAGATCTAAGATATTGGCGCTTGATGTACGGGAATGATGTACCGGTTATGTCTGGATTTTAAGAGAATATATTATCTGTAAAGATGGTGTGGATGAGGAGTGGAGAAAGGAGAGGCATCTTTGCAAATGTTCAGCTGCTTTGATATGGCCTTTTCCACCCAGAGTGTTCCACTTAGGGAGGCTGCTTCCCCTGCCATTCCAAATCGATCTTCACGGACGTATTTCAAAGGGCTTTGCAGATATTTTTTATGCTAAAGCTTCCCACAATACCCAGGGTGTCTGAGGGACTCACTGGTGGCCACGAACCCTACTGAGCACTCCAACCCCAGGGCAGCACAGGAGGAGCCCACTGCTCAGGACCTTGGAAAAGCACCCTTTTAAAGTCATGTTCCTGTGCTGGGGCCACAAACACACACCCGCAGCCCCTCCTGAGGCCCTGCAAGGACGGCTGAAGGTGTTGGGCAGCTCTGGCTGAAGCCTGGGGTGGGTCAGTGGATGAACTGGCTCCCACCCAGAGCACACAACGTGCCATAAATGGCCATTTGTGTAGCCAAGGCAATTCCAGCAGGGCAGAGGGAAGAGCAGTGGGGAGCAGAGAGGGTGCAGTGTCAGCTGAGGTGGGGAATAAGGTCCCATAACTCAGACTGAAACTTAAAGCTGCCCTTCCTTCAGCAGTGATTTCCTCTGACCTTCCTGAGCCACCCCCATCTCAGCGGAAGCTTTCAAAGGGGTTTCTTAACACTGAGCACTTGCTGTTTCTCTTTCATCCCCAAAAGCCAGCCATTATTCCAATGAAACCTCTCAACTAATTGGCATTCAGCTCTGCGAGGTGAAAGTGGATCAGGGGCTGCGGCTCAGCCCCACCACTTCGTGGGTTTGGTTTTGTGCAGCTCCTTTCCCTGCCCAAGATCTTGCATTTTGACATATTGCTTCAATACAGCCCATTTCATGACACCTTTGCTGCAGGGCCAAAGGCCACATTCCTTCTATCTATCCTGCATGCAATTTTCATTCTCTTGTCTTCAATGCGTTATAGAAATTTTTCTTTCTTTTTCTCTCTTTCCCTCCTACCCCCCCAGGATATTGTGGGTTATTACCTCAATCCTTTTCAGCTGAGGAAGGTTTGAGGTAATGACCTGAAACTTCCTGGAAAAGATCCCAAAAAGCCCCAAATGGAAACCACATGCAACATATTAGGGACCCTCATTGCATGCAGAAACATTAGCCCAAGGAAGGGGAATGTCCATTGATCAGCCTCTTCTGTCCCAGCTGGCGAGGCCACGTAGGATCAGCAGTGAACATGGACCAGGAGATGAGCTGATCTGCTAAGTTAGAGCAAGAGAGGTGTAAAATATATATTCTCTTTTAGGAAATAGCTTCCTTAGCCACCATCCTTGAAACTGGGTTGGGGATCTGACTCTCTGTGTCAGCAAACTCCTGGCAGGGATCCACAGACCCTGCGTGATGCCGAGCACCGGCAGGTTACGAACCCATGGAGCCCCACTGATGCTTGCTTGATGCTGCATATCAAGGAGGAAATGCCAGAGAAATTTTTATTATTACCACAGGGAGAAAAGAGTTTCCTTTTCCTCTGTGCCCACTTAAAATAATTTCTTTCTTCATCAGTGACAAGAAAATGTGCCATCTCCCCCTCCACCCCTCGGCAGTCCTATAGTTCTGCAGGGACAGGCAGGCACGGGGGGATCATGGCAGAAGAGCCATTCTGGCTCACCTCCAGGAAGGTATTTCAGCCCTTGTTTTCCCTGTTTGAAGTTGATTGCACTTACGGAAGAGAAGGTGAATTAATACTGAGTGGCTCTGGGCCTTTGGAGCTGCGGGGCCACCTCGTCACCTGCTGTGGGTTCCACCGTGCAGTGCCCTGGGAACACCACTGGTGCTTTTTAGGGTGTTGTTTGGTTTGACCCTGATGATGCAACTCAGCCCAGGGCCCAGGGCTGTCCATTCTTCTCCCAAACCAAGGACAATCTCCTGCCCCAGAAAGGTGCAAAGCATGAAGGGTACCAAGCGTTTTGGAGTCCCCATCCCTGGAGGGATTTAAAAGCCACTTGGATGTGGCACTTGGGGACATGGGTTAGTGGTGGCCTTGGCAGTGCTGGGGGAAGGGTTGGACTTGTTGGTCTCAGATATTGTAAGTTAATGAGAGCAGAGTAATGACTCCTGAAACAGAAGTGCAGACAGTTGCCATCTCCTGTGACTTCACTGTGCAAGTCAGGATGGTCATGGTTTTCCTTAAAGCCCCAGTTCCAGGAGCTGAGTATCTGAACTTCCATGTCTCCTTCCTTGGGGGGGGAAAAACCAAACCACCCAAGTTTATTTTTGCCCTCAGGGGTGTTGAAAAAGTTGGAATACATGTCCTCAATGTGCCTAAATGTGCCCAAACCAAGGAGTCAAAGAATCCAGAGTACATTATTTCCGACCATTTCTAAGGCAGGCTCTGAATTCAGGAGCCTCCTGCTTCAGACTCATCGTTCTGGCGTGACTGGCAGGGCTGCAATGGAATAGAAGCAGCCGCTGAGAGGAAGGAAAGGGCAAGGCTGGCTGTTTGACCTGGCTCTCCATGGTGGGCTGCACTGGGCAATTCTTGGCAGTAATTCTTCTCCTCCTCAGTACAGCGTCCAAAATGGCCTTGCCTGTGACTTCATCCAGGCTTGAACTGGAAAGGATTTGATACACATCCAGGAGATTTTGGAATATTGCTCCACTTCCATTTCATTCTTTCTGTGATTTTCCTCTCTTTTTTTGGTTTCTTTTTTTGCCTCCTGCCCAGCAGAGACTTTGCAACAAGTCTTTGCCCCAGGCATGGCCTTTTTGCCCATTAAGAAGCACAAAAGGAGCAGAGAATAAAAGGTGACCTCATTTTTTGTTTTCCCAGGTCTCCTGAGAGAAGAGGTTTTGCCATCTGGGTGGAAATCTGACAAAACAGCTCAGGAGGGGTTGGGCCCATCAGCCAAGCTGAACAGCTGCAGGGAAGCCCCATGAAAACCAAATCACTCCACTGGAAGAATTTACTGTGAATGCTTTGCAGGGATAACAACAAAAAGAAATTCAGCTCTTTTATCTCCTCCTTGCAGCTCGAGGTCCCACACCAGACACTGGCAAAGTTTCCAGGCTGTGGTGGGAGTTTCACCTGGGATGCTGTGCAGAAGTCAGACGGGAGGGGAAATGGCACCTCGGTGGCATCTCAGGGCTTCACAGCCCAGCCCTTCCCCACGTCCTGCTGCTGACGCTCTGTTTGTCACCCTCTGTCAGTCCCAGGTTGGTAACAACCAACTAGAGGCATTTTTGGCTGGTCTTTGGCTTGTGGTGGGCATGTTTCTATTGGTGAAAGTCACTGGCCTGATGTGCTGCCACCTGGGGCTGGGACAGGGGACATCTCAGACCACCTCACCTCCTCTCCACCACCAGGGATGGAGCCCAGAGGGCTTGGAAGACTTCAAATCCCTTGGGTCCTCCTGGATCTGGATACCTGTGGGTTACCATTTGGGACACAGATCTCTCCACCTGAAGACACCTGCCAGGCTGGGACCTCCCTGTCTTTGGTTCTCCAGGCTACAGCAGTGCCTGCCTTCTCTCTGGGCTGGAGGTGATGCTCAAATCACTCTGCTGACCTTGCTGTTCCTCAGTGGTGATTTACAGCTGTAGGACTAGATGCTGGCAATTAACCGTGAAAGTTCTTCAACCAATCAAAGAACTAAATAGCAGGGAAAATATAGAGAAACAAGGGCTGCTAAGAAACCACTCCCAATGTGACAGGGTAATTCTCAGGCATTGATGAGGTTGCCCCTTGAATCCTGTGTTCAGTTTTGGGACTCTCACTAATAAAAGTTCACTTAACTTTCAAAACCAAACGAGATCAGACTGATACAATACACACAGTCCAAAACGTGCTCATAGAAAAGGATCTTTGGAGGTTTCTCATCTATACAAACGTAAAGCAGCACAGTCTGTTGCCTGCTTTATTTGCCACTGCAGAAAATGCTTAGGCTTTACCCATCTTTCCAGCTATTCCTCGAGAAGCACCTTTCAGATCCCCCCTTAAAGAAGCACAACTCCCCCAGGCTCTCCTTGCATGTCTTGCACTTCAGGTGTCTGAGCACCTTGGCAGCTTCACAGAGCTCTGGGGTTTTTAATCTCCTCTGGAAGGCAGGGGAGCCAAGAGAGGGCAATGCAAGGAGGTCAGGAAGAGTCTTCCCTCCCAGGAGTGTTGCTCCAGCTCTGGGGCCTCGAGGGATTTGCACCCCTGTGAAAACAGGCTGTAAGGGCAGGACTGGATTACACCGGGTGGGTACACTGGGAAAATCCCTCCTCTTTTCCCCCCTGGCCCTGCTCCATCCATCACACCCCATGCTGCAGGATGAGGAGCCAGACTGCTGCCCCCTGTATGTCCCAGGTCCCCACAGCCCTGCGGAGCTGAGCCCACCCTCCAGGGCTCCCAGGCTGTTCCTGGCACTGGAGCATCACACACAGCATGCAGTTTGTTCTGCCTTTCCACTACAAACTCTTTTGAGTTGCATGTGACTTAGCCACACTTCAGCGGTTCAGCTTGACATTTCCTATGCCTCGGGATGATTTTGGGGTGTGAAATTTTCACAAAACCCATCCCTTGGCTTGGGAACATTAATTGGTGCTTTTTTTACTGTTTCTTTTTTTTTTAATTCACAGGGTCAGGCTCTTGGCTGGTATCTGCAGTTCACAACTGCTCTGCCCCAAGCAGCTGCTACCTGGGCAAACTGCAGACTCTGCAGAAAGCATTGTGTTTTAGTGGTACTGGTAATTCTCATTTAGGCACCAGCCCTTTTTTCTTTTGTGAGTCAAGGCTTGCCTGGGCCACGACTGCAGAGAGCCCAGGTCCCTGCGGTGTGATGCAAAGCCTGGGAGCTAAGGGAGCATCGCAGGTGCCAGGTCTGCCCCCGGGCTGGCACAAACTCTGCCAAGGGATTGCTGCCACCAGGAGGTCTCTGCACGATGCCCCGCAGATGTCTCAGTGCCTTGAGGTGGCTCATCTGAATGACTTCTGCACAATTGCACCTTTTGTTATTACTGCTTTGATTTGAAATGTTCATTTAAACTCTCTTGTTTTTCTGGCAGCTATCTTTCCAGTTTGCCTTTCCCAAGCAGCCTTTTCTTTTCTTTTCTTCCCCTCCATTACCCTAAATGAGATATTTCTTCTCTGGTTTGCGAAGCCAAACAACCATTTATCTTCTTTTCAAATAGCCGTGTGTCATCTGTTAAAAATAATCTTGTCAGGGCCTGTGCAGGGCTTGAAAAATGTGCTAATATTAAGCAGATTTTCGTATTAAAATCCCTGTATCCCATGAAAGGTCAGTGGGTTCAGTTCGCACACTCCAGGAAAGACAAATAACAGCATTAATGACCAGACCCGGTGAAGAATTAACTGCAGTCCAGTAGGTTTGTAAGGCAGGCGTGGGGTCAGGGCTGTGATGTGTTAATTGCTCACACAGGGCAGTCATCCAGCTGAACCCTCCTCGCCGCGGGGTTACAGCAGTGCCACGGACATCGCAGGGCTGGGGGCAGGAAACAAACCCTGTGGCTGCTGCCTGTGGTGGCTTCTGGTCTTTCACTGCCCTCCCCAGGGCTGGGCCAGTTGGGCTGGGGAAATTTGTCTGTCGGGGGCACTTTTGGGATAAGTTTGCCCAGCACTGCAGTGCCCAGAACTAAACTTTTCAGTTGCTGAGAGCGTAGGAAGTGAAGTACACTGAGCTCTGTCCTGCACGGACTGGCTGCCACAGCCCGTCCAGAGCCAGCCCCAAACTCTCCCAAAACCTCCTAAAGCAAAACCCACTGTGGCCAACACATCCTTTCCCTGCAGTGTCCCTCCTGGTCCCTCGGAACAACCAGCAGTGCAGTGGGCTCTGGGGTACCCCGAGGGGACAGTCTGCTTACAGCTCCTGGCTCTGGAGTTCACAACACTGCAAGAAGGAGAAAGAAAAACTGTTTGGAGAAAGCAAATAGTGTACAAATGTGCAGTCCCTTTTTCTTCCTCATCCCCAAATTCCCCCTAAATAAAACACCAAAACAACAGGGAGTTTTGTTGTTTCTGCCAAAAGATCACAACCACAGATACAATAAGAAAGGGAGTTAGTCATTTTCTAATTCCTATTTCTTTTCCCCTGGCTACATCCACATATTCAAAAGTCAGATGCCTTCTAGGGACCGCAGCACTCATCAGGCTGATATCTATTTTTGGAAAGGCATTTGGTCTTGATTTAGGGACTTCACATGATGAAGGACTCTGCACATCTTTAGACAAGCCACCCAAAGGGTTCTTTATGCTTCCTGTGAAAAGAGAAACATGTCTTATCACCCTTCTCAACTTTTCTGGTCTCTGCTTCCACTTATGGCATCTGGTGACACTTCTGAAGGTTTTGCAACTTCCACTGAAACCTGATGAGGACACAGAGGTGTGTCCTACCTGTGCCAAAGTCCCACCTGTGCCAGTGTCCTACCTGTGCCAATGTCCTACCTGCACCAGGGTTTTAGCTCTGGCCCCTGGGCTGCAAAGCAGGTGCCAAATTGGTGTCTCCAGAGGTGATGCCTTCTGAGTCCACGACATCCTCTAGATCTCAGTTTGTGTGCATGGATCACATGCCTGTGGTTAAGTCTTTTGGAGGTTATTTTTGCTGACAAAAACTTGGGACACATACAACCTTCTGATAAGTGGGGGGGAAACCAAAACCAACACCAAACTACAATTTAAACACAAACTATCTCGCTTAAATGAGCAGGGAGTGCTGAGCCAAGAGAGCAGGCTGCAAGATTTAAGTATCTGGAGGCTGCAGCCAAGGCACTGAATCTACCAGCATCTTAAAGAGAAATGGGGAAAATGCTCTGAGTTTAATGGATTTTAGTTATTTCTAGAGGATGGGGCAAATGTGCCCATGTCTAGTCAGGGAGAAAAACTAAAAAGCAGCAAAAGTACACACATAGCAGGTTAATCCATGTGCTGTGGGTTCAGCAGATAACAACTTCATCAGAGAGGCTGCTGCAAGATTGCTGTGCACTAAATACTCTCCTTTATCCCTGCAGGCTCTGCTTCTCCTCCCTGGGGGCTCATGCTGCAGAGAGACTCTGGGCTCTACCTGGAAACTAAACCTGCTAAATCCCTCATGGGGAAGCCTGGCTGCCTGCAGGCCTTTCTGCTCCAGCTGGACATTTAACACTGACCAGAGCAGAGCTCTTGATTCCACACAGGATGCTGCTTTTCCAGCCTCTCACCCTAATCTGCATTTGTCCCTGCCGTGGGACAGTCACTGCCATCAGGGTTCCTCTGGCAGGGCAGGGAGGGCTGAAGGCAGCTCTGCTGGATGTGCATAGTGTCACAGAAACAGCTCAGGCTGCATTTGCTGCTGCTCAGCCTGGACTCCTCTGCGGGGGATTTGGGCTAAAGGGAATTTGGGGTGTAGAGCCAGGCACTTCATGCTGCAGCTGGGAAGTCTGTCCATCTTCCCACATGAGGGTCACAGAATGGTGTGGGTTGGGAGGGACATTCAAAGCTCATCCAGTTCCACCCCCTGCCATGGGCAGGGACACATCCCACTATCCCAGGTGCCTCAAAGCCCTGTCCAACCTGGCCTGGAATGTTTCCAGGGATGGGGCATCTGCCACCTCTCTGGGCAACGTGTGTCAGTGCTCCACACCAATGATAATTTAAAAAAAAAAAGTCTTCCTTCTATCTAGTCTGACTCTACCTACTTCTAGTTTGAAACCATTACTCCCTGTCCTGTCACTACAGCGACTAACAAAAAGTCTGTCCCCAAAGGCTGTTCAGCTCTGCTGCTCAGCCTTGGAGTGACTTCAAATTCCCCTGTTCCTGCCCTTCGCTTGATGGCAGTGACTCCCTTCCTGCGGCACCTTGAGGTCTGGCCATGGAAGCCATCCTGCCATCCCTTCCCTTTGGCATGGCCACGGGGACCTGCAGAGACAGGGGCTGAATCCCAGCCCCGAGAAGGAACGTGCCTGCCCAGCAGCCACACAGGGCAAACATCCAGGGGGAGCACAAATCCTGTACGAGAGGATGGAGCCGGAGAGCAAGGGAGAGAAATCATTGCTGGAGCTTCCTCTCTGCTTAGGGAGGGTTATAAATAACAAATGGCTTTGGACACGTTCTGCAGAACGAGCCATTGTGTCTCTTCTGTCAGCCCTCACCTGGTGTTATTCCTGATGTTTCCTCTCCCCGAGACCGGGCAGGGTTTTGGATCGAGGTAATGTAGCTGTTTTTGTTCAAAAACCAGACAAGTTCTCCCATCTTGTAACCCAGACTTCATTGTAAATGACCAAACATCTGTTAAATTGAGCTGCACTTCAGGAGAGGGTTGTTGTGGGTTTTGGTTGGGGTTTTTTTTCTGTTGTTTTTTTGTTTTGTTTGTTATGGTTTTGTGGTTTTTTGTTTGTTTGGGGTTTGTGTTTGTTTTGTTTCTTGGCGGGTTTTTTTATTATTCTTTTAAAGAGAAAACAAAACACACATGAAAATGGAGTGTGTGACCATCAGGATACGCTCAGGCGAAGGCAGGGAACTGGCTGGGTGACTTCGTGGTTTAACCCCAGCCAGCACATGTAAGCCCTGCTTGGCAGTAACAAAAACATCCCAGTGTCATCAACACCGTTTCCAGCACAAATCCCAAACACAGCCCCATAACAGCTACTACAAAGAAAATTAGCTGTGTCCCAGCCAGACCCAGCACGGCGATTTCCAATTTGCACCACGCTTCAGCTAAATGTCTGAAATGTGAAACACAAAGCGGGGAAGAAACGCCAAACTGACCTGCTCTTAGACTGGGCTGTGCTTTGCTCCAGGGGAAACATCCTCATTTCAGCTCAGCTCTTTACAACACAGACAAGAGTTATGAGAAAAAGCTGTTTTTCAGGGCAGGTCAATGAGTGCTAATGGCTCGGAGATGTGATATTCTTCTGATGGTTGTGGCTCTCTCCGCCAGCGTCCCCCCAGCTCTCAGTCAGGTTCCTGGCTGGTGAAACTCAAGATAACCCTCAGGATTACAGCACAGCTTTGCACCAGCTGAAAAATTGCTCACCCCTGAATGCTTGAAAGGAGCAATTCTGAATCAGAAATGCATATATTTGTGCATATATAATTAACCCTTTGCAGTCCAGTCCATAGACATCAATAACAGAGCTGCTGATATCGTGGGCAGTCCCACAGAACCTGCTACCCCTGCTTTAATCATATTCCCAGAAAGTTTTTTCATAGTTTTCATAATTGAATCTCTGTCAGGCCTTTTCCTGGTTCCTGGTGAGCATCAAGCAGTGCCACTGCAATTCCGTGACAAGCTTGTGCTACAAGAAACTGCAAAAAACTTTTTCCTGCAAAAAGCCCCCGTACAAACCTCCCAGCTCACCTTGCCCAAACTGACAGTCTCCAACCTGCTTTAGGCACAGGAACCTGGTTGATGCTGTTTGAGTCTCACCTGCTGGAATGGGGGAGACAGAGGGTGTGTGAGCTTGGACCTTGCTGTTTGTCCAAGCTTTTGCTTTCACTCTACAGAGGAAAAGTCCCCGTGGACAGAAGGACCCACCCAGCCCCAGGCTCCAGCAGAAAACCTGGAGAGAGGCCCCAAGTTCAAGGAAAAGTGATGCAACCCCTTTGCTGAAGATTCCACCGCGGCAGAGGCTGTGCCTTATCCCTGAGATATCCGACATGCCGCCCTGTTCAGGCAGGAACAGATCTGCGGGCAGCTAATAAACTTATCTGCATCAGATTAAATCGCCAATCCTGCCCTCTCCCCGCTCCCTGCCCTCGCTCCCTCCCCGGATCGGTTACACACAGCCAGCCAAATAAAGATAAATGCACGACAGAGTTCATTGGAGTGATGGAAAATCAAGATGGAACAGCATATTTTTCATCAATGTTATCCCAGGAAATAAAGATAAATTCCCCCACTTCATATTTTAACGTAGCTTATCATAATCACTGGTAATAGCAACCAAATGTTTTTCATTTGCTGGATTTTAAAGGGGGCTGGGGGAACAGTTTCCTGGTTGGAGGCTCATCGAGTCTAATTTTAAATGGGTGTCAGGGGTCACTTCCACTTTGTGTTGCATTTCTGATGAGCGGTTTGTGCTGGAATACCTGGCCTGGCTTAATGACTGCAGGGGAGAGCAGGGCTGTGGCAGCCAAAGCAGTGATGGGGGACAGGACTCCGGGCCACTGGGCTGGGATTCACCTCCAGCAAAATGCAAACCTTCTTCCAAAGTGGCTCTTGACAAGTCATTTTTCCCGTGTTCTGTCCCTGCCTCTGACTCGACCTAAAGTGTCTTTCCAGCTCCTCTGAACTCTGTGGAGTCCAGGCTTTTGTTTGTTTGTTTTTAATACCAACATGCAGTGTCAGAGTGTCCTCCAAGACTTTCCAGATGCAGCCAGAGGTTTCCAAACCCATCCCCAGGGATCTACTAGTGCTGTTCTTCTGCTCTCCTGTCCCCTGTGCTCTGGTTCCCTGAGGCTTCTGACACTGATCAGTGAAATAAAAACTGGAGCCTCCTCCTGGGAGGCACAAGGAATAATACACTGGATGCAAACTCCGTGAGGATGTGGGGAGAAGAAGGGCACAGAGGTGGGTGGGGGAGAGTGTGTGAAGAAACACCCCTCCAGGTCTGGCATCATCTGGGGTGCATCAAAAACGGGGCTAGAACACGAAGGGACACCCCTGTAAAGCAGGGAGCTGGGACACAGACTTCACAGGACATGATATAAATTCTGTAGGGTTTGATTGGTTGGGGTTTTTTTTGTCAGAAATCTCCATTGCTTCAGAGACAATGCTCTCCATTAGAGCTTCAGTGACTTCTGCTGCCCGCTTTGAGGGAAACACTTTCAGACTTGTCATCCTGTAAGCTGGGAAATGGTTAGTTATTTTGTTTCCTCTTCCTTCTGTAAATGTAGCCCTAATATTTTAACAAAAAAGAAAAAAATTGTCAGAGGCAATAATGAGACCAGACTCCAACCCACAAATTTTCGTGGTTTCTAATTTAGTGATGATAATAACAATAAAAAGGGGCTTTGGAGCAGAATGTCTCTCAATTGCCACAACGCCTGGCATGTTTGTGCCCTGGTGGGGCATTGGCAGCCCTGCCCCAGCGGGATGGGAAGGGTCAGGGCTGGCCATGGGGGAGCAGCTCCTGCTCAGGGCTGAGCAGGGAATGTTGAAAGGCAACATCAGCCAGTGCTGAGCTGCCACTGCCTTACCCAGTGGCAAAACACACAGGGCAGAGAAGGAAGGAGAGAGAATAATTAAATCTCAGGAATGCAGCTGGAGGGCCACTGGGAGCACAAGTGGCTTAAGGAGAAGTTAAGCTCGAGTCCCTGCTTCTTCAAGACTTGTGTTCTGAAGTTTTTCGGGAAGCTGGGTAATGAGAGGGAAAGTAACACATGCCTTGGGATCCTGCTCAACAGAGGAAGGTACAGAGGTGAGCTGGATTCCTGTTCCCCACCTGCCTGGGCTCCTGTCTGGTCCATCCTGTGCCCTGTCCATGGAGCTGGGAATGAGACGGCGATGAACAGAGGCCACACCTCGGGATTGCAGAGCAAGTCCTGAGCCCATTCCTGCACCCCTGCCCTCTGACGTGCCCCCGAGCTCTCTGA
>VWZG01006095.1:171788-197946 GCA_013396735.1 Grallaria varia | reverse complement strand
TCTCTGATGTGCCCCCGAGTTCTCTGATGTGCCCCCGAGCTCTCTGATGTGCCCCCGAGCTCTCTGATGTGCCCCCGAGCTCTCTGACATGCCCCTGAGCTCTCTGATGTGCCCCCGAGTTCTCTGATGTGCCCCCGAGATCTCTGATGTGCCCCCGAGCTCTCTGATGTGCCCCCGAGCTCTCTGACGTGCCCCCGAGCTCTCTGCTTTCAGTGCAGGCACAGGGAGGACACGGGATAACCCAGGATTAACCTCTCCTAGTTACTGGAACGATTTTGGACCTAAGCCATTGCAGAACTACAGCTGCAAGAGTTGCACAGGGCCAGTGAAATACCCCTCGTGAAGCAGAGATGTTTTCTGGGCAAGATGACCCCTGCACACTTAGGGCAGCATAAAAGAGGTCTGGCACTGCACTGGAGTGGAATAAGAATATGTATGGTGAGAAGGAAAGGTGGGAGGAAAGAGGGTGAGAGCATCTTCACCTGCCACAGCTATTTTAGATTATCTGTTCTTGGGGTTTCCCCAGGACTTTTGGGGCACCGAAAGTCAGCAAAGAAAGGAGGCACAGTCTGTGTAAAACCTCCAAGAACAAGACCTCAGCTTTGTGTCAGCTCCAAGAGATAACCCTGCTGATGCAGGAGCAGGGCTCCCCGAGGCCAGTGCTTCACTTGGGTTTATTCCAGGGAAAACACTCCCTACTGTAGCTCCAGTGCAGCTTCTGACATCCCAACAAGCCTGACGGAGCTGCAGTCCACCCTCCTGGCCCCAGGGTTGGCAGCATCAGCAAGATGTAAACCATGAAAACCCCTCACAGCTGCAGACAACAAACAAGCTCTTCCCCTCCACTTGCCTTTCACTGGCTGGGTTAAATTTACTGCAAACCTTGCTGTGCCATGTGGGCTTTGCAACAGGATTGAAAATGTACACGAAATAATAACAAATCCACAAATCATAAAGAGGGGCTGGATAATCTCTCTGGATCTTGTTAAGCAGCAGATTTATGGGTAGTGCTCCCTGCTCCGGACCCAGATCCTCCTGCTGCAGCATCACCAAGGGCTGGGAGAGCCCAAGTGTGAGCAGGCTCTCCACAGGGGACGGGACATTTCAGATATTTATTGGCCACACTTGCACGGCCAAGTCCACAGAGGCGTTTCTGTGTCTAACTTCTGGTTTAGGCGCCTGATTTCTTACTCATTTCAGCAGTAAATGAAGCCCTGAAACAGAAGCTGTGCACTGGGGGCTGCGAATGTGGGACCTGCTGACCTCGCAGAGCAGGGAGGGGGTTCTGGTGGAGCTGAGAGGTGGGCAGAGACCAGCCACCACTCGGTCCCTCCGGGGCCCCTTCTGAGCACTGTTTCATTTTCAATCCCCCCGTGTGCTCCAGCGCTGAAAGGATAAGCACAGAGCAGCTCTCCAGGCAGGGAGGGGCAGGTGGTGCTGATGGAGCACACTCTGCTCCCAGCCCCTTCCCCAGCGTGGGACGTGGTCCATGTGCTGCCGCAGCATCCCCTGCCAGGAGCAGCTGTCAGAGAGCCTTGCGAGGGCCAGCTCGCCCTCCACACCGTGGGGCTCCTGCTGCTGGCTGGCTGTGCACCCCTGCCAAAGGGACCAGACTCCAGGGAAACCCAGGGGTTGTGCCAGCTCTGAGCTCGCTGCCCCTCTGCCTGAGCTGGGCATCACAGCAACCCCCTGGACAACAACAAGCCCTTCTGCAGCCTCCCTCCTCCCAGGGCCACACCTCGGTGGTGTCCTCAGGCCAAGCTCTCAGCAGCTGGACGTTTGTGATCATCGCTGATTTAAACCATGCTCAGCTCTGGCAAAGACACAGCGCTGTAAAGCCAGCCCAAAGCAAGAACTAAATGAAACTTTTAAAAAAAAAAAAAAAAAAGAAAGAAAAAAAGCTGTGTGAAAAGCAGTCTGGCTGTATGGTGTCCTCATCTGCAATAAAATACCCCGTAACGCAGAACTTGGGCTGTGTAAAAATGGCCTGAAGTCACTGATACCCATAGAACTGCACCTCTTTGGAGGCAGTTTTACTTCATATTTCTGCTGTCCAGCACCCAAAGCCTCACGCGCTGCAACCAAATACCCCATTTTTCACCTCTTTCTACAGCGTGGCTCAGGATGTGTCCTTCTGTGGACAAGGAGGTAAGGGGATACCCAGAGAGCACAAAGAATTCGTCCAGGAGAGCAACCTGCTATTGTTATTATCCCAACAGCTCCACCCCAGCTCCAGAAAGCACAGCCCCAAGAGAGGAACCTGCAGTGGCTCCAGCCAGGCCAAGCAGGGAAGGATTTCCTTCCCTCCCAGCCTGGACAGAGCACACCCACCACAGTGACAGTGACCCTCCCCATCCAGCTTTGGCAGAGGGCACTCCTTGCTGATCCAGAGGGATTTGCTTTGGGCAAACCTACGTGAAAAAGAGGCACAAGTTCGGCAAGCTGGAAAGGAGAAGTGAAAATACGGATTTATGGGTGGAGACATTTTGTTTGGAAGAGAAGTGATAGAAGGAACGCCAGGGAGATGAGGAGCTGGACAGTACTGGGGAGGGGTCAGCTGATCAAACCTCAACCAGGTACCTTCTGGGATGTGGCTGGGACTTGCCATCACCACCAGACCTTGGGAAGGTCACACACGGGACATCTCCATCCTCTCTCAGCTCTGATGCTGAGTGATTAGTCTTTGAGGCAGAGAATTAATTCAGTCCTCATGCCAGAGCAGGCCTTGTTTCAATGAATAGAAAGACACACCAGTGACGATGATTCCCTGTGAATCCCAGGCTGTAATTTTTGGATACTGAGCTCAGAGCAGCTGACCTGTCATTCTGCAGCAAGACCTTGAGCCAGGGCCATGGAGGTCAGGGAAAATAAGAGAGCAAGAGAGCAGCAAATGATTCATTCTTTCAGTCACTCAATCCTCAGGAGCAATAGCTATCTCAATCTTCAGCATGGAGGCTGATGATGAATGGTTTTATTACCAGTGATAATGCAAACCATGTGCAAAGTTTACCATGTTTGTCTCCATGCCCTCAGCTGTGGGAGTTCTGCTCCAAGGATACTTTCACCCTCCAGCCCCAATGCTGGGATGGGTGAAGCAGCACGACATGACAGAGGACTTTCCTTGTCCCCTTTCCAAAAAGCTCTCACTGCTTTGGGGTGCATTTCTCTCCTCTTTATCCGACTTTTTTTTTTTTTCTTTCCCCTCTTGCTCCTTAAGAAACTGCCAGACATCTTAAACACATTTAAAAACCCATGTTCTCCACGGCAATCCATTCTCTCAGGTTCCCCTGTGGGCTCCATCATCGGGGACCGGCAGACTGATGGCATGGTGTGCTTGGGGGCCCCGGGACGGGCTGGGCTGGAAGCAGCCCCAGAGCACAGGGCACGTCCTCGGGGTTGCTGCCTTGTTGGAAAGGGGCAGAGGGCTGTGTCAGGTGAAGGGCACGAGCAAAGTGCAGAGCAGTGACCCAGTGACACGGGTGCCAGCTGGCCAGGTGGAGAGGCGCAAGGTGAGGGGAGCGCAGGGTCTCCAAGGGGGCTCAGATGGTGCTCCCCTGGCTGATGCCTTTCAGCTGCTCGGGCGCATCTGGAGCAGAGCTCTGCTTTGTGAGAAAGGGTTCATGTTCCAGATAGGTGCAGCCTGAAACCTGAACCCTCACACGCCTCGCAGGGGTTTGGGTTCAGACCTGGATGCAAACCCCGTCTCACATACCCAGGGGCTGGAACAGGGAAAGGTGTCCTGTCGGGAGGTGAGTGCTGAGCATTCCAAAGGGCAGGAGGCGCTGCTCTGTTACCACAGCTCAGCTGGATCAGGGGGCTGCTCCTGCACTGGGAACGTGTTCCTGGAGGAAATGCACACATCCAAGAGTGCAGGACGTGTTCTGAGCCCGGGCCCACAGAGCTGTTCTGTGCTCAGCGTGCTGTGCCTCTAAAGCAGCCCAGGGAAACAGCTCTGGCTGGGTCCAGCAGTGACTCCAGAGCAACCACCACCTCTTCCCAGAGACAAGTAATTCTGACAGCAAGGAGACGTATTTTCCCAAAACATATTGTCCAAGTAGTCACTAGAAAAAGCTTCAGAAGACCAACCAGAATGGCCAAAACCCAAGAAGTTCAACAGTGATTTTATCCCTTGTATTATACTGTGGAATCTCATTATTTCAGTGTAAAAGTCATATTTTGGAGTGGGTAAGACAGACAGTTCTTCAGGCACTCATAAATCTGAAAATGGATAGAATATGCTTTTAAAGGAAGGAAATTTCTTTAACCATTTTAGGGGCTATCCAGGTAGTATGACTACACTGACCCTAGAAAGACACTGGGAAACTTTTTGTAGAGTTTACTCCATTCTTTTCTAGAGAAATCCCAGAAGCATTTGACAATCATCTACCTTTTATTGCTCGCTGCCTTATTCTTTCCCAGATCATTTGTCACTCCAGATCAGCCCAGAGGAATCTCACCAGCATGTTGAAAATTGATCTTCCTCTCCTCGTTCTAGTTTTCAGTCTCTTACTTCCTTAATAGAGTTACCACTCTCCTATCATGACTGTATCATTTACATATAACTCTCTGGAGATGAACTTCATCAAAGTTTAATTAAATTCTATGCTCTCATCATCAGCCTTACCCCTCCACCATCCAATAACATGCAGCAAGAACTCCACTGGCCTTGGGGTGGCTCCTGCACCTTTGGGTCTCCATCAGTTATTTGAAATGCTGGAGGTGTGCTGGGTCCGGGTGGGGTCAGGTTGCTGCACCAAGTTCTCAGCTCTGGAGCAATTGATGTCCTTGCAGGTCTCTCCAAGGTCCTGAGTCCAGGTTGATCTCTGCCTTGAGAGCTCCCCTGTTGGGGCAGGGAGGGGGATTAGGGGAGGAGTGCTTGGGCTCCCTCCTTTGCGAGCAAACTGAGGCTGTTTGCAGTGTATTTGCCCCCAAATCCCTTCTCAAGGTCCTGCATGCAACCAAACACATTTGGCTGCCCCTGGTGGTTCATTAATGGATTTTGTAATGAAACACTTGGAGAAAAAGCAGTGAAGTATGATCTCATAATAAGAAATATTGCAGAGGAGAAATGACTCAACCGCAGCGCAAGCTGTCCATCAGAGCCGTGATGGGGATGAGGAACACAAACACCACCACAGGCACTGGGAAAAGGTTTCTCCTCTTCCCTTTGTACTTCAGCAACGTTTGGAAGTGGAGAGATGGGCCCCTCTCGTGCACTGCACACACACACAGAGGATAATCCCTAAGTGGAAGAGACACACTGTAAGTGGGGGAGAAAAAGGAGGAAGTGATTTTCTTGCTCTCGTCTTTTGTTTCTGCCTTAGATCAAGCAATGAGTTGAGGTCTCAGGGGTCCAGTTCAGTGACCCACTCAACCTCCTGGCCTCACCTTCTTGGGAGAGGACTAGGCAGAGGGCTGGCCTGCATTTCCTCGTCACCCCCAAAGAGCTACAAGGCAATCCAGAGACTGGCTTTCCAACCAGAGCTCAGGTCTGTTCCCTGGGAAATCTCTTAGGGGGTATTTCCAACCTCAGCAACACCCTCTCAGTGCTCCGGAGTCCCTGCAATCCCTGCTGTGCACAGGGGAGTGCTGATGGAAGGGTGTAGGAAGGCCAGACAAGGAAAATTCACTTCTGGAGGGCTGTGGTGTGTGTTTTCCCCCGTGGGGCCACTGCAGCACACTGATGTTCAGACAACATCTGGGTGTGCAGGCAGCTCTGCCTGGGGAAGTGTTCAATGAGGTGGGTCTGTGCTTGAGGCAGGAGGGATAAAATCAGCCTGTATCAGTGTTTGGGGCTGCTGCTTATCTACTTAGAGAGAAAATCTAAAAAATCCAAAGTGGAAAAAGGGGAGAGGAATCACATCCGTGGCAGTGAATTATAGCCCTGGCCCTCAACAAACCCTGCTTAGCAGATTGATGCTCTTTGCCCTGGTGTTGCAACGGTTAAAAAATGCAGCTAAACACAAACTGCTGCAGTACCACCTGTAGTAGGCAAGGGCTCACGACTCACCTGGGCTTGTCCACAGCTCACCAGAGAACCCAAACAAAAGTTTACTGTACTCCACAATCCCTGCCAGCCCACCGAAAATGTTGTGTAGGAAATATTGGTGACACGGGGCAAAAAATCTGGAGGAACAGTGGTCATCCCACTGCCAAATTACACAGACTTTGTAACAGGAGTGAAAGGTGTGGGAGTCTGGAAGCAAGGGCTCAGGTCACTTACCAACTGTCAGGTTTCCCTCTGGCCTGTTCAGATTTTAGTATTGCTCCCCAGCATGGGAAATTTGGAAAGAAGAGGGTTTCTGAAATATGAATAACAGGTGAGGACAGAAGTTCCTGTGCCTGCTGCTCCAAGGGACACACAGTGCAGCAGCACAGGGACTGGCTCTGTCCTGGCAGGGCTGGGCAGAGAAGGGGGCACGAGGCAAAGCTCCTTTAGGGAATTCTCAGATGAAGAGCAGAACAATTCTTCACAGCCATCTCCAGCTGTCCAAATCTCTACGCTGTGAACCCTCATGGTCCCACAAGAACTCTACCAAAAGCTGTAGGAGTAGGAAAAGTGAATTCCCACCTGTGTGAAAGTGCAGAATACACAAAGTTTACCAGATATCAACAAGATTAAAAAAGAAAAAAAAAAAAAGCCATGGGGAAAAAAAAAGCCAGCGAGATGTTACTTAGCTGGAAACACAGAGTGGAGCCAGTTGCATGGGACAGAGGGCTCAGACAGAAATGCAGCTGAATCCCAGCACCCGGATTTTTGGGAACAGATACACTCTCAGGAACACAGCAGAAAGCCAGAGGTGCCTCATACTGGCCCAATGTGATCAAGGATATCTGAGGTCTGGTGAGCAGATGTTGTTATACAGGCAAGGAAATGCTGGCCAAGCAACAAACAGAGACAAGGAAAATATACAGCATCCCCAGGAGCCTTTGGAACAAACCAGGAAAGGACCTTTTCATCGCAAACCACACGAACTACCTCATGGCTGCAGACAAGCGCTCGGGCCGAGAGGAGGTGGCTGAAGTGCCGGACGAACGGCAATAAAGCAAGGGAGCATTTCAGCAGGCACCTTGTTTGACTCGCAATGAACCCTGCGGGAGTTGCCCGCGGAGAGGAGCCCGGTGCCGGCGCGCCGCGCTGCAGCCGCGACCGCAGAGCAGAGCCCGAGCGGCGGCTCCGTGCGCTCCCGTGAGCCCAAGGAGGCAGCGACAGCCCGGCAGGTGAGTCATCCGCTGGGGCAGGAACGCTCTCACTGAGGACCAGCGTGACTCGGTTCAAACATCAGGGTCCAAACACTCGCACAGCATGGGAGAACCACAGCGAGTGGAAAAAAGTGCAAGATGAGGAGGAAGGCAGCCAAGCCCCAGAGCTTACCTTCCTCACAAGCCAGAGACCTTGCAGAATACCTTTCTGGGGTCTTTTCCAGGACCAGGCTATTTTCTTGGAACAAAATATGAAAGCGTAAGAGACTTTCATATACTGAGATGTAAAAGGCATAAAAGAAAGCAGTTCTTTGAAGCCCCAAGTCTATCTGCCCGTTGCACACACGAGCTGCAGACGCAGATGTAAGAGATTACAGACCCACCGAGACCTGACCGGAGGGACACAGAAGGAACACGGGCCGTGAGCTCACAGCAGATACAGGAATACATGCAAAATACCACATACCCCCAGAAGAAATACATTCTGGAGAGTTTCCTGTTCCAAAAGCAAAGGTCAGCCCCAGTTCACTCTGAGACATTCAGGAGAGTTTGAAAACAGTCAAGGTCTTTGCATCAAGGGGTGAGATCTGTGGTCCAGCCCATTGCTGGACCTTATCTCAGTCTTTTCCTACCCCGTGAGCAAGCTATGGGCCCTACATCACCTCTGCATTCCACAGCTAAACTACACACTGGGCAGAGGCAGAGAAACCTCTCTGAACTCGACATTTGGCCGTGGAATTCTTCAAAAGCAATACAGATTTGGCTGATCTTCCCCCCAAAGGTGTTGCTGTGAAACGGTGCTAAACAACACATAAAATAAACAGAGATATCAAAGGGAGCGTGGGGGAGTGTGAAATACGGGAAGGGATTGGTTACTATCACCTATAAGTATCTTCAAGTTTCCTCTTCAAACAGGAACAACCCCAAAGCCCCGTGGAAAAGGGGAGTTTACCAAAGGCAGCATCTGCCCAGGGGCAGGTAACGTGACAGCCTGCTCATCCCTAAAGCAGTCTGGGGAGTGGAGGGACCCCTAATTGTGGGAAAGCGTCAAATAGGGGAGGACTGCAGTGGAAAAGGGGGACAAGGAAAGGATTAGCTCTGAGTATTGAAACTCCCTGTTTATGCCTGGACTCTGACATCTGGTGCAGCGGATTTGCTGGAGGGCTATGGTGCAGAAGAAGAGGAAAAATACGTGGGCTGGGAGCAATTTCTTGCCAGTGCTTGAAGACTGAGGAGATTCGACAGATTCCTTCCCTGGATTTCCTTATGCCAAGTGCAGGTTTTTGGAGGGTGGTGTAGAAAGTCAGTCCAACTCTCTGTCTGGTTTTTGTACACTAGAAAATGCATCTGTCTGCCTGCCTGTCAGTCATGGCCTTTAGAACTAAACAGTGATTCCTTATTCAGCCGGAGGACGAGGTGCACCAGGAAAGAGATCATCTGCCAGGCACTGAAAGCTGCATGGCATTAAAAAAACCCTCATTCCCTTCCAATCTGTCAGACTGAGGGACCAGAAAGGGCATTGAATCCATCAGGCCTGGCTGTGCGGGTTTAGTGCTGATGGAACATGGAGCACATTTGGGTCTCAGCTGCTGGGAATCCAGGGGCAGGTTTCCCTTCAGGATGTGTCACCTTCACCAAACCCTGCATGGTGAGGGGACCTGAGGAAACTCCTGCTCTTACTGGGTGTGAGGGGCTCCAAGGGAGAGGGACTTTGGACAAGAGCCTGGAGTGGCAGGACACTGGGAAATGGCTGGGGACATTCTGACTGTCCCTGGAGCTGGGACGGGGTTAAATCCATAATTTAAGGTTAAATCCAGAATTAAGGTTAAATCCAGAATTTAAGTCCGCACTTGAGGACGAGACTTAAATTCTACCCTGCTGTTTGCTCTTGGCCCCTTTGTTGGTCATTTTCTCAACGTGCAACATTTTCCTGCTCCTGTTTGAAGGGAAAGAAATCCCTGCAGAGTGCAAAGGTGAAGGTGTGTCCGTGCAGCACCCGCAGGGAGCCTGGGGCCAGCCTCGCTGCCTCTGCTGACATGACTCTCTGCACTCCAGGGTTCACCTGGGGCTCTCTGGCCCCTCTCCCTTCATTTCCTAAAAAGCCGTGGCTCATCCTTGGCTGTTGGTGTGAGCATTCCCTGTGACCATATTAGGCTCAGTGGTCAGGCTGGAGGTGGCAATGACACAGCTGAGTGATGACACCCTGCCTGCTGTGACAGAAACCCCTTCCCTCATTTCAGATAACAATGGAGGGGGTTGTATTTATGAATAAGCAAAATTCCAGAGGACAAGAAGCAATGAAGTCAGCTCAGCTCTCTGGGGACACGGGAATTTATGCTAAATGGGATCCATCCCATGGCTGTTCGTGTAAATTAAGCAGTTTCTGGTTTAAGTGCCTGGAGATGTACATGCTTGTCAAATACTAATAGTTTTAAGTAAGTGATGACCCTTGTGTGACTTGGGTAAGCCTTGTCCAAACTCTTACATGTTTCAGAATCATTCAAGCCTTGATCTGACATCCACTAATTGGAAGAGTCTTTCTGGCAGACTAAATATTTGCAGATTCCCTTTCCCTGGTGGTGCAGGCGAGTGCTGGAGTCTCAGCTCTGACATCCTCCTGGCACTGTGTCCTGGGTACCAACCCCAGGGAGGGTGAGACTGGACTTGGACCTTCTCTGGATTCGATTAGCATCGGATCTGCTGGCATCCATCCCAGTCCTGCTCTCCACTATTTCATTTTTCCATTATCCTTAATTTTTTTGCAAATAAAGGGAATATTTTTCACCAGCATCAGATCTTGAGGGAGACTGAGCACGTCAGGAGTCACTTAAAAGATTCAAGGCAGTTGTTGAGCTTGTTAACTTTCTCTGGGCTACTTCTTTTCCCAGAGGGAGGATTTTGTGACTTATCTGTGACAAAGGCCCCAGGGTAACGGAGCTGCCAGCCACAGCTTTGGGTTGAGGTGGTCAGCTCCGTGGGAAGGTGCTACTGCAATGACAGAGATGTGGTTAGACTCAGTATAATTGCTTAATTCCCCATTTTGCTATAGCCTGCCTCTATAGCTTTTGCTGCCTCAGCTCTCTGGATGAAAACCAGAATTAATCAATCCTTTTTTCCACCCTTTCATCTGCACTTCTTACTGCATGTCTGTGAGGTTTCCCCTGTATCATAATGTAGGAAAGGCTGCGCTGGGTTAGCCTTTCTGTCCTACCTCTGAGAAGATGCAGGAACCCATGGAAAGAATGAATACAGCAAGAACTAGTTTGGTGCGGCCCTCGTTTTGTTCCAGGACCTTAAAAGACATTTATTTTCCATCTTCCTTCCATTGCTGGTCTTTTTTATTGAGGCAGTAGGCTCAACATCTGTGGAAATGGCTGTGGCACGTGGTGTGACTTTGGGGTGTCTGTGCAGGGCCAGGAGCTGGACTTTGATGGCCCTTGGGGTCCCTTCCAGCTCAGGCTGCTCTGTGGCTCTGTGGCTCTCTGTGGGGTGCTGCTGTAAGAACTCTGGTGGAGCACCCCAAAGGTGCCCTCACCTCACAGCCAGGGGGACGGTGGCTTTCTGCCCCTTTCAAGTGCACACATGGCACGGTTTGTTCCACGGCTCTTTTCCACTGCTGCAGTACTTTTCAAAACTGTCTAAACTATTTTACAGGTTGCTGGGGGAAAAATACAAATGCACAATATCCCTGACAATCCCAGAAACCACATGAGATGGCTTCATTTCCATTTTCCCTGTCAGCTCAAGGAGTGCAAGAGTTCTTCTGGCAGTTCTTTCTTCAGAGCTGTTGAGAGTGGCAGAGAGCACCAAACTCCTGGTTTGAACTCCAGCACAGCACAGAACAGGCGCTTTCACCTCGAAACTGGACTGAGCCCAGTGACCTGGATTTGTTTAAAGGATCTTTTCCTGAAGGCACCCTAATGATTGGCCAACACTTCAACCATTGCTTGATAGATCGCCCCGGGCTGTCAACCTCCCCCTTCAATTTACAAGGCTCACTTGCTCATAACCAAAGCTTTGTTGGCTTCAGCTCCCAGCTGTTGGCTCTTGCTGGTTTTTTTTTTCTTTGAGTGGAGCCCTTTATTATCCCCTTGTGTTCAGCCAATATGATTGTAGCTCTTGCTGGAAGTGTGGCAGCGGTTTTCTCCTCTGAACTTCTGACAGCCCCTACCCCATATCTATGCTCAATTAAGAGAGTCTCGTAACCAGCTAAATGGGGGAGGCTTGAAGCAGCAGAGGCCGGGATTTGGCAGGAGAGATGTCCTCTGCTCCCAGAGCTGTTACCCAGCAGTGAACTCCCAGTCAGGTTTCTTTCTCTGGAGTCAATAGTGCACATTCGGGATCCCGACTCGGGAACTGTTTCAACACGTACCTAAGGAGGACTGTGAGTGTTTTACCAAAACAATGAGTATTTAAGTCTTCATGGACACTCCTCTGAAGGCAGCAAGGCTGAGGCAAAGTTAAATCCCTGCCGTGTCAGTGTGACCTGCCTAGAAAGCACTGCCATGGGAGAACACAGCCCTCCTGCTTCTCCGCTGTGAGGTCACAAAATCAAACATGGTTTGGGTGGGAAGGGACCTTAAAGACCACCCAGTGCCACCCCCTGCCATGGGCAGGGACAGCTCCCACCTGCCCAGGTTGCTCCAGCTTGGCCTTGGACACTTCCAGGGATCCAAGGGCAGCCACAGCTGCTCTGCCCAGCCTGTGCCAGGGTCTCACCAGACTGAAATTTCTTTTCACCCGAGAAATTGGGAATTCCTTCCCAATATCCCATCCAGCCCTGCCCTCTGGCAGTGGGAAGCCATTCCCCCAGCTCTGTCACTACATGCCCTTGTAAAAAGTGCCTCTCCAACTCTTGTTGCCCCCCTTTGGGTCCCAATTCACGGGACCCCTCTGTGCTTCAGTGACATCCCAGACAACCCAGCAGTGTTGTCGGTGGTCAGGTGGGGTGGGAGATGTTTCCAGTGGGGTCTCTGAGCACCCCGTGGTTCCACCTCACAGGCTGCCCGGCACCCCGTGCTGGGGACACTCCTGCTGTCCTTTCCACCGCCCTCCCTCTCAGCTGCACCTCCAGTGTCATCCAAAGCCTGTGAAGTGAGAAATGCTATTTTGGCCAACTCCAGCAGGCTTCAGCTCAGGCTTCCAGCCTGTGCCTGTGTCTCACTTCCAGCCACAGCTGCCCCAGCTCAGCCTCTGTGCCTGGAAGCTCCTGGCACCCACATCCTCAGCGCTGAGCCCCTCCAAAGTGTGTGCCCATGCGAGGGGCCAGCATCAGCACCTCGCCCTGTGCAGTCTCAGCCCCAGCAGAGCAGAGGTGGCCGTGCTGGAGCTGCACGTGGACGGGGGTTCTGGGGGCCACCTGCAGCTCTGCACCCCTCCTGCCCTGTCATGCACACACACACACACACACACACACACACACGTGCAGAGCCATGTACACTGCCTGGCTCTGTGTCCACAGGCAGAAAACAAAAAAAAGTGGGAACCTCTGGTCTGATCTGCAGGGACAGGATTCCTGAATTAATAAGTCACCAATATGTAATTCACCTCCCTGTCCTCAGCAGCACGCATAATGATTCCCTCTTTGCCTCTAACAAAAGCAATAAAAAGAAAAAAAATTAAAATAGAAAATTCCTGAACAATGGGGGTTTTTTTCCCCTCTATTGTATTTTTTCTTTTGCTCCTAACATCAGTAAGTGGGGGTACTTCCACACTCTTAAAATTAAAACAAGCCAGACAAACAATATGTTGAGCTCTGTCCCGCTTCCTGCTGCAATTATTCCTCATGTTTGGCCTCAGATCAGAGGCAGCAGCAATCTCTATAAATACGACAGCGGAGCAGAGCCATTTCCAACAGAAACGCCTCCCGAATCATGTCAGGAATTTATGAGGCTGAGAACGGGCCAAGACTGAAATATGTTCTGGATCAAATGGCATTGCATAGGTGGCTCTGATCAGCTTGGCAGTGGGGGGATGAAGGAGGAATCCTCCAGATGGAGGAGTGGAGGGATATTTATTGATTTAAAAAAATTATAAATTAAAGCTGAGAGTGACATGAAAAGGCATTGATATTTTAAAACTCAGGCTCTGCCAGTCAGAGCCAGCCAGGAAAAAGCTTTAACAAGTCTAGACTCCTCTGCATCTTTGTGTGTGTGTGTCTGTGTGTCTGTGTGTCTGTGTGTCTGTGTGTCTGTGTGTGTCTGTGTGTCTGTGTGTGCCTGTGTGTGTCTGTGTGTGTGTCTGTGTGTGTGTCTGTGTGTCTGTGTGTGTGTTTGTGTGTGTGTGTGTGTGTATGTGTGTGTGTGTTTGTGTGTGTGTGTGTATGTGCATGTGTGTGTGTGTATGTACACTACTCCTACTGCTCAACCTCCCTGGACCGCGTTGTGCCTGGTTCAGAGGAGGAAGCAATAGCCACACTCCTGCCTTTCCCCCTCTCAATTCCACTGTCCTGAAGGTTAGTTTGCAGATTTGGGGCCCCTTCTCATTGCAAACCATCTGGAGAAGGTGTCATCTGGTGGGTCTTGTCCAGCATCTGCCTCCCATGGTGTAAAGGAAACTGTTTTCCGTGTGAGCCCCAGGAGGATGGACAGAGCTGTCCTCAGAGCCAGAGCAGCATCCCACAGCCCAGCACAGGAGAGGAGGCAGGGGAGCCACGGGGAGGGGCTGGCCGGGGGTCTCTGCTCTCCAGCACACGGGTGCAGTGCTGAGAAATGGCAGAAGTTGTAAAAGAAGCACCAAACTCGATTTTCTTTCACTGCCCTTGCAGACACTCAGTGTCAGATCTTCCCATTTTCCTCAGTCATGAGACAGCCAGCGCCGCAGGTCCCAGATCTCACTCGTGCCCCAGTTCAGACCAACACTTGCTTTAATAAATAAATTGAACATTAAGCAGCTGCACAGCCTTAGGTCAGGATTATCCAGGGGTGACGTCTTGGTTCGCCTTAATAGGGGTTTTGGGCAGGGACACTTGTGTCGTGATGTGATGGCTTTGGCTGACTGAGTTAATTTTTTTAATAATAATTAGCACAAGCTATGCTGTGGATTTGTCCTGAAAACGCACAGGATGAGAAATCAGGGACATGGAGAACAATTTTGTCTGTATGGCAGCGTTTAGAAGCAATGCCTGCCCTTGGCTTACCATTCACATGCCAGCTCAGGGTTGGAGTATAAATTCTACTTTTCAGCTGTCCATGCTGCTGCTGATACATGTGATGAGGGGAGCTTGAGGGGAAAAGGGAGAGGTCTCTTCATGAATAAATGAGGATATCCTACAGAGTTGTTGGGAAGGGGCTATGTACTGCTGAAGTGAGCACGGCTCGCAGCTGGCATGTTTGACAGGGGGAGATAAGCAGCAACAGAGAGAATACTGGGTAGACTAGCCCTTATCTTGTGGCTAAAACCTCCTTCAGCTTCAGCAGGAGCTCCTGGGCACAAAATGGGGGTCTGGTGTACTTGCATTTGAATACAATAACGCTGTACCCTAGATTGTTCCACGTCCAAAGGTAGGATGGCATTGCAAAGGAAGGAGCCAATTCTTGCTTTTGAGAATACCCTTCCAAACATCTGTGTCTGACCACAGCTGGGTAGGACACTGTGCACACAGGGACCAGTGATTCTTTGACCTCTACTTTTGTAAGGACCAGGTTCTGTGCACAGATGACTTTAAAAAGTGGCTCTCCCCAGCTTGTGAAGATTTAATTTCATTCATGCAGAGGCAGATGAAGTCAATTCAAGGGCAAGATGTTGCCCCAGCTCCCACGTACACAGCCTGGGGGTTCTGCTGGGGGCTCCTGCCTTCTCTGGTCCGTCTGCACATGAGCTGCAAATATTTGAACTTCTTGGCTCTCCCTCCCCAATGTGTAACTTAAACCCTCGTCTCTGTGACCCCTGACTTCTGCCTCAAACCCTACAACTTGTATATCATTACTGAGTTCCTGTCCCATCATTCCTGGGCCTCCTTTGGACTTTTCCATCAGCTTCACTGGAGGTGGAGTTCCCATCTTTTTCCAATATTCTTCCCTCATTCCTGGGGCCGGTCCATAACACATAATGCTCCTCTTCATGTTCCTGCCAGGTAGGCCTTTATTAGTTTTGGTCTATGAGTTGGATCATTGTCTGGATGTGTGACTAAGTCCTGGACAACGAGAAGATTTTGTGCATTCGTTGGTGTTTCCATCACCACTTCCAGGACTAAGATATTAAAATAAATTAAGGGGAAAAAAGAAAGAAAGAAAGAACAATCAGAAACCACCCACTCCTACCCTTTCCTTGCAAAAGCCATCTCATCAATGAAACAATGCTCCCAAAATTTGTCTTCAAATGTTACAGCTGAAGCACAATAGCTTTTGTCACCTTTGACAGTGTTTTATTGCTGTTTCCTTCAACACTGGTCAATATTTGCATAATAAAGTTTTTTCTGATGCTGAAATGCAGTCATGTCTTTGGAAACAAGCCCTGGCTCTGCTGGGAATGCCTCTTAGAATGAAAGAAATCTCTGAATTTCCTTAATTTGTGCAGGGATTTCCCTTTCAGTAGCTTGGCTGGCCTTGGTGCAATAACAGCTAAAAGAGACATTGTGTCCTGTTCTTTTCTGCTTTCTCCTCGTGCTTCAGAGGTCAAGACTGTATAAGCTGCAGCTCTGCTAAACTGCAGGAAAATCTGATAATCACCCTAAAGGCACAACTGAAGATGCAGCTGGACTTCTGCAGGGGAAGCAGCTGCTTTAAATGGGTGGGATTTGGGGGAATACCTAAAGGCTGGGAACACGTGTGGCATTCCTGAAGGGCAGCATCCCTGGCAGAGGGAGCGTGGACATCAGGGTTCATTGTAGGAACAACACACGAGGGCTCCTGTCCAGAAGGGAGACACTCAGGGCCCTGCTGGGGTGTGTTTGGGGTGCCCATTCCCACCCAGGCTGGTCTGAGCAGGGCAGACCCTCCGTGTCCTCCTCCCTGCAGCCACCCAGCTGCAGGACACGTGTCCCTCCTGCAGGACCCACAGTCATCCCCCCTGGTCTCTGTGCCAGCAGAGAGGCTGGTGCTGAAGGAGCTGCTCCCTCCAGGCTCACTGCAAGGGAGCCCTCTCCTCCTCCCCATGATTTCTGGAGACACATCCAGCCTCTGGGACTGCTTTCCCAGGCACAGCACTCCAGCCCTGGCAGATGAACCCAGCCAGGAGGACTGTCCTGTTCACCCTCCTGACCTGGGACCTCCAGAGAAACTTCCCACAATGGTGCCTGAGGAGAAAACATGGGCACAGCACTCTTCTTTGAGGTGGTTGAAATGCAGGATCGAGGGATCCTGTCCCAGCACTGGCAGAAATGGGGCAGCAGTGCAGATGCCCCACGAAGGTGGACACTTCTGCACAGTGAGCTGAGTTGATGTGAATGACCTCACATTTGGCTGCCAGGGCTCACCTTGCATTTGATAATCCTATTAAACAACTCCATTGGGCTGGGAACTTAACCACGGGTATCTATGGAGACTTGTTGGGTTTTGAGCATTGCCACGTGTCTTATCAAAGCAAGATTTCCTGAAGCCACGATTTTCGCCACAGGAAAGTGAGCTGGGAAGTGAGTGGGGTGAACATCCATCTCACAAACCATTGCCAATGTCTGCACTGGTGAAAGGGCTGCCCTGGAAGGACGTGATGGCTCAAGCTCCTGGCAATCTCCACCGTGGGGCTGGAGCAGAGTGCTGTCCTCCCAACTGGGCTCATCTGTGACTGTGGCTTCACTTAGCACTGAAGGTACCCCCTGAACCCCAGGAATGAGTTCAGGGATGTTTAAACCAGCTACTCTATGGCTCAGAAGCAGCAAGGACCTTCTTATGGGGTCTACTAAGGTCTTCAGATTTCAGTAGAAAATATGATCTGAAACGCAATGATTGCCCAGCTCTCCTTCATCAAACACAAGAGCAGTAGCTGTTCACCTGCAAGTACAAGGACACTCCAGAAGACCTTCATGTCTTCTGACAGCCCTTTCCACAGGCCATTCCCACAGACCACACCATTGCTAAAATGTGTGATTTCACATGAGAGGACCAAATCCAGCACCTCCCAGACAGAGAGAACAGTCACTGACCTCCTGCCACTAAGATGAAGTGGTCCCACTTGGTTTCTCAGGGATTCTCATTCCTTTCATATCTGAATGATCCTCAAGCTGAGAGGAAAACAAAAAAATTATCTTGCAGATAGGGGGGAAAAAAGGGAAATATAGATGAAATATCATAAGAAAATGTCACACCAATAATCTGTGCCTTTCAAGTGAACCAAGTCCACACCACTGACAAGGGTCACCTTGCTAAGGAAACTCAGATTTTGTACTGTGGAACTCCATAGTTTTGTACGACATCATAACAGACCGGTTCTATCTTTTCAGCATCTTCCTTCCTCTGTTATGCAAAATCTGGCTAACACATCCCAAATGTTCCAGATGTTTTCTGACCAAGTGCACATTAGCCTGGCTAGCAATCACTCACAAAAAGGCTTGTTAGGCAGCTCTTTGCCATTAATTTTTTGTGCTCAGACATTAAACAGCCTCGTCCACCTAGATCATAAAATGTCTTCCCAACCCTGCAGACTGTTAAAAAGTGTGCCTGCAGACATTTGCTGTCACATCTGGAAAAGGCTGCGCTGTCATAATGACTCCAGCACAGATCTCGTCAGCAGACACGTGGAAATTGAGCTGGAGTCACCGAATCCCTTGCACGCCGTTGCACACTCAGCACGTGAGAGCAGAGTCGCCCTGGTTTTGGCTCTGCACGGGCTGCTGGTGCCCAGCTCTGTTTGCAGGGGGGTCTCCAGGGCTGATGCTGCATCGAGCTGCCAGGCTGCAGTAATGCTACTTTCCCTATTCCAGCAATTCTGTCCCCAACTCTGGCCCTGCACATTTTGAATTCCTGAACGGCCCTGGGAGCCTGGTGCATGATTCCTTCTCTGGTACTTGCTAGCATGTTGAAATAATATTTTCTTCTCTGGAAAAGAAATCTTTGCAGAAACACCAGACTTGAGTATGGCTTGTTTAACAAATGATTTAGGCGAGGATACAATTCCAGTGTTTGCTGCAGTGCTCGTAGGGACTGGGTGCTCTCTGCTTTTCAGAGAATCACAGATGGTNCCCTCCCACCCAGCAATTCCTTCCCAATATCCCATCTGACCCTGCCCTCTTATCCATGAGATGAGATGACTCATTCTCTTGTTTTCTAGTTGTCTCCACTCCACGGTGTGGTGAAACTCCTGGCCCTGCACAAGACCACCCCAAGAATCCCACCATGTGTCACACCATTAGAAATGGAGAAATGTTTCTGCCTTAAAAAATGCCTCCAATGCCACAAATCCAGTATTGGAAATCTCTCTGAGAAAAAGTCTTTTCTCTTGGTGAACATGGACTGGTTTTCACTCTCAAGTTTGATTTCAAGCCAGGAAGGACAAAAGTCCTTTTCATGAAAATTTTAAAAACTGGGAAAGAAGTACAAAGTTTACAAATTCCTTTCAATGCTCCTCCTTATTTTACCATCATTACTGGAAACCCACTGGACCTGAAACCCTTCTGGCTTGAAAACCAATCAGGCAACATTTAAAATACAGCCTTGAGAAGCAATAAGTGACTTCATTCCCTTCATTTCCTTGATTCTTCCACTTTCTTTTCTCCATGGTTCCCAACCCTCTGCCTCCCAAACCACCCTTACACATCCTACCTGTCTTTTTGTGCTCAGAGGGCTCAGACTTCCACTCATTTCTACGCCCAGGTCACAATCGAGTCCATGTGCTCAAACCCCACCCAGGCTGTGTGAGGAGCTTGGAGCCAACCAGCCCCTGAGTCCCTCTGCAGGTCCCTTCCCAGGGATGCAGATCCTGTCCCAGGGATGCAGGTCCTGTCCCAGGGATGCAGGTCCTGTCCTAGGGATGCAGGCCCTGTCCTAGGGATGCAGGTCCCATCCCAGGGATGCAGGTCCCGTCCCAGGGATGCAGGTCCTGTCCCAGGGATGCAGGTCCTGCCCCAGGGATGCAGATCCTGTCCCAGGGATGCAGATCCTGCCCCAGGGATGCAGGTCCCGTCCCAAGGATGCAGGTCCTGTCCCAGGGATGCAGATCCTTTCCCAGGGATGCAGGTCCTGTCCTAGGGATGCAGATTTTGCCCCACGGATGCAGGTCCCGTCCCAAGGATGCAGGTCCTGTCCCAGGGATGCAGGTCCTTCCCCAGGGATGCAGGTCCTGTCCTAGGGATGCAGATTTTGCCCCACGGATGCAGGTCCTGTCCCAGGGATGCAGGTCCTGTCCTAGGGATGCAGGTCCCATCCCAGGGATGCAGGTCCTGTCCCAGAGATGCAGATCCTGTCCCAGGGATGCAGATCCTGTCCCAGGGACACAGAGCCATGATGAAGTGGGTGTCAGTGCCCACACACACTCTCTGCAGGCTGTGAGTGGGGCCAAGGAGTGCTCTGTATCTCCAGATCCTCCTTCTCCTGGCAGAGAGCTTGGCCGGCTCTTGGAGAAGAGGGCCTGTTTCTCCAACCCTCTGGAAAAGGCTACAACATCTGCTTGCCAGGGAGGAAGAAAATCACAGTGCAAGGATCCCATCTGTTTTCTGTCTTGACACGAAGCCAGAAAAGCCAGTTGTTCTTTCATTTCCCCAGAGGCTTGTGGAGCTCAGCTCCTCTCCCTGCTGTCTGTGCCCAGGAATGGAGGTGCCGGACGCTGCTGAGGTTTGGAGGTGCCATGAAGATCTCGTGAACTGACTGTGGACAGTTTCCCAGGACAGAGAGGCTCTGGTGGCCCTGCAGACTTCACTTATGGGGCCTGACATCCCTCATACCCTGGGAATGGAGCACAGCCCTCCAGCCAAGGCACAGGCAATGGATCCTCCAGAGCCTGGACTGTTAGACATGGGAACCAGGATCAAATCCCAGCCTGGATTGTTAGCCATGGGTACTGGGAACAGACCCCAGACTGGATGGTTAGCCATGGGCACTGGGAACAGATCCCAGGCTGGATTGTTAGCCATGGGCAGATGGGAACAGATCCCAGACTGGATGGTTAGCCATGGGCACTGGGAACAGATCCCAGACTGGATCATTAGCCATGGGCAGATGGGAACAGATCCCAGGCTGGATTGTTAGCCATGGGCAGATGGGAACAGATCCCAGACTGGATGGTTAGCCATGGGCACTGGGAACAGATCCCAGACTGGATCATTAGCCATGGGCACTGGGAACAGATCCCAGACTGGATCATTAGCCATGGGCAGATGGGAACAGATCCCAACCTGGATGGTTAGCCATGGGCAGATGGGAACAGATCCCAGACTGGATCATTGGCCATGGGCACTGGGAACAGACCCCAGGCTGGATTGTTAGCCATGGGCAGATGGGAACAGATCCCAGACTTGACTGTTAGCCATGGGCACTGGGAACAGATCCCAGACTGGATCATTAGCCATGGGCAGATGGGAACAGATCCCAACCTGGATGGTTAGCCATGGGCAGATGGGAACAGATCCCACCCTGGACTGCTCACCAGTCCCACGCAGCCGTGCAGGCACCTCCAAGCACTGTAGCCCAGGAGGGAGGTGATTTCCAGCGGGCTGGGCTGGGCTGGTCCCCTGGGCAGCTCCCAGGCTGCTGTGATGCTGAGGGGACAGTGGCCCTCCTCTGGCAGGTCCAGCTGGCCTCACCCCATCTGCCTCCGCTGGACCTTCCCCTTTCCCTGACCCAGGGATCTCAAAAGGCACGTCCAGCACCGGCTGGGATGGGCAGCCCGAGGAACAGGGCACCAGGACAGGGGCACAGTGTCCCCTCCATGAGCCACGGACCTGCTCTGGGAGGAACAGCCTGTCTGCTGGGCTTTCTGCAAGTGAGAATAATGTGGGCCATCTGGTGGCTCCAGAGCTGGGACCTAAGCCCAGCAGCTTGGTCAAAGTCCAAACAGAATGTTTAGCCATAGCTGGGACACCATATTTAAAGAATATTAGGGGTTTTTCACTCTAAAGCACTTTCTCATGAAGTCCCACTTATAACCAAGCACAAAGGAAAGCAGGAGAATTAATTGGTGTCTCATAGAGGAATGCCTTTCTTTGACTTATTAGGATCATACATTTAGCATGTTTCAGAGGCAATTTAGCCAGAACAGAGATGGGAACTCAGCTCCAAGAGTTTGGAATTATCACTAAATTAATTCAAAGAATAAAATTAATTCACCCAGCTCTACAAGGAGTACAGTTACTTTGGTTTTCCTTCTAAATATCCCAAGTATAATTGATCATTTAGCAGACTAATGCTGAACTACTCTGGCAATGTGTGCTACCTTAATCACAGAGTTTCTGGGCTATTTTACACAAGGATGAAACATGTCCCTGGTGCCAATTTCTAAACTGCTTACAAAGGTAGAGTAGGATGAACTAGCTCAGTGACAGAGCTGGCATGCCTGTGCAGGTGGGATATCATCCAGCTTGAATGCTCTTGAAACCTCAACTCCCTGCCAGAGTTTGCTGGAACTGGACACTGAGAGAAATTGGCACCTGAAGAGATGGAGGTTGGACTTGAAGGTGGAAGAAGAATGACAAAAAAGGCTTAAATCCTTAGCAAATCAGGGCACCAAATGTAGTTCTTCCAGATTACCAGAACCTGCCACCTCTCCTACACCTCTCAGCTCTGACAGCCAAACTCTGGCCAAGCTGACCAGGAGATTCAGGATATTGCCACTCCAAAGTGTTCATTCCTTTCCTAACCCTGGCCCATGGGAGGAGCAGGAAACGCTCACAGGTTCTCAGATGCCCCTAATGGGGGTCACACATATCGACTGTCACTCCCTGAATTCAATTATTCCAGGGACTGGTCCATCAGCCTTTGGGAGAAAACGAAATACCCCCAGTGCCACTTCTTGTTGTCCCTCGTCCTGGAGTGCCCTTCCCACCCATGCCCGTGGTGGTTGGACACCCCTCCCTGTCCCTTGGCTGCCGTGGGCTGTGTCCACCAGTGCTCCAGAAGCCTCTGCAGGCTCCCTGGACCCTGTGGGCTGCCGTGGGCTGTGTCCACCACTGCTCCAGAAGCCTCTGGAGGCTCCCAGGACCCCGTGAAGCCCCATGGGCTGTGTCCACCACTGCTCCAGAAGCCTCTGGAGGCTCCCAGGACCCCGTGAAGCCCCATGGGCTGTGTCCACCAGTGCTCCAGCTGCCTCTGCAGGCTCCCTGGACCCCGTGAAGCCCCGTGGGCTGTGTCCACCACTGCTCCAGCTGCCTCTGCAGGCTCCCTGGACCCCGTGAAGCCCCGTGGGCTGTGTCCACCAGTGCTCCAGCTGCCTCTGCAGGCTCCCTGGACCCCGTGAAGCCCCCTGGGCTGCTGTGGGGCTCGCGGGCTGTCAGTGCCAATTGTGGGGTGCTCAGCACCTGAGCCTGCCCGCGCTCTGCAGGGTGGCTCACACCATTATCACCCAGCTCGGGGCTGTTCTGCAGCGACAGCTCCGTCCTTCCCCTCTTTTCATCATGCAAACAGCGTGGGAATATAAAGGATAGGGGGGAAAAAAACCAAAACGGGGCATAAAATACAACCGTATTTTCACAAAGTGTTCTTCAAGCTAATATAATACACAGTCCAATGCACTTTACAAGACAAGCCCTCTAAAAGCTGCTACCAAACGCCAGAATACATCTGTTCAGCTGGTATAAATCACTGCTGCTGATTTACACCAGCTGAGAGCAGGTCACAATTGCCTAATTAAATAGCCTTTCTTTGAGCAAAAAGCTGTACTTCAGAAAAGTGCAACTGTGAATTACTTTATATTGCCCTTTGATGGAAAGAGAGAGAAAGTGGGGAAAGAAAAAGCAAGAGGGGGCAGAAGAAAGAAAAGAGAAGGGAAGAAAATATGGAAAGAAGGAAATAAAGAGCGAGATAAAATTATTTATTTATTTGGGGATTTCAGTCCCTTTCATTGTGAAAGAATGAGAAAGTTTGGGAAGCCCAGACTAAATAACTTGCAATGATAACAGAGTGATACTGAGAGCAGTAAAACTAATTTATTGGGCTGAGTTTATCTGATTCCAGGGAAAGTGAGTTCTGCTGAGAGCAGCTCTGACTGTGCTCGTGTCTGACAAGACACGCCATTCAGATGCACAATTACATTAAACAGATGTGGCCCATTAAGAAGCTGAGCCTGAAAATGTACTTTATCCTGTCAAGGCAAATCCAAGCTGAAAACTTTAGGCCTTTGAAAAAAAAAGAAAAAAAAAAAACTGGGAGAAGATGTTCTATTTTGGCTTTTATTGCTTTAATCTCTTCTGTGTCAGTCACAGTTACAGAGTGATGATAAACACAAACCCACTTCCACTGGATTTCTACCATGAGTCCATCACCTGCCCTCAGCCAGAATGTAGGGGAGTCCCTGAGAACAAAACCCAGCAGAACCAGTGCTGGGACCAGCCACAGCCCCAAACCAGGTGGGGCTGCCCAGGGCTCAGAGGCAAAGCAGGTAAAACACAAATAAAGCACAAACCAGGGTGATCCCCCAGCCCGGGCTCCAAGGCAGGATGGCAGAGGGAGCTCAGGCAGCTCATCCCTTCCATCCATCAGGGAACGGTGCTGGCTGAGCTTCCAGCCATCGCTGTCACCTGCAGGAGATGAGTCCCTGCGTGAGAACACCCGAGAAAATGTGGGGTGTGTTTGGTGTGGAACTCAGAAAGAGACTCAGGATCTGCAGAGTTGCACCTGGCTGTGCTAAAAGAAGGTGGGAGTTTTATTTCATAAAAATTTTGGTGAATTCCCAGGCCAAATTTCTTTATATCTGTCCTATTTACATGCCTATATTAGGTATAAAGCTGGGAAGGAGCACTTGTCCTGGATTAGACCAGGACAAAATATACCATAACAAAGAAGTCATCATGGGATTCAATTCTCAATTCTCACTATTGAATTTAGGTGTCTAAAAGACACTTTGGAGTATCTTTCCCCTGACAGCTGATTTTTATTTTTATTTTTTTTTTTGGTTTTTATTTTGGGGTGGCTTTTTGGTGGTGGGTTTTTTTGGGGGTGGGTGGGTTGTTGGGTTTTTTTGGGGTTTTTTTTTTTTGCTTTGGAGTCTATCAGCTCTTTCTTCAGGTCTCCTTTATTCTCATGTATTTCACCCAGTGCACACAACACTGAGGGGAATGTTCCAAGGTACCAGCAGGGTGCCACCAGCAAGGAAGGAGGTCAGTCTTGCTAGACTGGCCAAGACCATTTTTAGGAGAAAAAGGATGTGGAAAGGACAGGCAGTGTATTTCTATGCAGAAGATCTCTCAGTTTATCTCAGCCTGCTGAAGGTAAGCAGGGCACTCAGGCTATTAACCAGATGACACAGAGTAATGGAAAATATTCTGCAGGGAGAAATCCTCTGCCAGCAACTCAGTGTTCATGTAAAACACAGCCACTGTATGGCATTCATTTGGTTCTTTGAAGTTTCTTTGTTTACCCTTTATTATCTGAAATATCCTCCTTAATGGTTAAAAGGAAAAAAAAGGGTTGCTTTGTACCCAAACAATTATCAATATGAGTCAAGTTCAGGGGCCTTGAGTCTGGCATTTGATTGCAAGTGTGGACAGTGCAGTTGAATGGTTTTATTTTCTTTATAAACTCCACGAAAAGGAACTTTTTTAGTTTCCCTGGAATTCTGTGCAAATCCCAAGATGAAAATGTTCCCTCTAATGGAGAGAAGAGGAAAAAGTAAAACTAACCAAACATTCACATGTTTGTTGACAATGCTTGATTTCATTCTTGGAGTTTCCTTGTTGTATTTGGAAGTGACTTCAAGCAATTTATATAACATAGAGATGCCAGCTGTAATTATTTGGGGCAGAGGAGTTATAGAGGGTCATTCTTTGATGCCAATAGTCCAGCTATACCTACTCACTAATTAGCTGGGTTTATAACAAAGACAAACCCCCAAACAGAAGGACCTCCATGACAAGCACCAGGCTGAGGACAAACCACACCTGACGTCCCACATCTGCTCAGTGGATGTCGGCATGGAAAGGGTCCCACTGACTCCCAGTGGACAGAATTCCTCTCCTCCTGATCCCCTCTTTGGAGGCACGCCAGGTTTCTGCACTCTGGAAATATCTTCATTGACACTGCAGGGTGCTGAGGACAGCTTGCTCCACAGCCTGTCCACAGTCAGAGGAGCTCAGTTCCTGCTGGGGGAGTTCACCCAAAAACCTGGGTCTCTGCTCTACGGTCCTGTTTAACTCAGAAGCCCCTGTCAGGGATCTGGGGCTGCAAGGACCACATCTGGAGCTGCAAGGACCACATCTGGAGGTCAGGCCTGGTCTAGGTGTGTCAGTGTCACTTGGGAGGCAGAACGAGCCCATTGGCTTTGCAGAACTCCTTTTTGAGTGTCACCCAGTTTGTTGGTCTATGGTGGACCTGGAGGAGCCCCTGGGAGCAGTGCTTGGAGGGAGGAGTGTCCTCCAGTCCTCACATCCCCGGATGCAGGGGTGCAACTGCATTGCTGGAATGTCAGTGCTGTTTGCAATGGGTGCTCTTCTTCCAGCCCTGGTGGGCAGAGAACTCCCAAAGTTCCTCGGAGTCCTGTGAGAGCCTCAAAGAGCACAGATCCTTCACTGCAGGCTGCTGAGAGGAGCCCCCCAGCCAGGGCAAGGAACGCCGTGTGTGGAGCTGTCACTGCCCTAAACCAGACCCTGCTTTGCAACGTCACCTCGATGCCCTCGTGTCCCACCCAGGGCTGCTCCTCAGGCGTGGATGCACAGGGAGCTGCTGGCCATCCTCTCCCACTGCCCCCAAACCCCAGGGCACAGTGCCCCCAAATCCCAGGGGATGCTGCCCCCAAACCCCAGGGCACGCTGCCCCCAAACCCAAGGGGATGCTGCCCCCAAACCCCAGAGCACACTGCCCCCAAACCCAAGGGGATGCTGCCCCCAAACCCCAGAGCACACTGCCCCCAAACCCAAGGGGATGCTGCCCCCAAACCC
>VWZG01006095.1:149759-171394 GCA_013396735.1 Grallaria varia | reverse complement strand
CCCCAAACCCCAGGGCACGCTGCCCCCAAACCCAAGGGCACAGTGCCGCCAAACCCCAGGGCACAGTGTCCCCAAACCCCAGGGCACGCTGCCCCCAAACCCAAGGGCACAGTGCCGCCAAACCCCAGGGCACAGTGTCCCCAAACCCCAGGGCACGCTGCCCACAAACCATTCTCTGACTCTGTGATTTGAGATGTGCCCACGTTTGTTTCCTTTGATGACACAGCTGCTGCTATCGATGACTTTCACAATGACCCAGATTGCAGCATCCCAGACTGAATTTCAAGCTACTTTAGTACAATCTGAAATAACCTGAAATTTAGGATGAGAAATGATGAGGAAGGAAGGAAGCCCCTTAGAATGACAGATTTAAAATGTCTCTTTCCTCCAAAATTCAGCATGAATTTTGAGAAGTCAGCCAATCCTCAAGGATGCTGAAATTGAGCTCTCCCACTCCCTAGAGCTTCAGACAAACACAGGGTTGTGAGCACCCAACTTTACCTGGATTTATTTTTGCACTCTCACCGTATTTAAATACAGACAAAACACTGTCCACATGGTCTTAACAAAAGAGCAAATGAAACCAATCCACAATGTATACTATTGTTATTAATTTTATTTTTATTATTATTGTAGCTCTTACAATTAGAAAACATGGCTAATGCTGCTTCCATGAACAGAGGGCAATCTGTGCTCTCGATGAATAAAACACAGCTCTGCTGAGATATTTAATCAAACTCTGACTGATGAAACTGGTCCTGAGAGGAAAACAAAACAAAACACAATATGTTGTACATGGTAAAGTCGTTAATTTCAGGTGCATTTTAAGTTTCCTGTTCTTTCTCCACCTCTCCCAAATCTTGTTCTCAGCTCTGTCTCCCTGAGAGGAGGAGAAAGTCCTGCCTGGGGTGGCTCTGATCTGCTCTG
Source organism: Grallaria varia (assembly GCA_013396735.1). Lineage (NCBI taxonomy): Eukaryota > Metazoa > Chordata > Aves > Passeriformes > Formicariidae > Grallaria > Grallaria varia. The sequence goes on along the minus strand of VWZG01006095.1, from coordinate 170,467 downwards.
GGGAGCAAAGCAATGGTGTTCCCCAATGCTCTGCCCGATGCAGGGAGGGCAAATCCTTTGTCATGGGCTGGGGGGGTAACAAGTGACCCCAGGGCTGCCTTTTCCTCTTGTTCCCCTCATCCCTGGGTCCCTCCAGAGCCTCCTGCCAGCATCTTCCCCAAGCAGGTGGCCCAGAGCTGGGCAGCACAATCTGGCTCACCTGGAGGATGCTACAGGGGTCTCTTTTCTAGCAGGAAAAAGGATGGCCCCTCGGGGACTCTTTTACCACTTTCCTGCCAAAGACACTGCTCATTGTATTCAGATTTTTCCTCCTTCCCTCTCCCCCCTTCCCTTCATCAAGGGCTTTTCTAGCTGCACATGAAACACTGTGGGCTGTCTGCTTTAGCATGATTAAGATACTTTCTGATTTTGTGGACTAAAACAAACAACCAGATGGGAGTTTTTATAACGAATGTCATTTGCCCACCTTAGGGAGAAACCTAAATGATGGAAGGGGGTGAGGATGGAGGGGAATTCATCAAAAAACACAAAGCCAGCTGGGGGTACACAAGGTGCAAAAGCTCAGATTTGGAAATAACATTAAGTCCAAACTGTTTCATTACATCATAGATGCATTTTCAGATTAATAAATGATACAAAGCCACCAACACAGTACTCTTCCAGACAGCCTGCCCATTTCCCTCAGGGGCAGCAGTGTAAGATTTTGAAATAATAGTATTTACGGGAAGCAATCAGATGTGTTTTCTCAGCCAGTGCAAATCAACAGTGCTGTGCAGCAGCACGTGGAGCTGGGCCAATTATACCAGTGGCTGGGCTGTGGTAGGGAATGTTACCAGAGAGGAAACCAGAGCATCACCTGAGAGGGACATTCCCAGGAATTAAGGCCATTTTATTCAGTGGCTGGAAGTTCTCCCTGTTCCAGCACAAAGCCTTGCAAACTGGTCGTGAGGGCCTGGGGGAGGGAAGGAGGGATGTATTTTCCTTGCAAAACTGGTTTGTGACAAATGTTCTCCCAAATAACTTTCGAGCCACACACACAGAGAAAATTACAGGAACACAGAAAGGTTTGGGTTGGAAGGGACCTTGGAGATCACCCAGTTCCAGTGGGACTGTCCCCTTCCATGGACAGGGACACCTCCCACCGGACTGTGAGAATAACTTGGCAGTGACATTTTGGGTCCCTGCTGCCCCAAGAATTGCCAGGGAGAGCAAGGACACTCCTCTCTCCTGAGCTCTCCGTGCTTTGCTGCTGGTGCCAGGAGTGAAGCACCAGGGACAGGTTTTGAGGAGCAAAATGCACCAGGAGCTCCCCCAGTGTGGTCCTGTGTCATTCAGTCTCTCATTATTGCCAGTTTGCATTAAAAGCAAATGCAGTGTGCGGCTGCTCCAGAGAGGAAAAGGGCCCTGAAACTCAGAAGTTACGGCAGAAGTGCTACAAGAGTGGTAATTCAGAGACCAACAGCTTAAGGCATGGTCTGGGGCCACACGGGCTCTTTCCTCAAAGAAGCAAAATTCTGATGAAGCCCACGGTGGATTACCTAGAGGAGACAGCAGAGACCTGGAACCTGGACGCCCCAAACTGCAAAACCTCCAAACCCTGCAGTCATTTCAGGTCAGCATCTTCAGTAACAGAGACAAAACACGAGGTACCCCCGTGGTTGAAGTTCTGCTGCGGGTCCCCTTCCCACCTGAGGCACCTGCACCTGCCTGGCAGGTTCACTCACACCTTCTCATGCTCTGCCAAGTGGTGTTTTCGTCTGGTATGAGAAAGCCACTTGAGGGTCACAGGTCTGACGTGGGAGGAGTGAAATGCAGCTGAAAACAATGTACTTATGGAGCATTTTTTCCTTTTTACTATTTTTTCACCAAGCAGAAAAATCCAGGACACCAGCAAGGGAGCAAGAAAAAGAGTCATTACAGAACAGCATCGAAATGCTCAAATTTTTCTTAGGTCAGAACATCCCTGCCTTGTTGGCTTCATCAGAAACTGGAAACGAAACCAAAATTCCTTAAAAGAACAAGAGCAGACCTTTTCTTTACATATCAAATGGAGGCAGAGCCTGGCGCTGGAGAGCAGTGGGATTTGTGCCACCAGCCTGTCTGCATGTCAGCCCAGAGACACGCAGCACTCATCACACTGCACTGCAGAGACATTGCAGCCCACCAGCTTTGATGGGGTGACAGGAACACAAAGCACTGACAAACCACCAAAGGCCTCTTGCCCGCTCATGGCTGGGGGAGGGAAGGGGGCGAGGAGACCAAACCTGCCACGGCACAGCAAAGGGGCTGAGGAGAACAGAATCTCTCCAGTTCTGCTCCTACAGCCCAGGGTGCTTTTCTCCTCCAACTCTCCAGGGCTGCTCACAGACACGTCAAAGGCAACTGTCCCCCAGGGACTGGCTGAGTGGGGATAAAAAGAGGATTTGGAGAAAGGCTGTGGTGTTATTGACATATTTCCCCCTAGGAAAGGGGCAGTGTCCCCCCTACGTTTGTGCAGCAGTGATTTTTTGGCTGCTTACAGATTTTGCACGGGGAGTGGGGTGCCTGAAGATGATCTGAAGGCTATCTCACAGGCTCTGGTGCCCTCTGCTCCTGGAGCAGCATCCCTCTCCAGCATCACCCCTCCTCAGCAGGACACAGAGCTGGATGCCCATTGCAAAGACAAACACGGAGTGAAGAAGGGAGCCCAACCTCAGCCCAAACCTCCCTGCACAGCAGCTCCTCTCCCCAGGCAGGGGCCAGCAACAAACACCCAGGAGAGGCATTAGTCAGGTTGGTCATTGAGCAACCTGGGGCACCAGGAACTGTTCCCAGTGAGAGAGACCCCTGATGAAAAGAGGCAAAACAATCACAGTGACTCTTCCCTCCTCCCAGTGCTCTGTTTCATTGCCTTGACTGTATCTTGGCTAATTCTGCTCCAAATGAAGAGGCTGGGAATAAAGGAACTTCTCTATCCCATGCCAGCAAGTGCCTCGAGCCTTGCTCTTCTCCCATCCTTGGGAGGAAAATCAGAGCTGCTTTCCAACTGGGACACTGGAACATAACAATCTAACATTCTGCTGTTGCACCAGTAACTTCAGCGTTTATTTCATAATATTGTTAATGCTTGTTTATAATATATAGATATATTTGTGTAGGAAGTAGAGTAGGCGACTGCACGAGACATCCTCGCACAAAAGAAAATATTTACAGCCACAGGCAGTGGTTCTCTGCAGGGCCCCGGGAGGGACTGGCACATTCCCATCCCCTTCTGCTGGGAAGAGCTGCACTCCCTCCCATGGCTGCACTCCCTCCAGCCAGGACCGCTCTGCTCCCTGCAGGTTCCTGGGGCTGGACCGTCAGTTTTGCTGGGGGAAAGAGCCAGTGGCACATTCCCCAAGGACCTGCTGGCCCAGGGTGGGAGGATGCCACTGGCTGAGGGTATCACACCCAAAGGGCAGAGACAAAGAGAGCAGAAGTTGCTTTTTGCTTTTTGGGTTTGTTTTGTTTTTTTAACTTTCCCACTGGATTTTGCTTCACTTGGTTATTTTATCCTAATGGCTCCACTGTTGTCTCTTGGGCCCCAAATAGTCCTTCCCAGCCCTCCCTCCAGGGTCCACGGGGACTTTTTCCATGGCTGAATTTGAAAACCCATCCAGCCTGGACAAATGAAGGACAGCTTTTCCTGCAGCAGTAACTTCAAAGTCGCAGACCTGCGTAAAAGAAAGGCTAAAATGAGTTGTTCATCTCAGGGGATTGACCTGAAATCTTTCCACCTTTATCATTCACAGTGGATGATTCCCCCGCTAAAAATGAAGTCTTTGGCAACAAAGGCAGTTACTGGTGAAAAGTTACAGAGTTTTCCCTTCCGGGATGGTCCTAATGGAGACTCAGTACCTGTGCTGGAAGGCACAGGCAGGTGGGAGCCTTAGTTATTGTCAAACAAGAGTTGCTTTTCTTCCCCTGGGGAAAGTTTCTACTTTTGTTTCTCAGAATACTGAGGCACTTGATGGCTGGATGTCACTGGCAACCATAGGAAATATTTTGGAAGAAGATACCATCCCAAATGAGGCTTTGTCTTCTCAGAGAGCATTTTATTGGAGGGGGGAAAAGTTTGTGGGCTTGTTCTTTTTGTTTAAGTTTTTTTTGAGGGCCTTATTCTTACTGGTGTCATTCCTTGCTTTTCCTGCTGCCAGCTTCCCTCCAGTCTGTGTCTTTACAAGATAAATGACGTCTAGTCCAGGCAATGTTTTCTCCTGTCTGGGTGGTGCTGGGGTGCTGCTGTCTCAGCTCGGGGGGCACAGGAGGCCGTTCACTTGCACACGTATCTCTCGACAGTCCTCTCGCACTTCTTGCAGGTCACGTAGCAGCACCAGTGGTACTTGCAGTGGCACCTCTCCACCACCTTGTCCATGTAGGGGTTGTAGCCTCTGCCACAGCACATCAAGTCGCAGCTGTCACTCCCGTTGGAAGTCTTGTTGCATTGTCTGGAAGAGAGACAACGCTGTGAGCAAGCACAGATCCCTGCAGGGACTCCCCAAGTGCTGCCCCGTGGCTCTGCGGGGCTGCTGAGCACAGCCCACCCCAGGTGCACAGGGCACAGCGCAGGGCGAGCCCCAGCCAAGCAGCCCCCACACTGCCCAGGGCACCAGGGTGGCACTGCCCAGGGCAGCAGGGTGGCACCAACCAGGGCACCAGGGTGGCACCGGCCAGGGCACCAGGGTGGCACCAACCAGGGCAGCAGGGTGACACCGGCCAGGGCACCAGGGTGGCACTGCCCAGGGCACCAGGGTGGCACCAACCAGGGCAGCAGGGTGGCACCGGCCAGGGCACCAGGGTGGCACTGCCCAGGGCATCAGGGTGGCACTGCCCAGGGCAGCAGGGTGACACTGCCCAGGGCAGCAGGGTGACACTGCCCAGGGCAGCAGGGTGACACCGGCCAGGGCATCAGGGTGGCACTGCCCAGGGCACCAGGGTGACACTGCCCAGGGCACCAGGGTGGCACTGCCCAGGGCAGCAGGGTGGCACTGCCCAGGGCAGCAGGGTGACACCGGCCAGGGCACCAGGGTGGCACTGCCCAGGGCACCAGGGTGGCACTGCCCAGGGCAGCAGGGTGACACCGGCCAGGGCACCAGGGTGGCACTGCCCAGGGCACCAGGGTGGCACTGCCCAGGGCAGCAGGGTGACACCGGCCAGGGCACCAGGGTGGCACTGCCCAGGGCACCAGGGTGACACTGCCCAGGGCACCAGGGTGGCACTGCCCAGGGCACCAGGGTGGCACCAACCAGGGCAGCAGGGTGGCACTGCCCAGGGCAGCAGGGTGGCACTGCCCAGGGCAGCAGGGTGGCACCGGCCAAGGGAGCAGGGTGACACTGCCCAGGGCACCAGGATGGCACCGACCAGGGCAGCAGGGTGACACTGCCCAGGGCACCAGGGTGACACCTGCCAGGGCATCAGGGTGGCACTGCCCAGGGCACCAGGGTGGCACTGCCCAGGGCACCAGGGTGACACTGGCCAGGGCACCAGGGTGGCACTGCCCAGGGCAGCAGGGTGGCACTGCCAGGGCAGCAGGGTGGCACTGCCCAGGGCAGCAGGGTGTCACTGCCAGGGCAGCAGGGTGGCACTGCCCAGGGCAGCAGGGTGGCACTGCCAGGGCAGCAGGGTGGCCCCTGCGCTGCACCACATCAGCGGCTCTGGCACCCCAAATCACTGAGCTCCTGTTCTGACTCTCAGCCTGGGCTTGGCAGCCGGGGCAGGCAGAACCTGCCTCCCATACAGGCAAGCAATGTCCTTCACTGATCCATTGATCATCATTTCACAGCTGGCCTCAAAAACCAGCTATCCCATTCTCCTAAGTTGGGTCACTGGACATGAAAGTGAACCAGGATGAGATGCACCATGTCCCAGAGATACCATTTCTCCATGGACTGTAAAAATAACCCCACGTGGAAATGCTCATGTTTGGTCAGATGCTTTCCCTTCAGGGTAACAAATTTCACTATGTCCCCAACACCACAGGGCTGTGAACTCGATGGAGTCTTGAAACCACTGTAGGAAAGGGGGTTTGTGGAACGGGGGAATTGCTGACATCTCTCCTGGATCTTGTTCTGCGTGGCTATTTTGGACAGAAACATTCTGTGGCTGCTTTGGGGCAGGGAAAGGAGAGAGGAGCATGAACTGAACACACCATTAATAGATGAAAACAAATCCATGAGATTTATAGGAATTCCTCATGAGGTAATGCTTTAGGAGAAGTTACAGGATTGATGAAGTGCTGAGATTTTGCTCTTGTTCTTCTTTCATTTTTTTCTGCCTCCTGTTTGTTATTCTGACTCACATTCCTCCCCAGGTCCAGTGTTTGAAGCCCCCCCATTGCCCCTCATTGGGAGTGTGTGTAAATATTTACAAACCTTTGAAAGGCTCCAGCAGAGCCGGGTCTGCAGCACACTGGGCATGTTTGCCTAGTGCTGAACCAGAGACCTTGTCACTGCCCCTGAGAGCCAGGGCCCCTCCACGAGGAAACCTCCGAATGACTCCTCATAAATGTATTAGTAAATGCATTAAATATTCAGAGCAAGGGTTCACACATGGGCGTGTTGACATTAGAGGAGGGGAGGGTATCTGACAACCTTCCTCAGCTCCAGCAGAGGATGGAGAGGCTGCCCAGAGGTTCACCCAGGCAGGATGGGGAGCTGCAGCCCGGGGAGGGATTTGCACCCACAGCACCTCATGCTGAGACCTCACTAAAATGGCCAGGAGAAAGAACAGGGGTCCACTCTGACTCCAGCTCACCACTGAGGGTCTTCACTCCCCAAAGCACCCAACAGTGGCATTGGCCCTGGTCAGAGTAAATCTCTTCTAACTGCTGGACTGGAATTTTCCCTTTCCCTCCACTCCTGTGGTTTGCCAAAACAAAAGTGGATATAGTAGAAGATACACCTTTCCATTGCTGTCCCCATCCCTCCCAGCCTGAATCAAAGAACGTAAAAAATCAAAATCTTACTAAAAAATTCTCAAGCCTCCCTCAGTTTGGTATCAGGAAACAGGGACATTCCGGATGTATGAGCTGAATAGCCAAAACAAAGCTTTTGACCCCATTCTGAACATAAATGGGCTTCTAAAACACTTTCCTGACAATGCCACTAAGCAGAGATTTTGTTTTCTGTTTGAAAGTGTAATCTTGGATGAATTATGTTCATTCTTCCTTAAACAAGATGAGACAGAGGTCGTTTCTCAGCAAGTTTGGGAAGACAAAGGCGCCCAAGGACCAGGGTTTGCCCACAGGAGCTGCCCCGAGCATCTGCTCCGAGCCCACGGCGGGATCCCACCAGGCTCCCGCTGACGGGTTAAGTTCAACCTCATTTGTTTTGGGCTGGCTCCAGCACGATTCCAGCAAGCCAGAGAAATGCCCTCCTCCTGAGCCTTGGAGAGCAAACACGGAGGCAGAAGATTGCATCTTAACACAACACGGTGACCTCTGGAAGCACTTGGAACGCCGCTGAAGAACGATGCTTCGGAGGCAATCCCAGCCCAGGGCCTGGCTCAGGAACAGCCCTTCACATTGTCACAGTGCTTTGCCCTTCTCTGTGTAAGGAGGGAGGAGGTCAGCCCTGCCGACAGGGCAAATCCCACTCCACGTGCTGCCCAAACCCCCCTTTGCAGCTCCACGGCCCCTCCGTGGGGAGGCTCCTCGGCAGAGGTGGGGAAGGACATCCCACCACTTCTGAGAGTCTTCCCCAGATGGAGAGTGCAGATTTGGATTCTAAAAGCTACAGGGAGCTCACAAGATCACAGAACCATTTAGGTTAGAAAAGACCTCCAAGGTCCCTGAAGTCCAACTGCTAAGCTGACCACGTCCCCCAGTTTGACTGGGGATCCCAATTCACTCCATGCCATCAGCAGGCAGAAGGACATTCTGTGCTGTGTCACCCACCACTATAACAGAGAGTGACAGGGACAGATGTCCTCTGGAACCTCACTGCACCAGTCCTGTGGGTAAGTGAAAGCTGCCTATGGGGACATAAGAAAAGTTAACGTGGGGCACAGCAACTGCCTGCCTGGCCCAGCACGTCCCCAGGGCACGAGGGAGATGCTGCTAGGAGAGGAGAACACCAACCTGAGCCCTCTCTCTAGTCCTTTCTGTCCCACAGCAGCAGCACCTGGGCTGTTCCATTAGGATGACAGAAGGGATGCTCCTTCCTGCACATCTCAGTATCCTCTTGTGGCATCCTGGCCACGTGTTCCCCTCAGCCCTCCCTGACCTCAGGGAAACCATCTGCCTCCAGCACCTCCAGCAGCTCCAAGTCCCAGAAGACAGTACTGCCGTGTAAAGAAGTAATTGATTTTTTCCCTTTTTAAATCAAATTCCTATTTTTTTGCTCTGGTGTCCCTTGCTCCAGCAATGTCAAGTAATGCGGCAGGATATAAAAGAAAGAAAGAGAAAAATAATTCAAATCCCTCAGGAGGCATGTAACGCAATGGACATTCCTAAAAATACATCAAAGTCCACAGCTTCGTGTAAGATGTTGAGGGCAGAATCTTAACTGCTTTTAAATTGCTTTCTCATTCACAAGGAATGACTGAGACTGACACCAAACAACTGCACGAGAGAGAGTTATCAATAGCTCATGTCAGCGAGGAGATGTCCAGGGACAGCCTGGAACCAGCCTGGATTGTCATTAATGAGGGGGAGAGAGTGAGCTCAGAAATGTGGGGATAATGCTGGGACACAAGGAGCTGAGGGCATTCCAGATTAAAATGCAAAGTAAGCAACACACTTTGAGAAAGATCCAACTGAATGTGGGAATGTCCCCAGGAGAGCCAGAGGAGCCGTTCAGGAACTGGAAAAGTAGAAAATGATGAAGGAACTGATTTAGAGAAGTACCTAAGGAGAGGGGTCTTCCCATATATAAATGATTATTGCAACAAGTTGAGAGAAGAAAGCCTCTTTATATGCTGAAGAAAGAGGACAAGAAGTTATTAGTTTCATTTTAGATGATGTTTACTTTGAATTTAGATTAAGAAAAACATAACACTGAGGATAGTAAAATGCTGGAACAGGTATTTTAGGGAAACTGCTTTTAGGGGCAGAGAAACATCTCCAGTAACAGCCCAGGTGGTGTCAGTTCAGTCTGGCTCCTGTAAAGATCAGGGTCCATGGAAAAACACTCCCAGAGCCAACTTTCCCTGGCTCCAATGCCAGTTTGATGCAGGGGCACCAAATGCACTCGGGAGAACTGGATTCATTATCCCTTTTCTACTGAGTGAAATTATTCCTTCCACCAATACATTTATTAGTCACAATTGTGTTCAGGACAATCTGTGGTCAGATCTGGGACTCTCAAAGCAGGAAAGATCCAATTTTCCCCAGGCACTGCCTGAGCAAAGGAACCCTAAGCAGCCTTTGAAATATGATACATTGCACTCTGCTGATAAAGAAGGTTTATATTTTTGCTTCTTTTCTCACAGAAGAGATCTCGATTTTGTAATCTGCTATTATTTTTCATTTACTCAAAGCTGATAATGAATTTTTCAGGCAAAAGAACCTGAACTAAAGATGAAAAAGTGCTTTTGTCCAAGAAATCTCTGAAAGAGGACCATTTACGATTTTTTTCCCCGTGGTTAACCAGTTGCATTGAGAGTTGGGCCATGCACTTGCAGCTCCACAGATCAGCCTCCTCAGGTTTTCCCCCAGACCATTTCCAGCTGGCTCTGGGAGTGTGATGGTGGGACACGAGCACGGTTTGGCTGGAACTGATGCAGGAGCAGCAAGTGCTGTCTGCAGGAGACTTGGACATCGGCTGCAAAACTCAGCCCCTTAATCAGACCTCAAGCACTTCAAAGAGGTTTCACATCTCAAGTTTGGGTTCAGTTCCCTGACTGAAACCTGCATACACCCCAAGCCCTTGCAGGCATGCAGCTTTCCAAACCACTTCTAATTTCAGCAAGCTGAGACAGTCCAAGGTGCCTCAGCAAACACTGCAGGTTTGCTCTGCAGGAGGCTTTGAAATCCTGTCAGCAAAGAGCTCTGGGCAGCTTTGGAGTGACTGAGTGAGCACCTCCCCAGTGGATTTTCAGGCGGTTCCACTACAAGGTAATTCAATGCCCCTTCCTGCCTGAAAAGCACCCAGTAAATCTGCATGATGTGATCCCTGCCATGAGAGGGATCACGGATGAGATGCTCCCCTGCGCCCACCTGCAGGAGCAGCACTGTTCCCTGCAGCACAGCCCCAAAACCAGCCCCTCCAAGGTGTTCCCATCAACCACCCCCTCTGCCAGAGAGCACCACACCTGGGGAGAGGGAGGCAGAAAGGACTTCTCCTGGACTTGATAGAAAACTGATCATTTTTTACAACAAAAACGCAGCAATATGGGTATTTTAATCCAGGAACAGGGGTTGTCAGTGGGGTCTTCTCCCCTCTGAAGCCCTTTGATGGCAGAAAGCAGGGATGGAAAGATGCTGAAGATGCCCAGCCCAAAGTGTCCTGGACTGTGGGGACAGGGGTCTGCACTGTGACACCCCAGGCACTGACCTCTGCACCTACAAAAAGGCATTTGCCATAGAAGACCTTAAAAATGAACTTAGTAGGAAACAGTGGGATCTCCCTCTAGAAAATTTTTATATGCACAGAGATAAAATGTCCAGATGCCTCTGGGACTTGCCTTATAAAATAAAAACCTGCTTGAGCTGTTTCCACGTGAGTGTTTTTGCACTCTGTGGAGCAAGCAGGAGCCCCATCTGGCCGTGCCCTCCCTAAGAGCCCCCTTTTGGAGCTCCTTCTCCCTGCCCCTGTCACTGGGCACTGCCTGCAGCCCTGCAGCCCTGCAGCCCTGCAGCAGAGCCACCACACTCAAAGTGCATTCAGATGTCCCCTCCATGAGAAGAAGACTGCAAAGGGACAAAGGCATCCCCGGGAGGAGCTCAGGGACGGTCCCCTCCCTTTCCCCACTCAGCCCGGGAAGAACGGACCCCTCTCCAACCACACCGTGTGCATTTCACACTTATTTCCTCTATAATTTAACGCAGAGAAGGGGCTGCTCTGGCTCGTGCTGCACGTGCCAACTTGGAGCCAGCAGGCATCTTCTCCAGCACCTGCAGATGGACTGTGATGGAAACAAGCCTGGCCACCCATGACCCTGAAGTTGGCCTGAGAGACGGACCAGGCTCGCCCCTCCCTCCCACAGCACCACCATCCTGCACATCCGAGAGCGAGGAGCATTTCGTGACAGGTTCCCTTTGCAAGTCATCCCCTCCTGCCTCAGTATCTCGGTCTCTAAATCCTCCCTGAGCTCATCCCCCGGGCCCTTGGCTGGCAGGCTCACAGTCGCTGCTGTCGCCCCGTCGGGATAAAGGGACGCCTGCAACACACATTTTCCCTTCCCCAGAAGGAATAAAAAAAAAACATCATTCAAGACCTGGACATATTTTTCATCCCTAGCTGAGATAAAAAGTTGAAATCTGCTGTAAAATGAGATTAGATGGAGAAGAAGAAGAAGAAGTCACACCTCCCTCTCCCTTGAAAGGATTTCAGCGCATGGAAAATGTTTTACTTGGCAAATCTGTCATGAATTCAGTTTGGGTTTGACACAACCTGTTCATTTCATGCAGTTCCTATAAAACTCCTTTCCAAATGACCTCCACCATTTTTTTTTTAATTGCAAAACAGAGTGGCACAACAAAGAGGTCTTTTTCAAGACACAAATATGTCAAAATCCATACAAATCCACAAAAACATCCCTTCCACTCAGATGTCATTTTCACTCAGAAACCAGTTTCAATACATGCTTTTCCCCTGCACTCCTCAGTGGCTCATAAACATCTTCACTGGGTAATTACTGCTCCACTGCTGGGCTGGAGATGAGCAAAGAATTATGAGAACCATCTAAAGAAAGGCAAGCCAGCAAGATAGCAACTAATGAGACAGGGTGAATTCCAGCCATTGCAGCCACCTAACAAAAATAGGAAAATTCTGGAAACACACAGTTGTTTGGCTGTGGATGGGTCTGTTCCAGAGAGCTGCTCAGGTTGCTGAAATGTTGAATTAGTTTGTCTCAGATGAAATTCAGCAGAGGGTGGGAAGAGGCAGGCATGTCTGCTGCCTGCCAAGGGGACAGCACTCTGCCCAGTGGAGGCTGGCCTTGACCATGATGGCAATAAATCACTAATACTAACGAGGGAAAGAAATGTCTCTGCGGAGCCATAAGCAGTACAAACACACCTGTATTTTGGAAATGCAGTAGAAGAAAAAAGTGTTAAAAATCATCTTTGTAGTTTTTTAGGCTTTTTCAAGGCTGTCTAGGAGCACTGGTCCTAACTGGGTGACTGCCTAGAGGAGCCTTAGAGCAACAGCTCATCTTATCAGCAGTGACTGCAAGACATGACTGAGACCCAACACAGTGTAAAGCAGCTGCTTAACCCTTCTGAGTTCCCACGGAGGTGAGCTGCCTGGGAATTCAAAATGGATCTTGTGCCTGCCTGGATGATGCAAAGGGTGCCAGCAGCCCTGTCCTGGCCACAGCCACCACTAACAGCATTAGGCATCTCTGGACAGTCATGTTCGAGATGTCCTTTATCTGCAGGCATGTGCCACCTGCCCAGTGACTTGCCCCTTATTCAGACACGTTCCCCTCTTCCCCTTCCCTCTTTGGGGCCAGAGTGCAGAGCCCTCACCTGTCCTGGGTGCCGTGTGACCCCACTTTCTCGTTCTTCATGCAGAAATCGGGTGAGCTCTGCAGGTAAATCAGCTCTGTCTCCTTAACTGGCCTGACATCAATATCCTTTGGCACGAGGTATTTGCGTGTGCCCATGGGCCGGTGAACGACCTTGGTGGCAGACAAATACTTGTTTTTGAGGTCCAGTGCAATGTCTCGCAGCTCTTGAAGGCCTTTCCAACAGGTCTTGATAGAGCATGACCCAGAAACTCCATGGCACTTACATTTCATTTCAAGAGAGGCTTTCAAGACCTGCAAAAAGGAATGCAGGAGTTAGGAAACGCCCTTCTCTTACCTCCAGACACCCCATAAGCTTGCTAAAGAAAGGTTTTTCTTAGCAGGGACTGCTATAGAAAAGGACTGCTGGTCTCCTTTCTGCACAGGCTCTCTGGAGTAGCTGCTTTGCAAGGGGAATGAGATCCCACAGCTCCCTGGCGATCACTATCAGCCCAGGACTACTTTCACCAGGGCGCCTTTGCAGCCAGCAGACAGAGGAGTATTTTGAATTTTGATCAGATATCTACACTGGGCTGCATTTCCAGCCCCTAAATTCCCTAGGAGCTGAAAAATCAAAGCACTCCATAAATAGATAATTAACATCCATTTCAGCCTCCAGCAGCTTTGGGCTTTGGTAAGAGAAATGTCACAGCTCTGATGAATTCAGGGCACTCTCACTCTGCCTTTTTGCTGGTCCTGGGGCCAAAAGAACCTTTTCCTTTGGTTCTGCACTGTTCTCATTTCGGTGGGACACGCAGGATGCTGCCAGGAAGGGCTGAATGCACCAGCCATGGCAACGCTGTGTCCCAAACAAAAATTTGCCCTTTGCAATTTAAATGGAAACTCAAGACAAGTCAAAAACAAAATTCCAAACCAAATAAAGAGAGAATAGTAGGAAAAAAGACCCAGGGGAGGGAAGTTCAGCATGGCTGTGCTCTGCAAAGGTGCACTCGGTCTGCAGCTACACAGCGAGCTCAGCACGCTCCAAGTCCTGCCTGCACGGGCAGCCCTGGAGGAGCCAAGCTGTGGGGTGGGGGCAGCCCCAGAGATGGGGACAGGGGTCAGTTTTAGGGGCCCCCACCACTTTCTCCAGCTGCTCGAGGGTTGCTCTCAGGTTTTGCAGCTCAGAGCACACTGAACACTGCACATGGGCAGCGTTATCCCTCTGCAGGGTGTCAGCTGCCAGGCATGAGAATAATCACCAGCAAAGCAGTTTGAAAAGGAAAAGGAACCATCCCATCCCTCCTGGCTGCAGGGATGGCTGGAGGCAGCTGCCAGCCCTCCACACTGACACAGCCCCTCGCCTGCACAGCACTCCTGGAAACCCATTCCCACCACACCTCCTGGGGGAAGCGAGCCAGAGCCACCCCTGGCCCCAGGTGGCAACGAGACATCCCACCCACGGGCACGGAGGGCTGATATTGGCACTGGGACCTTCTGGGTGAGTCTCCAGCAGGCCAAAGGAGTGCAGAGCAATCTGGGAGAAACCTGCTCCTTTCCCTCTCTGACAGAGACACTGAACGTCACAGAGCCACCGACCACTACAGATGTTTGTACAAGTACAATAACTCTCGTGGATTTGTTACCTGTCTCCCTACTTCACTGTTGTGCAGATGCATCAGTTTATTGGCTTGTGATCCTGATTTTTTCATCTTCATGGGAGCATCTGAAAATTTGGACCCCATGATAAGACCATAGTTGAGGTTGTCTGCACATCCTCCCCATCGATACCCAGGTCCAGGTGTCTCACCTGGGATGGGACCACAGGAACAGCCAGGGAGGTCCCCGGTGGTGCAGGCTCTGGCAATGGTGTGGCTGATGGCAGCAGCAGAAAGGGCATACACAAATGCTGACTCCCTTGTGCCTGGAAGAGACAAGAACTCCAGATCAGCCTCCTGGGCCAGCTGAACGTTCCCCAAAAAGAGACCCACCCAGTCTGTGTCCCACAGAGCAGCCAACACATCACCCCACTGCAGCTGAGACATCCTATGGCATCACCAGTTTGGAGCACGTCTCTTAAGTGAGCTCTTCAGCACAAGATGTCACATGGACTTATGCAACTTGTTCATTGTGGTGGCTCTTGGTGCATGTGGAGAAGCCCCTTCAAGGACTCTCCCACCTCCTTCTGCCCTGTCCTCCTCCTGTGACTCTTAGTGGGGATGGTGGTCTGCTTTGTAAGAGCTGTGGTGTCTTGGACCCCAGGGCTCCTGGGCTGGACCAGCACAGTGACCACGAGTGTGGTCTCAGAGAAAGGACAACTGGGCTGTGCAGTCCCTCCTTGTCCCCCCTGGCAGCAGGACCCTTGCCCTCCCCAGCACACACACACTGGCTGCCTCCTCGCTCCTGCCCCTGAGCAGGGCTGTTTACCTCTCTCTAAGTCCAGCAGGTAGTTGGGAGCCAGCTCAATGGAGGAGCAGTTCCAGCGCATGTCCGAGAAGGTTTTCCGGCAGCTCTTTATCACCTCCCGTGCCGCCTGGATGATGGTCTGCATCAGCTCCAGGTTGCTGCGGCACAGCTGCACCTGCGACACCACCAGCCCCTCCAGCTGCTTGCAGTGCTGGGTCTGGTTCAGGGCCAGAGCCGAGGGAGTCTTGGACAGAGCTCTGAGGAGACAAGCACAGGCAAAAAATGCATTAAAATACACTAGAACAGTTGATCTTCGGGTCAATATTCATTTCTCCACCCCCAGCCCAGTGGCCTGTGTTCACCTGTAAACAGGGACCTAGTTTAAGCTGGTGAGAAAGATGGGCAACTATGAAGAGTGATTTATCTCATTTAAAGTAGGCATTTAAGGTAGGTGGGAGGAAACACCCTCTAGAAGTGCACATTTCCCTCTGTTATGCTTGCACAAAGCTCCTGGGGCATATGCCAAGTGGACTGCGTGTGTAAACCCCACGGCAAGGTTTTCTGCTGAAGAATGAAGAGGACGGACCTCCCAGCAGAGTGAAAAATGACCCATCAGTTCCACGACAACAGAAAGCTGGGTCCTCCAAGACTATGGCATGCAGGGAAAGGAAAAGAAAAAAAGAGTGATGTTGGTGTTATCAGTGTTTTGCATTCAGCATCTGTCTCGCACACTCTCACAGGATTATGCTGAATGTCATGTAATTAATTACAGAGACAATCCCCTGTGAGGGCCAGGGAAAAGCCACCAAATTTGCAAAACAAGTGCTTTCTCTCAGAGTTAAGGCCAAGGGCCTCCACTGACCCCATCCCTGCTGCAGTGGGTAACCCTGTCCCTCTAGTCCCCAAAAGCCACAGTGCATGAGTGTGAGCTGATGTGCAGAGAGAGCACCACGGTCAGACCCAGGCAGGATCCACCAGTCCCAGCACGGGAGAGGAAACAACAGCACTCCAAAGACCCCTCTGGCTCTGCTACTGCCCAGCTGTCAACTTTGCCTGGTTAAAAAAGAGGAAAAAAAACAAATGCTGCCCTGCACCAGGCAAGGTTGTGCTCTTCTTCCCCAAGCACCCACAATGATCAGCAGGAGCCTGGTGTGTAACTCTCTTTGTATCTTTATGGCCTGCTTAGGGTAGTCATAAATGTTATTCCTTCCCATAAAACAATTTTTTAGCTGGCTGCACCAATAACTGGCATCTCATCCTGGCAGCACAACTACTTTAACACATATTTCCTTCTCTCCTTGTTAAATGTGTTGCCTTTCAGTTTCATCCCAAGCCATCTTGGTTAGTTTGGCTTATTTAGCAGACACATTTCTGGGTGCATTTCACTTTATTGCTGTAACAGCCACATCCTTCAGAAGTTAAATGAGATGGAAACAGAGCTAAAACTGAGCCCTAACCAAAATCAGGGGTATTAGCTCTGATCTCCTGCTTTCAGGAAAACATATCTGTGTTCCACCAGCTCCCTCAAGGCTGGCTTGGACCAGCTGCTGTGTGTGTTGGAGCTCTCTCAGGGCTGCTGGGACTGCTAACCCCAACCACTCCTCCGGCAGGGAAAAGCTCCAGTCCTTGCCAGGGCTCAGGAGGTCTGCACTGACAAATTCCCAGGGGACTGGAGTTTGGCATTTCTGGCACTAGATAATCAGTGGCAAACTTGGAAGGGAAACCACCACTCTGCTGGCTATGTAAATACATACATCATACACATATTTAAAGAGGTCCATTAAACACACTGCGAACAGAAGTTCTGGCCAATGAATTCCAAGGGAAAGGAAAAAGTGGTGGGCTTGGCAGTGTTAGGTTATTACTTGGCCTTGATGGTCACAGAGGTCTCTTCCAACCTAAATAATTTATGATTTAATCATCAGGAATCCTGCCCTGCAGTTCATCTTGGTGCCTTGCACACTGGTGTCCATGCAGTGCTCCCGTTCGGAGAGGGGCAGCTCCAGAAGGCAGCTCGTCCTGCCTTCGAAGCGACCCAGGCCAGGCAAAAGCCACGTGCAGAAAGCAGCTTGCCTGATGTGCTTCTGAGACCCAGAGTGAGATAACATCATGCCTTAGAAACACTCCTTTTCTGCACCGTATAGGAAACGCAGGCACCGACTGGGACACAGACATCTGGACTGTGTAAGCACAGAGCTGGGCGAGATGTGTCCAAGCCCCAGCACTTGGCACCAGGGACCTGTGAAAACTTATCCCAGAAAGCCTATCAGCAGCTCCCAGCACTGGGCTGTAACACAAGTCAGGCAGGGACCCAAGGCAGCCCATCACTAACAGAGTAAAAAGGATAAATAGTCCAGCCCAGCACGTCCCAGCAGCACAGGGAGCAGGCAGGTGTGGCAGGAGAAGGGACAGATCCTCACAGCAGGGCTGCAGGCAAACCAGGAGCTTCCCAGGGCTCTGAGAGAGGCTGTGCCATGGGGCACCAGCTCAGTTTTCTAATCAGAGGTGCCCCGTGCCACTTGGGAAGCTTTGGGATGTTTCACCTGGCCCTCCAGATGGATGCACGCGTCTCCTAGTCCTGCACCACGGGTTTTTGGTGCTGTACAGAGATTTTCAGCACCTTCAAAGGACCTGGAGGGCTACACTGAGACACCTGTACCTCACCATTCAGACAAGTCGTGAATAGCAGAAATAACCACTGAGAGGTTGGGGTGAAAGCTGAACTCAGACTGAAACTCATCACAGTGTGAAAAAGGGGGATGTGTGACAACGAGGTCGTGTTATTACAGATGGCCTGAAGTGATCACCACTAGAGAAGCAGGTTTATAATGCAGGGAGAAAGGCATTGGCTTGGTGGAAGAGGGAGGGACATCTCCCTGCTGGTGAGAACTCAGCAAATGGCAGCAGTGGCTGTTTCCCACCGAATGAGTGAGCTCCAGGGAGCCCACCAAGAGTAAAACTGCAAGATGCAGGAAGGTGTTTTCTGAACATCCCCCAGGCCTGAACTTCATGCCTTCGCTTGTGAGAACCTGTAATCACATCTCCAAGCTTTGGGAGGAAAAAGTAAAGGGTAATGGAGATGGGAAAGCAAACTCAGGTACTACAGTCACTCACTGAGACCAAAATGTGCCTCTAAAAATCACAGGTCAGGAATGTGAGAGGCCCATTAGGTCATCAGTCCATGCCCTGACAGCCCAGGTTTGCCCAGACTCTGTCCTACATTCAGAAATGTCTTCTCCATCCCATGTCCCTCCTTTGGAAAGGCATTCCCCCTCCCTGCTCCCGGAATTCTGGCAGCGTCAGAGGAGGGAAACCCACCCACTGAAAAGGACATTTGTGGGGCAGTGGGAAGCAAACCACCTTCCTCCAAACGAGTGTGGGTTTGGTGGTGGGTCTCTGTCCCATCTTCACCCAGTCTCCAGTGATCGCCAGCACTGGGAAGGGAACGGGAGCCAAGGGGGCAGAGCCACCCTGAACGACACAGCCCTGGAGGGCACAGTTAGCAGACAGTCCTCCATCTGGGAAAAATGTGCCTGCCAACATCCTCCTGTGGGCTCAGCCCCTTCCTCTAACAGGGGGTTTTACCTGCTGTCCCCCTACAAATGCTGGTTTTCACTGTTTCCTCCTGGTAACATCATGTTCTTCTCCCTCGCCTCTCCTGGCCCATCCTTCACTCTCCAGAAAGATGAGGACAACTGAGGGATGGTTGTTTCAGGGTTGGTTTTTTTTTTTTAAACATACATATTTGACCCATCCCTTTAAATAAACAGGCCCCAAACCAAACATCTCCTGCTTTATATATAGCATAGCAGGGCTTTCAATTGACGTTATGGATACTGACAGAAAGCCATAAACATAATTACAGAGGAAACATGATGCAGGGATGAATCATGACACTCGTTTACTCTTTTAATTATCTCAGCAGTTAATAAATTCATTTGAAAACATGAATGGTCTGCAGTGTTAGGTCCTCTGAGAGGCATGGGCCCATTCCTGCAGGTCTGGGCATCATGAGAAGACTATTCATAGGAGCTGCAGCTCGGGAGATGCATCTTCAGATCCCAGCAGGTATCAGTGAAAGCCATACATTATTTGGTTTACAAGGTCCACTGTGAGTAAGACACTGCTCCTAATCAAGCCAAAGGGAGAAAAAACTCCTAGAATTGATTAGCAAAGCACTGGTGTCCTTTAAAGCACCCTTAAAGGGTGGGAGGATCTCCTCTCTCTCTGACGGGGGCTCTCCCTGGAGGTATCTCCCCATCCTCCCTCCTGTGATGTGATCCCAGAAGGTCTCACAGAGGGACTGCTGGTGAAACTCTGAACTTCTGCTTAAAATTGTCAGCTTTGCTTCCTGCAAAGTCAGTCTTTTTTATGCCTATTCCTAAACCCCCTAATCTTGCAGGGATTTGGGTGAAACAAAAAGATTTAGACAAAATTACATGGCTGTGGAGAGTGAAGTGTGTGGCAAACTTTAATAAAGAGAGGCAGAGAGTGAGGGGGTTTTGTATTCGATCTTATTGAAGGTTTTTAATCTGCAGGAACCTCATTTTTTTCAGGTTTTCATCTGGAAAAGGCTTGCAGGAGGGTTACAATAACCTTGCTTAAGCTCCTGGCAGACAGAGGCAGCCCATGCCCTGACACCCTGCCCTGTCTCAGTCCTGGTCTGGGGACCACAAGTGCTGGGAAAGACACCCCATCCCCTGGTAAATGCTTCCACTGGTCCTGCAAAGCCTTTCCAAACAGAGAAGCAGGATTTATACAGCAGGAGAAAGAGGAGGAAGGGGGAATGAAGTGTGTGTGTGTGCGGGGGGAGGAACCAACCCTGAAGCAAAAGCTTAAAATAAGAGCTGCTCTCAGAAGGGGTGCCAAAGGCAGCACTGGCAGCAGCGGGCACGGGGCACTGAGCCCCAGCCCCAGCCCCAGCCCCACTGAAGTCGCTGCCAGCAGGAGTTGGCTCCCAAAGCCCTGGGAAGGCCATGGAGCTCTGTCAAGTTTTCCTGAGCTGCCTACGGAGCAAAGCGCAGATTTCAAAGCGGTGGTGCCCCCTGAGCTCACCCCCAGCCCCAGCTCTCCAGCAGCCCCCCTGGCAGCCCCCGTGCCAGGCAGACGGGCTCCTCGCAGGCGCCCCTGTCCCCCTGCCCACCTCCCTCCCACTGCTGCTGGTGGGGACAGGCAGGAGCTGCCGGGAAGCACAAAATCTTTCCACTTTCTCCCCTGCTTTCTGCTGGCTGCAGAAGGGCTGCTCAAGGTTGGTGGGCTGGGGGACATCCTGTGTTCCCCAGAACACGCGGGGCTAAGCCACCGTTTGGTTCTGAAGGGCCGTGATTTGGCCATGATTTAGCCATGGGTATTGTGCAGCAACAGCACAGCTGGGAATGGTGCTCAGGAGGGAATGGTGCTCAGCTGGGGATGGTGCTCAGCTGGGGACGGTGCTCAGCTGGGGATGGTGCTCAGGTAGGGATGGTGCTCAGGTGGGAATGGTGCTCAGGTGGGGATGGTGCTCAGGTGGGGATGGTGCTCAGCTGGGGATGGTGCTCAGCTGGGGATGGTGCTCAGGTGGCAATGGTGCTCAGGTGGCAATGGTGCTCAGGTAGGGATGGTGCTCAGGTAGGGATGGTGCTCAGCTGGGGACGGTGTTCAGCTGGGGATGGTGCTCAGCTGGGGATGGTGCTCAG
>VWZG01006095.1:131482-141173 GCA_013396735.1 Grallaria varia | reverse complement strand
AAGAAAAGGGGGGGGAAGAAAAAATTAAAAAGAGAAGAATGAGAAAAGAAAATGGGGAAAAAAGAAAAAAAATTTAAAAATTAAAAGAAAATAGGAGAAAGGGAAAAGAGATGACAAAAAGAGGAAAGGGGAAAAAAGGAGTCAAAAAAGAGGAAAGAGAAAGTGAAAGAGAAAAGAGAAAGAATAAAAGGCAGAAAAATTTAAGAAGAGAAAGATTAATAAAAAGGAAAAGGAAAAATGAGAATAAGAAAGAAAAAGGAAAAAAAAAAACAAGACAAAAAGAAGAAAAAGGAAAAAAGTATAAGGGGAAAAATGAAAAAGAACAGAAAAAAGGAAAATAAAATTCCAAGAAAAAGAGTTAAGATAAGAACTTGTAAGAATGAAAAGCAAAACTGTCTTCCCAGGCCTCATGAGTCTGAATTTCAGAGCTCTGTGTCAGCTCTGGGTTCTGAACAAATGGGTGCTGGTTGCAAAATCGCAGGGTCATTTTTTCAGTTGGTTTAATCGTGGGTTTCAGGTGAAAGAAAGAGGAGAATAAATGCTTTAGTCTCTGGGACAAGAGACCCAGAGTAAGTTTCCTGAAGGTCTATTTCCAGGGCAGCTGTTTCTACAGGATAATATTTTTCCGTATGTGTTCCTGTGCCAGTTGCATTCATATACACAGGTTGCTGAAGGTCCTGTGTGAACTGCAGGGAACCCTGGATACACAATCCCAAATTCCCAAAGCCACTCTATTATTTGGTTAAGTCCCAGTTTTGCCAGCAGCTTTGCACAGCGTGTCCATTTTTCTTCATGTGACAGCCGCCCAGAAGAGCTCAAACTGCTCCAAACTCCCATTTCCCTGCCCCTCTCCCACCCTACTGACCCCCAGAAATGTACAGGAGGTTTTGTCAGGGCTCTGAAAGAGAGAGTTATTTACACGGGGAAATTGCCTGCTATGCCTGGTGCAGTCTGACTTGCTGTGCCAATGCCCTGGTTCCTGTATAAACAGCCCTTTTCCAAGTTACCTTAATCTTTAGAGGGCTGCAGGGAGAATGCAGTTGTTATTAATCAACAGGAGCAGTAAGCAGCAGTAGTCACAACCCTCAGGGTTTGCAGCAGGCACCTGCTGTGCTCAGAGCTGTGCAGACAGCACAGGGAGCACAGTCCTGCCACCAGAACTCCTCGGGATGGATGTCGGTGCAGAGAGGTGAGTGGCAGAACACCGTGGAGTGGAGGAGGAATGTGGGGAGAAGGAGATGGTTCCAGTTTGCACCATTGCCTTGAGCTGCAACAGTTTGTTAAGGCTCAGAAGTGCAGAGTCATTAAGGATGGAAAAGCCCTCTAAGATCATCAAGTACAGGCACAAACCAGCACTGGCAGGGCCACCACTAACCCATGTCTGAGCTGCTGGAGGGTCATTTAAAAAGTGGCACTGGAGCACAAGGATCTACTCAGTGCAGAGTTCGTGGGAGCTGCTTGTCCGTGTGTTTGTCAGGACTGAAGGACTTAGGGGACTGAAGTCCAAAGGTGGGATAAAGATGGAGAAACCAGAGGGATGTGTGCATTAAGGATATAGGATAAATATGCTCTGGACTATCCGTATGCATAGAGGGAGTTATTCAGGATGAGCTTCAGGAGCTGCATTGCTTCAGGAACTTACTGCTTTTTATTTGGGAGAAAAGATTGACCCTCACCTGCCAACAGTCTCTTTTCAGGCAGTTGTAGAGGGTGGTAAGGTCTCCCCTGGGCCTTAGAAGGCTGACATCCATCCTCAAAGCCACCCCAGGCAGCACAGGTGAGACTCCCTTCACCCAGAGTGCAGCTGCACAGTCCCTGGCAGCAGATGGAACTCAGAGGCAAGAAGGAGTCCTGCAAGCCTTTGTACGAGTCCTGAACGTGCTGCAGACCTGCCCAGACCCAGGTGAGGTCAACCCCAACACTGCTGCTGGAGGTGAGATACCATTCAGGTGCTGAGGAGCTCAATTGGATTTCGACCAACCCCATGGCCACAAAAAAGGCATGTTCTGTTCCCAGTGCCCAGGGACCACCCGTGCTGCCTCCAGGAGCATGTCATTTATCATTTGTTTGTGTGTGCGTGTCTCCTCACCCTCTTCCATCCTCCTCCACAGCAGAAGGCCCTCCCTGCATGACTCAGGATAACGTGTGCAGATCCAGGACCCAAACTCTCCTGGAGCCAGGAGGCAGAGCTCCTTCATTTAAGAAGTCTCTGCAGCACTGCACCCAGTTGTGGCACTCTCCAAATATTTAATACATGACACCGTTATGTGTCCTGGGGGGTGTGGTATTAGGGTTTTATCGGGGAGTTTCAGGCTGCTCTGTGCTCTGAATGAGCTCCAAAAGCCATCACACCTCCCTGGGGTTAGGGGAGCACTTCTCCCAGCACTGGGTTGGTGTCCTGCATGTGACAGCCAAAGGAGCCAGGGATAAATGTCCCCAAGGGTTCTTATTTATTTGGCTGGAAGGTGCCATCCCTCCGTTTGAGGCAGGTGTTCTGGCCATCTCCAGACACAGGCTCCAGCTGTAAATACGAATAACTTGGAGCTAGTGGCCATTTGCTGGCCCGATGCACAACTGGAATGTAAAACTAAGCTCCATCACCCAAAACTAAGCTCCATTATCCACATCCTGCATCAGGAAACATCTCTCATAAACCTCCCAAGCCCTGCATAGACTGTGATGAGTGGGGGTTTTTTTGTGAGAAATGACAAATAATAATTTGTCAAATTATGGGTCAGTGACCATGTTTATGCTCTTGACCCTATTTATTTACTAGTTTAAGCAGATACAAGTTTTTCACTGGATCTTTAAGTTTCAATTTCAAGCATTGATAGGGAACTCTTTTTTTTTTTCCAAAATGCTCCTTCAGCTACTAAAAATAAGCCAAATTATTATCATATTAATTTTTAATATTCACCTACATGCTTTATTTTCTGACAGGAGAACAAGCAAAGACTGATGCTAAAATCATTTACCCAGTGCAGAAGGGCAGGAGCAGATATAAAAAAGGACTCTGAAACTGCAGTTCCTCCAAATTAAATCAAGAAAAGGGAATATACTTACAGTGGGCTTCATTTGGAGCGCCTCCCTGATACTCCTGGTGGGTAAAGACATTGGTACAAGGCTGGATATGGCCCTCCCTGATCCGTGCAGAATCCAGGGAGAAGTGCCACATCTCTGGGAAGAGGAGGACAGCTTCTGATACATGGATTCTTTTTTTTTTTTTAATATGAGACTGTTCTGAAGCCAGACAGGGGATTAAAAAAAAAGAATACACCTTGGCAGGGAGCAGGAGTGATATGTGAGCATCTCTCACTGCTTTCATTATGGTCCCAGCTTTGGAATTGCTGCCTGGGAGTAGAAACACCTCATGGGTGAGCAAGGCACTTGTTAGACATCCCATTCCTGCCCAATTCTAATCTAGCCCCTGATGCCAACGTTCCTCCTGGCTTCCTGATGGGAAGCAGGGCTCAGGAGACAGCTGGGTCAGGTTTTGCTGTGCCTCAGTGGGGCTTAGGACCATCTCATGCACGAGGGCCAGGTTATCCAAAGGGCTTTGGGGAGGTTTCCCAACCAGACTGACCTGCAGAAAAGGTACCATGCTTTGAAACTCCGACTGGAACCACTTGGACCAGCAAAACCTGTCCCAGATACGCTCTGGTCTAGGTAATCCTAAACCATGGGCAATGCCAGATTTTTGTGTTTTTACCCAAAATCTTTTTGTGTTTCATGGGAATCAACTCATGTATCTGTCTCAGTCAATCCTCCCCAGGCTTGGTTGTTTTGCTCTTGTCCTAAACTGCCAGGAAAACACCGAAGTTGAGACCTTTTTTGTTGACAGCAGGGATTTTTTTTTTCCCTGAGTAATTTCTCTGTAATCCTGATGTGGTTTCTCTCTGATTACACCTTGATGGTTCAGCCAAGCTTTCTGTTTACCTACAAACACCCCATTACAGGCTTTGGTTCCTTCCATAACGGAGTATGTCCATCATAAAAACTTTGTGAAATACGTGCTGAGCACTTTTAAGGCTGTAGTGTGGATTCGGGGCCTGACTCGGCACTGAGTTACTGGAGTTTTGTTCCAGAGCTGTTTCAAGGGTTAATTATAGGATGGCACCAAAGCACAGGCAGGCATTTGTTCCTTTTGCCTCCTCGTTGCATCGCTGTGCTTGGACACCATCCTGCTCTTGGAGAACATAGGCTGCTGCATGTCACTTCTTCACTTGATTGTGTGGAATCTACAGAACAAATATGCAGGAAGACATTGTAAGGGAGGAGATCTGTGTGGAATCTACAGAACAAATATTCAGGAAGATACTGTAAGCGAGGAGATCTGCGTGGAATCTACAGAACAAACATGCAGGAAGACATTGTAAGCGAGGAGATCTGCAGGGTAATATCCAGGAAGCTCATCCCCTCCTCAGCAAAATGCAAGGCAGATTTGATTTGAAAGCCACTGGCCGCTTTGCCCAGGGAGTGCAGGGCTTGGCAGGGTGATTCCTCCAAGCAGAAGGCTGGATGTCTCCAGAGGATGCCCCTGGCAGGGGTGGCCACACTGCCAGCACCTCACTGGGGTTGTGGTGCTGCCCCATCAGCTCACAGAGCCTTGGGACCTGGCTCCCACCAGGGACATCCCAGCCCACCTGCCTGACACGCTGTTTTCCCTGGAAGTCAGGGGTGTTGTAGGAAATTCCATGAGGAATAGTGCAGCCAAACAGCACACCACCCACAGAGGAAAGAATTTTTCCCCAAGTATCTGATCTAAATCTACCTTCTTTCCCCTTCTCCTAGCACTATCTGCTTGTATTACAAGGCTTCATCACTTTTTAAAAGCCCCCTTTGAGTACAGAAAGGCCACAGTGGGGTGTCCCCACAGCCTTGATAAACTACAATAACTCATATTCACTGAGGAGCGACTCCTGCTCCCCACTGCTCCTTTTATCCCTCCCACAGCTGTGATAACAGTAAGGCTTTGGCTGCAAGAATAACCCAGAACTTGCAGCTTCCATGTGAAAACACAACAGCTTCGATCACTGACTCATCCCAATACCCTGTGGAACAACTCCTAGATTTTTCCAATTTTTTAAACGTTTTATGCTTCCCCATTCTTCTATTCTCTGTTTTTTTTTCTCTCCAGTACAAAAGCAGCATGCAACTGTTCTTCAGTTGTTGTTTTGTTTTCTTGCTTTTTTGGTGTTTTGTTTTTTTTTCTTTATTGGAGAAGGTGAGATATGGGGGCAAGAGAAGGAGCACGTGAAAGCAGACACTGGAATGGCAAGCCAGCAGTTATCCAAGTACTTGTGGCAGAAAGCATTTCTGAATAAACAATAATAAAATAAAATAAAAAAACAAACACAAAAAAACCCCCAAAGCAGCAGAAAGCTCTCTCTCATTCAACCAGGCCAAAAAAGTCAAAGTTTGGCAGGGAACAATCTGAGAAAGTGTCTGAAGAGCTGGAATGAGATTCCGTATCATACAGAAGAGCCAAAAATGTGTTTGGCCACAAACAGTGCATGATGCATTGCAAAAGTCTCCACGAGGAGATATTTAGAGGGTGGGATGGTTGGCATGGAGAGGAGAAAGGGGGAGGCATCACTGCAGGAGGAATATCTTAACCTTCAAACAACAGCCACTAAAATATCCCGAGTGCTCTGTTTCCCCAGAGGTGACAAGGGTTGAAAATTTTGTGCAGGATGGCTTTTTTGGGATAATCTAATCTCATTTACAATTATTTTTAACTGCTCCTTTCATAGTGAGAGGGAAAAGGCCAAAGATTAGGGCCTGATGCAGGGATGTCATTAGGCATTGGATTAATGGGGTTTGGATTGGACCCATGGTGTAAGAGACAGTGCTCCAATTTAGCCATAAATAAAGTGGCTTCCATTAATGTTTATATTTACTTTAGTTTATTTAACCAAGAAAGTCAGCAGAGCCCCACAGGTCTCGGTATTAAGAATGAGCTGGCCAAGACAGCAGCAGATAAAACTTGCACCGGCGTAAATCAAAGCTTCCCTAAGTCAGCCTGGAGAAGCCATGGGTGAGTAAGGCAATAAAACGTGGCCAGTGCTGCTTTATTGTCTCATTCCCGACTCTCACTTTCTGCCAGAGCCAAACACCGTTTCTCCTTGGTCTCTTTAAGAGGTCCTGGAGAGGATGGACCCAACTTACTGCAAAGCAGGGTCAGACCAGCACTTCAGGAGCTGGGATTTGCACAGCTCACAAATGCTTTGCCTCCCTTTATGGCCAGATAATATCAAAGACGAGATCCAGAAGCTTCACTACCTTTTTTTCCTACTTAAATGCTGGGAAAGGCTGCAGCTCCACCTTGTCAGACCCACACTGTGACAGATCCCTGTGGTCCAGCGGTGTTGTGCCCCATACAATGTGAGTGTGCCCCCATACAATGTGTATTTGCCCCCATACAATGTGAGTGTGCCCCCATACAATGTGAGTGTGCCCCCATACAATGTGAGTGTGCCCCCATACAATGTGAGTTTGCCCCCATTAGGCAGCTGTGCATCCTGGAAATGGATGTGTTTGACTTTTGCCATCCCGGGGGTCTCAGAAAGGAGGAGCCCTGTGGAGGGGCTGGATCAGCATCTCCACTCCCTTCCTCTTCCCACAGGGCTGCAGAGACACTGTGGGTGCCATTTGTCACCAGGGGGATATTTAATCCTTTAAAGTTCATCTTGGCAAGCAGCCCTTTTCCCCTCCAGTCATGGCACCCACCTTCTCAAGCCCTTTGGGGGTACCAAGTGTTTTTGAGATGCCTTTTTCTTCCTTTTATGGCACCCCACAGGTCGGTGCCAGTTTACGACTCTGTTACAGTGATGCTGTTCCTGCTCCTACAATCACAACTCTGTCATGATTTCCATTATAAACCTCAGGCTGGAATTTTGGGGTGTTTTTTTTTTCTCTTTCTGGGGTCTATAATTTGATCATAAAAGCTCATACTGGGCTAAAATTCAGCTGCCAGGTCTTGGTTGGTTACCAAATCTGACTTAACCCTGTGGCTGCTGAACTGCTTTCAGGTGGATGAGGGCTTTGGGGGGCTGAGTGTGCCAAGGTGTGGGAGACAAGTCCTTTTGGTTTGGGGTATCTGGGGGCCAAAATGCAGGGAAAATCCATCTGGGCAATGCCACATCCCAACTGCCATTGTGTCCTCAGCTTCTCTTGGACTACAGGCTGATATCCCTTATTCCTTTGGCATCTTTATTCCATATCCACGTGTGCCTCATGCTTGGTCTGTTCCTGAGCCCTTCACACTGAATATCTTAGCTCATTTAATGCACACTTTCATATGAAAGCCCCCTCTCACGAGGTTTTGCCAGGTGTATGTCCCTCTAAAGCACCTTGTACCTCCTGCTCCACATCTCACTGAATCAGGCCTTTGACCAGCCCTCGTTTCCCAAGCCCCACTCCAGAGAGATGGAGCTGTCCCCAAAGGACCACTGAAGTTCAAGTTGTTTTCAGGTGTGACAGCAGCTCCAGCCCCCCCAAAACCACTGGTTCCTGGGGCCAAACCCATCCATTCCATGGCTCATGGGTACCACCAGCTCAGAAAGGTCCCTCCTTCCACCCAGGCTGAGCCCCCCCAGCTCCCTCCACTGCTTTTCACGGGGTTTGTGCTCTGGGTGCCCAGGATGGCACAGACACAGCTGGGTCATGGGCTGGGAGTCACTGGGGGGAAAAGCAGCCGCCGTCAGCACACGGTGCAGGAGGGAAGGCAGAGCCTGGACAGCGTGTGCCCATCTGGAAAGTGAGTGCAGCAGCACTTGCCTGGCCAGGGGACACAGCAGAGAGATGCTGCTACAGACCTTGCCTTGATCAGATGCTGCAGCCACGACGGCCCTCCAGAGAGCTCAGAGCTGATGGGATGAGGTATCACGGCTGTGCAAACCTCTCATCTATCAGAGCAATAATCTGGGGAAGAAAGACACTTTACAAGGCAGTTACACAGCAGATGGTAAGTGACTTATGATGTATTCCACCGGCCGTGGGCAGGAAAGCAGTATTAGTAAAATATGCTGACATGACAGATTAATAGCTCAGAGCTGCAGGCCAGGAGAGGTTGGACTCGCCTGTGCTTCCTCTGGGGTTTTTAACAATAAGGAATTAAGTAAATGTTACAAACTGAAGATTAAGTGCCAGCAATATTAAAGCAAGGCCCTGGTCTGGATGGAGGCTGTGGAACTCGTGCTCCTCGTGCTGAGGTGACACTGCTCTGCACTGGGTGGCTTGCAGGGAAAACGTGGCCCTTGCTGCTCGTGCTGCCAGCCCATCCCAGGAGCTGAGGAGCCAGATGTGCTCCTCTGGCTCCAGCACCACCTCTGGCAGCATCGGGGACCTCGCCCTGCTCATCCTTTGCATCACTGCTGTGACCATTCCCATCCTGAAAGAAACCCTAAAACATCACCAGAAGGGCTGGTGGTTGCTCTGTTTGTTTGCTTGTTTTAAACTTTCTGGAAGTGAAACACAAATTCTGCTGGAGATCATCACTGCTGAGGGGTTTGTTGCCAGGCACATGATTTCACCTCCTGTCCCTGCTCCTCTCTTTGACTTTCCTGTCTGGATTCCAACTATCTGGGGCAGAGCATGAGAGGAGGTGAAGGAACAAGGATTATCCACAGCAGATAATTTTAAGCACTTACAGTAACTGTCTAAGATGGTTTTGATCTTCCATAGTTGGTGGAGGGAGTGAAGCTGCTCCAAAGGACAATTGGGAGTCCTGGAGATGAGGTCAGAGCAGGCATTTTGGCTGGAAGCTGCTGTGTTTTGGGTGATGGCTGGTCCCCTTCAGCCATAACCACAGACCCTTACCTACCAAAGGTTTAATTCACCCCACCCTTCTCCAGCAGTCCAGAAAGTGGATGTCTAACTGAGGTGGCTCTGCTTCCTCTGGAGGTGCCCGACTGTGCGGTCCCCACCAAACACTGCTCTGCAGGGATTTCAACAAGCCTTTCCCATTCCAGACTAACATTATCACCAGTGCTGCGGGATCGAGTCGGAAATTTGGATCTCTGTTTTGGAAAACGCAGAACAGAAAAGGAAGGAAGGAAGGAAGGAAGGAAAAGGAGAAAGAGTGGGGGAAAAAAGGAAGGAAAAAAGAAAAGAAAGAAAGAGAGGGGTAAAGGGAGAAGGAAAGAAGGAGAAAGAGGAGGAAAGCAAGAAGAAAGCTACCTTTGTTCTTTGCTACATTAAACTTAAAACATCACACTGGTAGCAATATATTGGCCTCATTACACAAAGATTGTAAGGTCCAGCTAGCTCATAATTCCACCAATAAAGATCATGATTTGGCAATAAAAATTAGGGCAGCCACTGATCCATAGTCTAGATTTCCTGCTTGCGATGGAATTGTAAAATACGATGATCAAATTTGGTTCAAAACAGAGCATATGTGCAAACTAAGCCAAGCAAAGTGATGCCCCTCTTCTTGCCACTGCCACATGAACCCAGACAGGAACGGGTTCTCCACCACAACACCCCAAACCACCTACAGCAGCTGTGATTAGGAACCCCATTTTTTAAGCTGTATGGAAAGTCTTTGCTCACCATTTTATGTGTAACACTTTTAGCAGCTTAAAAAGGAGGCACAGAGGGGCTTGACTGAAAACTGATGACGCAATCGAGCCCTGCTTTTAGCATTTTGGCATGCAGCACAAAAGCATTTCTGAAACCCCTCCAGTAT
>VWZG01006095.1:63679-124084 GCA_013396735.1 Grallaria varia | reverse complement strand
ACACACACACACACAAACACACAGAGACACACACACATGCACACACGCACATGCACACACACACACACAGAGCTTTGCAGGCTTGGCAGAGATGATCCAACACAGCACATTGCACAACCTCTCTGAAAGGCAAGATCAGAGGTTTCCAACCTGACTTAAACTATCCTGGGCATATCACAGAGGAAGGAAAAAACTATTTGTATTTCAAAACACAAGTGCTGTGCTTCAGGGAATGGCAAACTGATGCCTCAGATAAGAAGCATGACATTAGTGGGGTTTTTTTCGCTGGTGAGGCGCCTTTATCCTGATGTGAATCCCAGATATTAGCACAAAGAATTACAAGCAGGGAAAAAAATGATGCTAACCCTGTGTATCAGCAGTGTCTAACCTGCCAAGAATAAATATTCACATAATCACTTTGCAGTTACCTGGTAACCACAACAAAGCACACATAGAAAATGTAATTACAGGGGCTCCGTAAACTCATCTTAAATTATCACCTACAGCCAGGCACATGTTATGAGAGATCAGATTCTCCCCGCGATCAGAATCTCTTGTTCCTCACGTCTAATTTGAAATAACTATCTCCTTATTGGCAAGCGACGAAATCTAAATGGAGTCACGTAACTCCTACTTCACAGCTCAATTAAGGAAATTACGGAGCTGGGAGCACATGCAGATATTACTGGGGAAGGGGCGATGGCAGGAGCCTGCAGGAAGCAGCCGAGGCTTTCCAGGGGTCATTTGTAGGGGAACCCGTAGGAACAGAGTTCCTATTGTTATTCACTGCAGAGTATGTGGGGCAGAGAGGAGGCCAGAGACTGGATTCCCATTTTTAAGTGCTTTGGAGGTTTTCAGAAGGAGTCGGGTTCCATTGTTGAGTTTTAAATATTCTCTGAGCTGGCTGGGAACAATATACATTTTCACCGCTTTTCCCTGTGCGTCCTCCCCTCTTGTGAGGAGGCTCATGCTCTTTGCTTGTCCCACGACCCACTGACCTTTGCTCCTGTGCTGGAGGGGCGGGATGAGCTGAGAGGAGGTGGAGATGTCATTTTATGTGCTTATCCCATCAAAAGCCAGCAGAGATGCAGAGAGAACCTCAGGAGTGCCCAGAACACAACAGCAGGAGAGCATGTGCTTTTGCATGAACCTGGGTCATTTTAGGAAGGACCGTCAGTCAGATGTACCATGAAATGTCCTCAGTGATGGGCCCCTTTGCCCAGCAGGACACCATCGGGATGGTGACAGTGCAGCATCCCTGGGGTGGCTCCATGTCCCTGGCACAGCTGGTGATGAGCCAAGAGAGCAGGAGCCCTAAATACGTGGCTACACCAACCTCCTCCAGAAACCATGAGGTGTCCTCCCCAGGCTGGATGGCTCGGGGGACAAATTCTTCTCCAAATCCCAAAGAGAAAGTGCTAAAGTCACCGGCAGCGTCTGTAAGAGGGGAGGGAAGGACCAGGGACAGCAGGTGCAGGAACACATCCTGCTGCAGGGACCCCGGAGCACGGGCAATGGTGCCTGCAGGGAACATCTCCTGGGGCAGAAGCTTTTACAGAACAAATTCAGGAACACAAGGAGCACTTGCAAGTGCTCTTAGTCAAGAGAAGCTGAAATCAGGGGCAGACACTGATTCCCAGTTCCCGGCAGTGACCAAGGGAGGGCCGAGTGATGGCTCTGCTCTGTTTTCTGTCCTTGGTTTTGTTGCTCCATCCCAAATTGGCTGCTCCTAAAGGGAAAAGGCAGCCAGAACACAGGATCTGTCTCTAAGACATATATCATTGTGTGATTCTATACAGGGAGAGCCTTCCAGTGCCTAAAGGGGCTCCAGGAGAGCTGGAGAGGGACTGGGGACAAGGCATGGAGGGACAGGACACAGGGAATGGCTTCCCACTGCCAGAGGACAGGGATAGGTGGGATATTGGGAAGGAATTGCTGTCTGGGAGGGTGGGCAGGCCCTGGCACAGGGTGGGCAGAGAAGCTGTGGCTGCCCCTGGATCCCTGGAAGGGTCCCAGGGCAGGGTGGACGGGGCTTGGAGCACCCTGGGCTGAGGCCGGGAGGTGTCCCTGCCCATGGCAGGGGGTGGCACTGGGTGGGCTTTGAGGTGCCTTCCCACCCAAACCATCTGTGGTTCTCTGATTTTATGATCTGTGTGTTTAGGATGAAAATAAGAAGTGAGTGAGAACTTACTTTCCTGCTTTGGAAGGATGGCCTTTGGTTTTGGTAGTTTCTACTCCCTGAAATACAAACATCCAAATACACACAAAAATGCACCAGAAAAAAAATCCATCCCATCAAAAAAGGCTGAGTTCAAGAGAACCTCCCCATTTCATTTGAAATTCGACTTTTAAGATTCCTTAATGTGGTTTTTTTGTGTGTGAAAAGAGTGCTTGCCCATGAAAAATCACACAAAAAAGGTCCAAGTGCTCCTTTCCATGAAGGTACAGACACAGCCCCTGGACATGCTCTGAGTGTGCCAGCTTAGCTTTAACCTGGGACTGTGCTGAAGTCAAGACTCTGAAAGAAGTTTTCATTTCAGTGAAAACTGCACTTCCTTTGGTTGGGAAAATAAAAGTTTTGACCAAGACTTTATGATTATTTGTGATGCTGGGACCAAATTATCAATGAAATTTCTGTATCAGAAATCCCCTTGAAATTTCAATTATATTTGATATATGTGTTTTCTTTTCCTAATTGAGTTTGGTTCTGGGCCAAATTCTTCCATCTTTATTCATACTTTAGTAATTGGAGTCTCTTACTGCACACTTCAGATCTTTCTCTCAAACTAATGCAGACTTCCCTGAGGAAAAAAAGAAAAAAAAAGAAGACAAAACGTATTCCAGGAGCAGTAGTTCTTTTTCCATGGCTCTCCATCTGGTACGTGATCTGTGATCATACCTCCAGGTCATTATGCTTGTAATGTTTATTGGAAAAATCAATCTTTAACTTTAAGACTTTACACAGGAAATATTAAAGTAAATTAGGACCCTATACATCCATTTTCAAATTTCCTTTCGACCTCACAGTACCTACTTCTTTCATGAAAAGAAATCAAGATCTTTTTTTCCCCCAAGCCATTCCACTTTTGCATAACTGACAGAATTTCCTGGAAATATGATTTGCCCGGCTACCTTCCCTATTATCTGCAGCCCATATTAGCAGCTAAGCAGTTGTTGACATTCCCTTTCATTATTGCTACTAAAACTCCATGAAGCTTATGCAGAATTTATATACGAATGTCAACTCAGTTTTAAAATATGTAATAGGAAAAGATCAGCCAATGCATTTCTGGCCACCTACGTTTCAGGAGGTATTGGCTGGTATTAAAGTAGTGTGTGTGTGTATATATATATTTTAAGAAACCACACGTTTTCTGGGCCAGAATCCAAGGGCGTATAAAGTAGTTTAGTCAGTTATGACTGGATGAAGAGCTAGATGGAAAACAGAGGGTTCTCAGAGGGTTTGGGTGCTTGTGAGTTTCTTTCCAAAATTAATGCGAGTGGGGGTCATTAATTTGACTTTTATTTGGGGGGATGAAATGTCCCTCTTCTGGATACTCTCAGGGAGTAACATGAAGCCTCATCTAGTGAAGGCAGGACCCTCCAGCCCCTGTCTGAACACACCCCACTATTCCTGCTGCTCCTGGGTCAGGACAGAAATGCTGTGACAAACAAAAACTGAAATAATTTATATATTGCAGTGACAGTTTTGGCTCTGAGGAGCCCCCTTTTGAAAGGGGAATGAGGCTAATCTGCAAATCCAGTCAGGCAGCTGGATCTGTTTGTAACGGGGCTGTCTCCAGGTGGAAGGTGCTAGTGAGGAGTAAGATATTCTTGTTCTTCACTGTTGATATTTGACCCCTTTGATATCACTAGAGCTGACGTGTCCTTGAGGTTTCTCATGGAACCAGTTCATCTTCGCTACCCCAAGAAAATGTTGTATCCAGAACAGAGCTAAAGCTGGTCAAGGCTGCCTTTAATGATGCCAAAGGGAAGTTGCACAACGACAAAGTTTAAAAGGAATCAGATCTCTCTTTACCAAATTGTGGGACCACATCCATCAGCTGTAGACCCATCTCCTTCTCACAACAGAGCAGAGACCATAACAAGCAGCTGGAAACAAAACCACATGCAGCCTGAAATCAGAAGGCAGGGGGAGAACCAGATTCAGTGGTGCCTTTGGTGCTAATGGGGTTCTGTTTTGCGGGGTTTGGGGAGCACCACGACTCCCAGGGCCCCACAGATGCTGTGGGGGCTGCTGCAGCACGAGCCCCTCTGCACAGACCTGCCTTTGGGAGGCCAGGGCTGGGATCCCGGGAGGTGCAGCCACCAGCACACCCAGTTTTGCAAGGAGAGCTGGTTCTCTGTCCCTGGGAACTCTTCACACAGCCAACATCAGATGTTCAGCTTTAGTTGTGGGATCTCCCTCTCGCATTGACTCTGTCATTTATTTCCAAGCCCCTGGGCTGTTGTAGGCTGGACTTCAGTCCCTTTAGACTTCTCTGCCTGGAACTGTTGTCCTTGCTGATGGGTCAGGGCTCTGTGAGTCACTGTCAGGACCAGAATGTGCAGCAGTGACTTGATCCCAGTCCAGGATGTTCAGGTGCAGCTCAGAATTTCCCCAGGCTGTTCAAACCAAAACTGTGGGTATAGGCAATTCCAGGGGCAGCTGAGAGCTGCAGAATTCCAAATGTTCCCAGGGCTCCGGGATGTCTGGATCTCACGCTCACAGGTGACAGTGGCAGGTCTTGTATCCCCCCTTCCTTCTGCAGGTGGGAGTCATTCCTGTGCGCCCTTGCTCAGATGCACCCAGAGCTGTAACCTTGCAGGCTCAGTGCTGCCCAGGTCCCGAGCAACTGCAAATCGCTCGTGGGGAAGAGAAAACACTTTAGGAAAGCTTCAAGAAACAGGTTTTGTGCGGAGAGCAACCACAGACTTTGGGTCCATTAACTGAGGGAAGGGTGAGGAGGAGGAGGACTCCTCCTCCCAGAAGGCTGTTGGAGCTCTGACTGTGTTTGCGTTTAGAACCTCAGGTGAGGAGTGAAGGTGACAATCCAGGGATGGTCCTGCTTAGGTCTCTGTTTGGTCCTGAACACCAGCAGTGCCCACCCTCCCTTTCCCTGCTGACCATTCCCTGCTTAAGGCTCTGAGCCTGCTGGAGGAACATTTCCAGCCTGGATTTGCAACAAGCCCTTGGCTTCCCTGCACCTTCGGCACGTGGCAGCGAGCTGGCAGTGGGCAGGGATATTTCTCATCCTTCCCTTGGCATGCCCTTGGCAGGGTGAGTGCCAGGCAGCGCCGTGCAGGGTCCTGCTCCCTCGGGTGGCATCGCAGGCACAGGGGCAGCTGGTGCTGCACTCCGGGCAGGAGGCTCAGCATCCTCCTCCTCCCAGCCCCACTGACAGAGGCTGCAGCACAGCAGAGCCCCGGCAGGAACGTGTTTGGGGATGAAGATGAATCCCTCGGAGCCCCACAGCGTAAACACTGAGAACGTGTTTGGCTTCTCCCAGTGCCAGGATGGACACAGAGAGCCCCTTCCCCGCCCGTGGAGGCTCTTTGGGTCCCTCTGATGAGTTGAAGCTGCTCTGGCCCGGAGCAGATGGAGTCAGTTGCTTACACCATGTTCTCCTGGGCGCACTCCTGACCCGCTGCTCACTGGTCTCGGCAGACACGAGCTCTGGTGCCGGCTGATGGGTTTGGTGTGGCACACACAGCAGTGTGGAGGGGAGCCAGGCAGAGGCCTGGAGGAAGAGCCGATGGGGACGTGGTGATGGGAGAAGCCTCGCTGGTCCCGTGCCGGGTGGCTGTGCCTTGTGCTCAGGTGGCAGGGAGGGAAGAGAAACCATTCTGCTGGCCCCATGCAGGCTGGGCTGGGTGGTGGGCAGGGCTGGGGGATCAGGGGGTGCCACCCTGGGTGGGATGTCACCGGGGCTGGGCATTGAGAGTCATGTGGCAGTCAGGGCAGGGAGGTGTGTTGGGCTGGGAAGATCCACAGGGGACCTTTTCAGGGGGCAGAGGACAGCAGTGTGCCCCATGTCTGCCCGGTGCTCCAAGAGCAAGGCAGGAGGACGTGGGGCATCACTTCTGCCCCAGCTCCCCAGCAAACATTTGATCATGTTCTTTGGGGAAACACATCTTTCTCTTACCTTTGCCTCTCCTGCCCTGTCACCCTCGAGTCAAAGTTTAGGGCTCCTCCAAATGTGCCCAGACCTGAAAGAAGGGCCCTGAAGCCCCACGTGGCCCCAGTGCCCATGTCCTGAGCTGCAGGGTCAGAGCTGTGGGATGGGACAGCAGAGCAGTGCAGGCAGCTGCTGTCCTGGCTGCTGCCAGAGCAGAGGGGAGGGGGTTTCAGAGATAGCACATGGGGAAGGGTGTGAAAGAGTTGCAAGGACTAGGATTCCTTGATACAAAGCCAACATACACTTATTTGCTCCCGCTCCGTTTTAATACTTCTTCCCTTTTTTTTTTTCCTCCACTGAAAGAAAGCTTCAAGCTCAGAAGAAGCAGAAAAAGATTAAGTAAAAGGAGTTACATTTTCCTGGCTGCTATCAAAACCTCTTTTCCAACTTTTCACCTTTTTTTTCTTCCTTTTTTTTTTTTTTTCTCTTCTCACTGACATGCCTTTGACATTTTATGAGTGGAACTGTATTTCATTGCACGAGGCACTGGCAGACAATGTGAGAGCCTGTTGTTCCGAGGTGCTTTTCAGCTTCCAGGCTATGATCTGCATCATGTGCCTGGCTGACATTACTTACATGGAAAGGGGAGTGAGGCACCAGCCTGTAGAAGTGCTTGAAGACCTAAGTGTTATATATGAAGACACACTGGGTTTGGACTCCACAGTGTGCTGGCTTGGCTGAAATTACCCGAGTAATCATTGCAAAGTTTGCAACTCTGGACAGGCTGACACAGGGACTTCACCAGGGAGGTGATACAGATTAGAGAGAGAGAGATCAGAGGGGCAGGTATGTCCTTTCTTCTCTGAGGCCATTTCAACAGCAGGGTCTTGAGCCCACACCAGGGACACAAAAAGCACCCCAATAAAAAGAATTCTGGACAAAAGCAGGCCAGGAGCTAAAGAAGAGCAAAACTGCTGCTGAGGGGAGAGAAGCTGAGCTTCCCTGAGTGTGGACATCACAGTTCAGCTGTGGCGGATGGAGCTCATGGCAAGGAGAGCAGCAAAGCCCAGCGTGCTGCTGCCTGAGCCAGCTGAGCACACCACAGGGACAGCACAGTGTGTTACTGGACTTCAGTAATTTCAGCATCTGGGGAAAGCCTGAGGACAGTCCAAAAATGGGCCAGAGAGCAAGGGACCAGGAGGGGATACATCTGCTCAGGGAAAGGCCTGGGGAAGAGACCCTCTGAGTTACTGCAGCAGAGCACCTACAGCTGTCACCATGAGCAGGGGCAGCACGGGCAGGTCAAAGAGGAGGTGGCAGGGCTGGTCTGCTCCCATAAATCAGAGAAGGATTCTAACCCATGGGGGTTAGAGCTGGGGCTGCACGGTGCAAACATGGAGGGGAATCTTTCTATCCTTTACTGGCCAACAGGTAGATACAATAGAGAAGCGCAGGGTTTGAAAGCACCTGACAGGAGAGGGAAAATGTGGCTTTTTAAATCAAGTGTCGCAGAGGTAGGCAGGACTTCGTATAGCTCTTTTGAAGCTATTATTTTAGATGGGATTGGAAATATTAATGATCACCTTTACAAAGCTTTGAGAGTCTGTGATGGAAGGGACTGCATCCACAGCTGCAGGAGTTATTCTCGTGAGCAGCACATGGGGTGTCATGGTGGCAGCACATGGCTTTGCAGCACCTTCATCTTCACAGAAGTGCAAGGGGCGTGAAGGGTCCTGCAGCCTCCCACATGTAGAGTGGTGTGGACTGTCATGGGCTGAGGGACCTCTTCATGCCAAAGTCAAGCCTCTCCCCTCAACTCCCACCCAGCCCCTTCCCTTGGCTCCCCTCTGTCTCCCTCCTGACTGTGCTCTTTGTTTGCTTGGCTTGCTCAGCCTGTCAAATGCTCTTTCACACAACACTCCCCCACATTCATCAGGCCTCTTCCTGCTCTCTCTCAAAGCTCTCCCAGATGGTGAGGAGTCTCACCACCCAAGGAAGAGCTCCGGCTCTCATACCTACATGGCACTCTCTGCCTCTCACACGGCCCCTGCCAGCATTGCCCTGCTCTGTGACCGTCTCCAGTTTCTTACCCATCTGCTCCGTGCTCTGCACTGCAGCACCCATGACCCTCACCGAGGGTGCCATGCATGCATTTGTGATGCCAGTCTCTGCTTTGCTGCATGATTTTGGCTGGGTTGGTCACTCCAAGGAGCGTGCACATTGGGCCACAGGCCAATGCATTCAGAAGTGACAGCTGAGTGGATGTGCCCCAATTTTGGGGCACATGTTGCTTGGTTGTCAGAGGTGTTGGAGACAGCTGACAGGAGCTTCACATCCCTAAATCATGCATCTTTTGCCATGGCTCATTTCAGTACATATTTAGTATTGTTTTCTCTGTGTTGTTTAGATCATGAGAAGTGGCATTGACAGCCTTCTGCATGGCTCAGCACTCAGTCGGGGGGTGACTTCAGCTGGGAGGCAAACCACAAAACAGCATTGCCCAGAGCCCAGCCAGGTCCCAGAGAGGTGGGAGGGTGCCCATCTCGCCAGCTGAGAGGTCTAAGAGGTGGGTGCTTGATCCACCCTTGGGCCACTCCCTAGTCAGTGACAACAGACACCTCAGAGAGCATCAGTCATCCCACCCTAACACACAAAAGGTACAACAGGAGCTTCTCCTACTTCTCCCACACCAGTCTGCTCCAGAGGTGCTTGTCTGAGCCTGGAGCAGACTCCCACACTGATTCACTGCCCGAAATGTCCGTGCTGGCCCAGGGAGGAAGTGGAGGGTGGGAACCTACACACGGAGCTGGAAAAGAGTTGGACATTTTTCATGTTAGAGTTGGCTTCAGACAACTTAAAGTGCCAGTGGAACTGTAGCGTTAATCTCTTCCCCAAATCCCACTGCATTTCACATTTCCTCCAGGAGCCCATTTTTGGTTCTTTCTGGGGTTTTGGCACATGGGATTTTTGCCAAGACATGAGGTTATTGGGCAGGAAAGGCCAGGCAATGAATTCAGAGCTACATCCAATTTGCCTTACATTTCAAGCCTGTTCAGAAGTGAAGGTTTTGCTCAGACATCATTTAATAATAGCAATGGAACACCTTAATATGATTTAATTTCATGTTACATTGACTTTCTTGCTTTGCTAGTTTTTTTTAGGCACCTTGAGAAAGAAGAGTGTGAGAAATCTGGCTTCTATGTGTCTAAAAAAAGTAATAGTGGAGTAAGCAGCAGTTAAAGAGAAGCACTAATTAAGCTAGAAAAGACCTTGGTAGAGGCACAGATGGCCATAACTTGTTGACTAATGAAGTGAGATTACAGAGTAGACTCTTTCTCATATTCAGAATTGGGAGGATTCAGAACAA
Source organism: Grallaria varia (assembly GCA_013396735.1). NCBI lineage: Eukaryota > Metazoa > Chordata > Aves > Passeriformes > Formicariidae > Grallaria > Grallaria varia. The sequence goes on along the minus strand of VWZG01006095.1, from coordinate 114,598 downwards.
CTTTCCAAAGAAATAAGGGCTGTGTGAGAAATGAATATGTTTTCAGATGGAGCTGAGCATTTTCTGCATGGGTTTAAATAACGTGATGAAGTATGTTAGCAGAGAACTGGGCTTTTTAACCCGGGAGCTCCCACTTCATCCTGTGCCTCAGGGTCTGGCCTCAGTGGTTCATTTGGGATCACCAGTACTCCACAAACCCTTCAGAGCAGGATGTTCAGAATTTCATATCCTGTCAGAACAAAACAAGGTATTTTTTTTCAAAGCAAGTCTGCATCCATGGTATATTTCCTGGTGCTCTTTCTTCTTATTCCTCTTGAAACTGGGTCTTTTATGGCACAAGAAAATCACACGGTTCCATCGGGATTTTGTCTGATATTGTTAATTCTCCTTCAGAGGGCATCACCCCCTGTGCCATTGCAAGTAGTTGCTATGGAAATAATGCTGGTGTCCACAAGAACAGTGTTAGGGATGGAGCCTCAGGAGCCCAGAGTTTCTTGCAGGGTCTGAGATCTTGTTTCCAGTCATCACTGATTAACAAAGACTCAAGAGAGAGACTAATTGAGAGGCAGATCCATTTACTCCAGAAACCTTTCTGTTTCTACCTCATCCATCAGCCTGGATTCCCTCAAATGTACTGTTTATACAATAAGGCTCAGTTGAGCTCAAAGCTTGGTTCATTCTTTCCTGTCCCTGTCTTTTCTCCAGAATCATTTGAAAATCAACCCTCATTTTGCCTGAAATGTTTCTGCCCCTCTTAGAACTGGTATTTGCCTCACAGGATGATCTGAGTGCTTGGTTTGTTTTATGTCTGGATTTACTTCTTATTTTTGTCCTGATTAGAAAGATTTAATTTCTTACACCTCAATAATGGGTTCCAGATCCTTCAAAGGACTCCTTAATTTGTTTCTCCAAGCAAACAGCCCCACATAATGTCCTATTGTGAAGTAAATTGCCTGGAGATGAAGAATCTTGGGAGAAGGTTTTAATTTTCAAGAGTTTGGGGTTTTTCTCCCCCTGCAGCACTTTTAATGCTTATGGAAGTCTACAAAGAGGCCCTGAATCTGCTGGGACAGACCCATCTCAGCATGTGTTTCCTTGGGAAGAGGTGCCACAGCCTGGTGAGGAGCAGAGGATGTGTTTGAAAGAGACACTGAGGAGGGGAATTGGCCCATTGACTCGGGAGGGGAAACCTTTGTGTTTTCCATGGTGGGATTGAGTGTCCAGCAAGGAAAGTGCAAGATGACATCTGGATCACGTACAGCATTCATTATCTGTCCTTTAACAGGTTCATCTCATCTTTGCTCTCTCCCCTTTCAACCCAAAGTTTCATAAGGGCCCACAGCATCCCATGTATGTGTTTGTGCAACAGAAAATCAGCACAGAGAGAGCTGGAACACATCATCAGATCCTTTTTTTGTTAAAAATGGCTGAAATCAAAGCATTTTAGGATCCTGGAATGGTTTGGGTTGGAAGGGACCTTCAAGACCATCGCATTCCACTCCTGCCATGGGCAGGGACACCTTCCACCAGCCCAGGTTGCTCCAAGCCCCGTCCAGCCTGGCCTTGGACACTGCCAGGGATGGGACAGCCACAGCTGCTCTGAGGAACCTTTTGTGGATGGACATTCAGCTTGGCTGGAATTCTGCTGAGAATGAGATCTGAGCAAACTTTCCCTCTTGGTGGGCTGGGTGGGTTTCTGGGGAGTGCGCCCTGCAGACAGGCTTAAGCTCTGGTCTCCAGCCTCCCTGGCCTTGAGGGTTGCCCATCCCTTCCCCAGATGACATCCCTGGGAAGCCCTTGAAGACTGGCTGGCACAAAGCTGCTGGCCCCAGGGCAGAGCTGGGCAGGGTGTCCTGTGGTTGCTGACTCGATTGTTTGGACCAAGTTCTAACGCTTTGCTCTGCATGCAAAATCAGAAGTAATACCAAATTCTGGAATTAACACAGCCCTCCCCAACAGTGAAGTGGCCATTCTGTGCCCAGCCCTCATGACCTGCGGGCTCTGCACAGCCCAGGCAGTCCCATGGGCAAAGGGACATGAGGGCACCTGACAGAGAAAGGAAGAGAGCGAGCCCAACCAGCAAAACCAACTGCATTTTCTCCCCTCTGACCTGGTTTCCAGCAGTTTGTTTCCTTAGAGATTTTGACAGGGCCCTGATGATCCAGATGGACCAAGAGCATGATGCAGGACCCAGTTTGACAAGGAGCAGACCCTTCCATCTTTTACCAAGACATGGTAAGAAGCCAAGGGACTTCACACCCCCTCAAAGACCCTCTTGTTGCCCTCCCCCTAAAGCTGTGCACCCCAGGCATGCTGAAAACAAGCAGCGAGACACAAACTCATGCTGACTGCAGAGCCTTCTCCTCCAAATGGCACCTGCCTTCCTCCTCCTTCCCTGCTGGGACCCTGCTGGCAGACCTCCCTGTCCTCTCCACGGGGATTGCGGGTGGTCCAAGCCCTGTGCCTGTCGTGGGCTGCCCAGGGGCTGCATTTCATGGTCATACCATGGCTGGACAAGAGCACTGCAGGACCTCCTCACTGCCTGCTCCAACACCCGGCTGTGGGTCTGTCCTGGAAATTCCCCTTCCACGTGATAGTATTTCCTGTTTCCACCCGAGCAGGATCCAGGCTGCCTTTCGTTATCTTCAGGCTCCTCCATGCCAGCACAATTAGTTAATGAGCATGTTGAGTCTCAAGCAAAACACATGGTAGATCCAAAAAGCTTTAGATTTATCCTTTCAGGGGAAACAAAAACAAAGCAATGAAAAATCTGTGCAAACAGCCTCCCTGGCAGATGTGAGAAGCAGAAAAAGAACTGGTTTCCATGGACTGGACTGTACAATTTCAGAGCAAAAAGAAAATGCATTGGCAGTCATTTGTTTAAGGTTAAATGTAATTTTGCACTCTGTGTGGAGCCAATCTCCTCTGTGAACACCCAGCTCGGCTCCTGGGCCAATGTCAATGATTTCTCATGAGGGAGAGGATGATTTCAAGATATTCCATTCTTGAAATGCCACCATGGTGCAGAATTGCTCTTCATTTGCTCAGAAGACAAGGAAAAGTGCTGGGACAGATTTCTCTTGTCTCCAGAGGAGAGGGGAGACAAGAAAAACATCCCTTTATCACTCAGAGCAAAGGGTGGTTTAGCACCTACAATTGTGAAGTGTTTATAGAAGAAACCCCCTCGTAAACTTTGTTTCCTCTTTCATCTCAAGGCTGAGGGAAGGGATTTGATTGATACCCTTCGGGTCTTTGGCTGCTCCATTCACTCTGCAAGCACCAGAGGATGTTTTCATGGGAGCAGAGAAGAACCAGGCAGGAAAAACCAGCCCAGAAACTGTTTATCCCTCATTGGACTTGCCAAGCAATGTGCCCCAGTATGGCTGGGACTCTGGAGGAAGGAATACTGACCTGATTGGAGCAAAGAAGGAAAACTGACCTGTGAGGAGTAAACATCTTGCCTGGTCTAGAGTCTGCATTACCAAATAAACTCTGACTCTATGATTCTGCAGAGATACAGAGGTGGAACTGGGATTTTAAGGCAGCACAGCCTTTCCCAGCACTGCCTGCAGGCTGCTGGCCCTGGGACTGCAGAGGGGAGATGTGTTTCTGTATGGGAGCTGCTCCCCCTGTGCCAGGGAACCATCAGGGCTTCCCTGGAGCCCCAGCTGCAGGTTCACTGCCCTGCCACCTGAGAGGACGACTCATGAGAAAAAATGTTCTCCTGTTTATGTGGTGGACTACTCATGGGGAAAAAAACCTCCTGTTTCTGTGGTTCAGCCTTGCTTTTCACCTGGTTTTGGTAGGCAGGAGCTGGCAAATTCTTTGAGGGGCTCCTCACAGTGCCCCCATCTATTGTGGCTGGTGGGGCTGGGCTGTGGCACCCAGGGCTGTCTGTTCCTGCAGGATTCCCACTGTGGGCAGCCAAGGTGGGAGCACCTCCATCGCCCCAGCACGAGGTGCCAGCCAGGGAGATGTTCCCCAGTCGGGGCACGGGCACCACCAGGGCTCTGTGCCAGCCCTGCACGGGGCAGGGGTGAGGGCAGCCCTTGCCAGAGCTGCAGTAACAGCAATTCCCAGGGCTCTGCTCCAGCCAAGGGCCCAGCACCTCTGGGATGAATCCACACACGGGGCAGGCAGAGGTATTTTTGGCAGGATAATCTCCGCGTTCATCAGCTCCTTCTCCGCACAGTGATGGTAACACCTCGCACCTGACTTCTCCAGGGGGATCTGCTGAGACCCTTGATGCTGATGGAGTGATTAGATGCCAACATAAAGCCTATGAACATACTCAGATAGACAGAGGGATCCTTCCCAGCACTGGTGGAGACAGTAAATATTTCACCCACTATCTGCTCAGTATAAACATTCCAGGCTGGCTCCTGAGCGGTGCCTGCCCTTTCCCAGGGGTTGATCCATGCTGGGGAGGGCTGTGGTTCACAGGCATTTCCTGCAGCAGCAGCGTGGGTGCTCAGCGAGGAGCAGCCATGCAGCCCTGGGACAGGGTTCCTCACCCCACAGAGGGGTGTCCCATGGGGCAGCAAAGGGGGTTCCTCACCCCACAGAGGGGTGTCCCATGGGGCGGCAGGGTTCCTCACCACACAGAGGGGTGTCCCATGGGGCAGCAAAGGGGGTTCCTCACCCCACAGAGGGGTGTCCCATGGGGCAGCAGGGTTCCTCACCCCACAGAGGGGTGTCCCATGGGGCAACAGGGTTCCTCACCACACAGAGGGGTGTCCCACAGGGCAGCAGGGTTCCTCACCCCACAGAGGGGTGTCCCATGGGGCAGCAAAGGGGGTTCCTCACCCCACAGAGGGGTGTCCCATGGGGTGGCAGGGTTCCTCACCCCACAGAGGGGTGTCCCATGGGGTGGCAGGGCTCCTTGCCCCACAGAGGGGTGTCCCACGGGGCAGAGGTGGAAGGGCTGCCCCGGTGTCTGGCAGAACAGGAGGTGTTGCTTCCTTGTGGGGAGGCGATGAAGGGTGTGTTGTGACAGAGGGAGCCCCTCTGCCATGCCACCAGAGGGACAGAGGTGTCTCAGAGCATTGGAGGATGTTCTGGATCTCCTCCATGCACATAAAACCAGGATTTATTTTTCAGTTGCCTGCTGGATTCCTTACTGTATTTTCCTTTTAAGGGTCGAGGATGCTCTCCTTGAACAAATGGCAGAAGGCAGGATGTGCTCTGGGGGCACGGATGGAAACCCAGCCAGCAATTCTTCAGTTGCCTGAGAGCCATTTGTGCCTGGAGCTCATCCTGCTGCTCCTGCTTCCTTTGTTTTTTTGCTGTAAGCAAAAGGATTAAGAGTTGCAATTTTGGTGCTAATTAAAACAAAATGCCTTCTCAGGGCTCCATCTCAGCTCTCAGAGTGGCAACCCTGTGGGATTAGGGGATAGAAGAGACTCATTGGCACCTTCCCTTCTGTCGCTTCTCTGAGCTGTGGTGCCATATCATGAGAGCATTGCCCAGGCTGGCTTTAAGATATTTTCCATCCTCATGTCATGAGGAGGGTTTTTTTCACAGTCTATGTCATTTCACCAGCCTCGCACTGCTAAAATTCATGGAGTGAATAAAGATGTGGGATCTGACGACGTCTCAGACTCCAAACACTGGTTCCTGGAGGTCCCTGGTGGGCACATCTCCAGATTTGATGTGTCACTTTTATGCCACCTCCACAAAAGCAGGAGAAGCTGCCCCAGTGCAAACACCTCAAGGCAGCAAGAGAAATGCCCTGGAGGACAGCCCTGAGGTGAGCAGAGGCTGCTCTGTGGGTCTGCTCCAACTCCCACACGGCACCTGGAAAGGTTCCCACTGATGCAATCAAGGCTGGATCAGGCCCAAAATGACCAGCGATTAATCACTACTATTTATTTGTTAGCACCAGTCATGGAGTTGAGCACTTACAGGATATAAATGCAAGACAGAGGAGTTCAGCAGCCCAGTGCCCTGGGAGCCCACAGCAGGGACTCACCAAGCAGGGCTTTAATCTGCCCCTCCACACATGGCGCTGGGACAGGGGAACTGATGAGGGGTGAGCACTGCTGAGCCACCCGGAGGAAACCTCATGTGCAGAAGGGAGGTGGCTTGGGTGGGAGAACCTGGAGCATGGACAGGTGGAGATCATTGCACAAGCAGCAGAAGATGGCAGGGAATTGCTGTCCCAGGGCTCGAGCCCAGCGGGAGGGTGGTGGGACAGCCTTGGACGTGCTGATGGTGAGGTCTGTGCAAAGCTGGACCTGAGGTGTGGAGGAGCAATTAGAAGGAGAGAGCAGGGAGGGGAAGCTGCAGGAAAATCGGAGTTCATTTAAGGACAGGGGCTGTAAAAGAGGGGCTGGAGATGGTGTTGGAGCGAAGGCGGGAGGGTACACACGGTGGGCACACATGCAATGGCACAGAGCCCTCGGCCGGTCCCTCGAGCACTTTGCTCCCTGTCTGACTCCTCTCTCTGCCCAGGACAGCAGCGATGCCCCCGGCGTGCCTTGGGTGCTTGAGCTGCACCCAGCACAGGGAGGCTGAGGATGGAGCTCTGGGAGCGGAGACGACTCCCAGTGACCCAGGGATGAGGAGCCTGGGCTGCCATCAGACCCAGGGCTGCTGGAGGTCAGCCTGGCCCTGCTCATCTGCTGATTTACGTGGGACCATCCTCCATTTCCACCCGCTGGAGGCTCCCTGGGGGCTCCCTTTGGGGGTCCGTGGGTCAGGTGTCCCTGCACACCCAGAGGAGCAACAGCCGAGCTCCAAACCTGCCCCAGGGCTGGCTTCACTGAGTAGGAGAATGGTCTGTGTTGGGGAATCTCTTGCAGAAAATGGACATGTGAGTGACCCTAGAACTTTGGATGCAGTTATGCTGCCAGGCCTTTAAGGCTGCAGTGAAAAGCTACTTTTAAGAAGCCTCTGTGGAGATCAAGAGGGAGAAGAATGTAAACTTAGAGAAGCTGCAGCAGAAGACTGAAAAACAATGGCCACGGAGAGAGATCATGAGAACTTTATTTTACACCAATAGAGTTGTGTGTTATTGGCATTAACCAGTCCCGGGGTGGTTTGCAGTGTGTGTGCAGCGTGTGAGCTCTCTGGGTTATTTACGGGGTGTTTTCACAACAATAAATGGCATTACCTTGATCATATTGGTCAGTTCGTGGTGTCCATGAGTATCCCTCACATTAGGTCTGTGCATCTCTGGCTAAAAGGAACTGGGGATTTAGGGTCTGTCCCTGTGGTCTGTGATAAAGCTCCTGCTGCCCACCAGGGCTTTAGATCCCCACCTGGGAAATACCACCTGAATGGCTGGATCTTTCAGAAACCAAAACAAAACAAAGCAAAATAAAACAAAGCAAAATGAAACAAAACAAAGCAAAACAAAACAAAGCAAAACAAAACAAAGCAAAGCAAAGCAAAGCAAAGCAAAGCAAAACAAAACAAAACAAAACAAAACAAAACCAAAACAAAACAAAACAAAACAAAACACAACAAAGCAAGCTCCCCTTCTGCTCACTGCACAGCTCTGCAGCCCCAGCCCTCAGCAGGGTCCATCCATCCCCACGTGCTGACTCCCCTTTCCTACACTCACTAAACTGTGCAACATTCATCCAACCCAGCAGCTCCATCTCGTAACTCCCGGCGATCCTGAAGGCAGAGGGATGGCACCAGGATCATAAAGCCAAGCTCACAGCTTGGTGCTGCAGCTTCCCTGATGGTTATGGATCACATACCCCCACCACTTCTGGTTTTCAAGTCTGTGGGCTCCAGGAAAAGACAAAATGGGCTGTTTGACTGGAATTAAGGAAAACAAAACCTTTAGGTTCACTCTCATTTATCCATTTTACTGCCCTAGTCGTTCCATATTTGTCAAATCTTTTGAGGTTTATCTGAGCTGTTTTTACATACAAATTTTCTTGGAAGTTTACCTTTAGTTCTTAAAAGCTGACCTACAAGCCCACACTGGAAATATCCAGGTGGCATTTAATGTTGTTTCAGGACTTGTAGGGGATGTGTTTTAAGGCAGTTTTATGTGACGTATGTGTGAAAAAACCAAATTATTATGTACACCCTGGGCACTGTACCTTATGTTTGGTGACAGGAGACTTGAGCAGGATTTGTGCACTTCTGCAGAGATTTAAACCCTTGCTATTGTTTTTAAATCCACAAATAAAATAAGCCTACGGTTTTGAGGAATAACTGACTCTCTGTGGCCTCAGAGTCTGATCATCTTATTTCCTGAGGGAAATATTTATGCAGGGACAGCTTGTGCTCCACTGCAAAATATCTGGTGTGGTCAGTCTGGGCAAAAGCTGTGCAGTCAGGATTTCTTCACAGTTTCAGTATGAAGCTAAATCTCCTCGAGGATCAGAATCTCCTGTGCTGTGCTGTCCACTCACATGTGGGTGGCTGCTGCCTGTAAGCACACACAGTGCTGGAAAAGGTGCTGAGAAGGAAAATATCCTGTCATTTCTGCCTCCATTTATTGCATAATTTGGCGAGAAAATTATCTCATTCCTAGTATTCAGCTCTCATTGAACCTCTTCATTTCCTCTGCGTTTCCTTTTCCTTTTCTTCAGGGTCCAGAAGAAACAAATCTCCAGGAGCAAACACACGAGTCCTCGGTGTTTAATGCAAAGATTAGTTTGTATTGCAAGGTCACCCTTTTGCTCGGAGAGCCCCCACCCAGCCCATGGCCAAGCAAGCCCTTCCGTGCAGGGGCTGTCTTTGGTTTCATGCCTGACATGGGAACAGCAGCCCAGACAGCATTCAAGCAATAATTTTTTTAAAGTCAGTGGTGATGCATTAGGGACATCTCTGCCCAGTGGCTCCCTGGCTGAATAAGAGCTGAAATGCAGTCGGTGTGTGAGTGCCAACCCGTGTGTGTAGCAGGGGGGATGAATAGATGCCAGATTGGGTGTTGCTCCTTCTTTCAGAGCACAGATCTCTAAATCAGGACTGACGTCTCACCTCTCTCGTGAAGGTGAGGGTGGGTTTCTGTGCTGTGGTTGCTGGGGAAGAAGTGGAAAATAACAAGTGCAGAATGTAAAAAATAAGGTACTAAAGGCATTGTAAATGTGGTAGTTAAAGTATACGAGATATGAAAGGAAGCTTCCAGCCTTGCCAAGGAATTCTGTCCTTTCATCACCGTGCAGATAAATGGCTTTTAAATCATTCGCATCGTTTTTGAATGTCTAGAATTCTGAGTTAATCTGAACAGAACCAAATTTTATAGTAGGCACCAGAGCAGGTTTGTTTTCCAATGGCTTTTCCAGGAACCTGTCGCTCCAGACTGCAGAGGATAAATGGTGGAAAGCTCTGGAAAGAGTTCTGTAACCCTCCCAGTCAGGCAGCAGAGAGGGAAGTGCGGAGAGATTGAGTTACATCAAAGACAGGCAGGGACATGGCAACAGACTCCCTAAAAACCAGAATCCTTCACATCTCCACTCTTTATGAAGTCTGAATAAATCAGGAAAATCCTCCTTGCTCAACAGCTCGGGAGGGATTCAAAGCCACCTGGCCGGGAGGATGAGGCAGGATGAGAGGTCGGGGTCCAGCTCAGAGGGTCTCACCCCAGCCCTGCGAGGGGAAGGGTGGCTCGAGTGGGGACTGTGGAGGCTGGACACTGATGCCTTGATTGAGATTTAGTGTCACAACGGCAGCTCTGCTTCTGTTCAGCTCGTCTTCCACCTCCTACACTCCCTAGAGATGATTGATGACGCCCCTTCACCCCCAGCAGAAGGCACCCTGGACCAAACCGTGCCGAGCAATTGGCACTTGGAGGCTGCAGCGCAAAGGCAGAGAAATCCCATCATAAAGCAGCAGCTTGTCAGGAGGATAAACTGTCTGGGGTGTCTTCAGAGGAGAGTGAAATGCACACCTCGGTGAGCTGTGGGGCTGGATCCCATCAGCCTCTGGGGGATAAAGGCACTTCAAACACACGGGCTCTTCTGCAAAATGCATCTCAATATTCCCACGAGAAAGGCAAATGGAGCCCATATTTATATTTATATTTATATTATTTATATTTTTATTTATATTTATTTATATTTATATCGTTACGGCTTTTTCCAGAGGGTTTGGAGTTTTTTCCTCCTGATGATGGAAAAGTGTCATCTGGGGTCTTTTCTGGTCTTTCTGGGCCATGGTGAGAGGACAGACTTACAGAAATTCCTCTGAGAGGTACCAGGTGGCATCCAAATGATGCAAAGCAAAGGCTGTTCTCGACATGCATTTAGGATTCCTGGTTCCCATTCCTTGGCTTCTGGAATTTTGTCATGTGGACAGTCACTTCAAGCAGATTTAAAGGGGGATTACCTGGGCAGTGAGGCACAGAGAGGAGATGGACTCAGAGCAAAACCTTGCCTTGTCCCTGGCAAACTCTGTAGCATCCTAAGTCCAAGTTCAAGTCACATGTCCCTCTGCTCTTTGTAATTCTGGAAGGGTCAGGACACAGGGACATTTACATCTGTGACAATGTTGTCACTGGACCCTTAACTTTGCAGGTCCAAGTCACCAGGGACAGAAGATCAGCTGGTCACAGCTGAAGTTCAGCTGATAGAACCCACCTTGGGTCATTGTCCGAGGTGGGATTTTCCTGGCCTTAGTCTCTTTCCCAGAGGTCAGGGGTCTCACCTGGTATCTCACCAGGCTGAGCAGGCCTGAAAGGACAGTTGGGCCACAGACAGCCAGAGTAGGTATAAATCACATTTTCAGAGCAGCAGAGAGATCTTCCAAGCTTACAAGGAAGGTGGAACAAAGAGTTCCCCTTGGCAGAATATTTCTTCTTCTGCAAATTGTCTGCTGGTGCCTCACAGCTCTGCCTCGGTCCAAGCACTGCCATTCCTTTGGTTGAAAGGTGACTCTTAGGGACTTTCTCTCCACAATCTCCCTAAAAACATGGGTGCACAGGGGCTGGCCCTGCTGGCTTATAAGGCAGAGCTCTCTGTTCTCACAGCTAAACCTATTTGTCATCTGAGCAAGCCCTGTTTTCACAGCCCCTCGAAGCCTGTTCCAGGACTTTGCTGATCTGGTGCTTAGGAAACTTCATCTAATTTCCAGGCTAAATTTACTCCAGGCCAATTAAAACCTACTTCTTCTTGTGCCAATAATTTTTTTCTTTTGCTCCAGTGTTTCTTTTTGCTCCTGGCTGTTTTCACCTTTCATGTGCAGCAGCACTCATTTCCCCTCCACTGCTTTTGTGCTGAGCTCAAAAAGCCAAGTTCTGCAGCTTCCCCTCAGGTGACAAGTTCTCCATCCTCCATCCGTGTCCTGGCACTTCCCTGCTTGGTCTGAATGACTCACCCATGGACAATCTTACCAAGCCCTCACACTTTCCCAAGGGGTGAATACGAAAACCCACCCAGTTTTGCTCCTGAAGGTGAATTCAACACGTGCATCACCCTCGTCTTTGCTCTCATGCTTCTCCTAACCCAGGGGGCGATTCCTTCCATCCATGCTGGGATCCTCCCCGTTCCAGAAACCCAAAAAGCATCTCAGGGCACAGCTGGGAAGTCACAGATAGCCAGCCCATGTCACTGCACATTTCCCTTTGCTGACGCCTCCTGGGCCCGGGGCAGGAGGCAAAGGCACCTTGGAAGGAAATTGCTTTGAAGTTCACTCTGTATTTTGAAAAGCCAGAAAGGAAAGAAACAAACCTCATAAGACACCAATTCTAACATGAGGGGACAACTAGAGAGGTCCAAAGTTATTCCCACTCAGTGATGTTCCATTCCATGCCCTTCCCTTCTCTTATTTTTTCCCTTTCTTTTTCCCTTCCTTTTCCCTTCCTTTTCCTTGAAGGCTCATTAGCACACAAAACTTTCAGCCTTCCATGACCAAGATAATGGATTTGGAAAGTAAAAGCCACGACTGGAATGGAGACAGTAGAAGGACAGGTGAGTTGCTGTTGGTTTGCACATAATTAATGCCCCAGAGGTATTGCCACCAGCACCTTGTGAGACTCCTGCTCGCAGCCTGTTCCTGGTACAGCACTGCAGGCTTGGCAATCATCCTCACTCTCCCTGTAAATGCTCAAATAACAGACAGATGCTTCCTCTGCATTTCACCTTTCAAAATTGTGGTGAAATCATTATTTTCATCTATTAAAAAAATTATGCTAATGTGTTGTTAGGCCCCGGCAGGGAGTGCAGTCAGACAAATGCAAAACTAAAGTGTTGCCAGTTCTTGTGATTTTATCTGGACCTTTATTACATGTTTTAAAAACCCCAGACTTCAGAGTCATGGGATTAGATATATATCTCAGGTTTCTTGTCTTTGTTTTTCCTGTTAATAAGGGGAAGGGAAGAAAGTTTGAAAAGTTTTTGTAGGTCTATTCTATTGATTCAAAAAACAGATGAAAAACTGGCTGATTAAAAAGGAATAATTAAAAATTATATGGAAATTGGTAAAGAATATTTTATTATAAATATTCAGAGAAATACAGGTCCACAGCTGAAGGGCAAGAGTGAACCAATTCTTTTCAAATGCTTCTTTACAAGGGCAGTGAATGCAGCTATGAAAAGAATAATAAAACTACAATATGCAACAACTAAGGGAGTTTAAATGCAAAAACTAGAAGCTATAAATTTTAGAGATTTCTGGGGAAGAGAAATATTTTGGGGGTGAGACAGGGAGAAAGGAAAGCTGGTACAATAAGTAGGAAGTTTTAATAAACCAAAATCAGAAATAATCTGAACTGTAATACTGGCCGTGGACAGATGTGGATGAACGGAGAAGGACAGAACAGACCTGATAACATAATTCAGAAGCAGCAAATGTCTTCAGAAACTATTTGTATTCCATTTTGGGGGGAAATATAGAGATATTACATGGTGATGATTAAATAATTTACATCAAAAAAAGAAAAAAAAACCAACATGTGAAAGAATAGCTAATATCAAATATAGAGATATTAGGTGTCTATATGAATGGCAGCCCAGATTTACCAAAAAAGTAACCAAGGACCAAACGAGTTTGAGGAGCAACTTTCATCCTGGAAATAGAAAAGGTCCTGTAACAGAGAAACAAAATAACATTGGTAAATTTGGGCTATCAGCCTAACTCCAGCCATGGGGAAAAACTGATGGAGTCAGTGACATCCCTGAAAAAAAGTTACACTGATCCGCACAGAAAACAGACCACATCAAGCCAATCACACATGAGTTCTGATGGGCAAAAATGCCAGCATGGATGGATGCATCATCTTTCCACAGGAACCTCCTAACCTACGCAAGGAAATGTCCCCTATGAAATCAGAACCACTGGGTAGGCATCGTGATGTAAAGTTAAATCTGCCTAAAATAAGTGTAGGGATGCTTGTGCACATCTCTGCCCTTGAACTTTTCCTGGCTGTGCTCCAGGTGGATCTGTCTTTGGTCCAGCAATAATGCCCTGGTTCACACTCCTTTGTGCGCAGGCTGAAGGTGCAATAATCCTCCTTAGTGATAAAAATTGGGCAGGGGATTGGTGAAATACATGGGCTGGGGACAGGAAACTGCAGCAAAGCTGCGTGTCAGCTTGGCAGCTCTGCTGCCCCTCTGCTGTGGCAGGATGAGCTCCAGGGCTCACACATGGAGCAGCAGGATGAGCTCCAGGGCTCACCCATGGAGCAGGAGCAGCAGGATGGGCTCCAGGGCTCACATGGAGCAGCAGGATGAGCTCCAGGGCTCACACATGGAGCAGGAGCAGCAGGATGAGCTCCAGGGCTCACACACTGTGCAGGAGCAGCAGGATGAGCTCCAGGGCTCACACATGGAGCAGCATGATGAGCTCCAGGGCTCACACATGGAGCAGCAGGACGGGCTCATGGTATCCAGAGGGCTCAAAGGGAGCAGGGCAGGAATTCCCAGGGCCAGAACTTTTCTGGACACTTTTCATTGACATTTTGCATTTGATTCCCAGCAGTTTCCCAGTGGAACATAGATCTTTTGGGCTGAAAGGGCTCGTCAGTGGTCCTGCAGCAAAAGGAGAAAGAGTAATGAAGTTCCGCACAGGGAGTGTGCTGGAGCTTGCCTGAATTCCTCAGGGGAATGGAAAGGTTTCCTCCTGTTCCTGGGCACTGGGCAGCACAGCAGAGCCCTGTGTGTTTGCTCCATCACAGGGCCCATACTCCACACTCAGCACATGGTTTTGTGGCTGATGCACGAACCAGAATGGGATCCTGTTCCCTTTCCCTGCAGCTTTCCTGGCTCTGCAGTGCTGGAAAGAGCAGAGGTCACCCACGAGTTGCTGTTTGTGTGATAATATTGCAGAGCAGGGCTTTGAACCTTGACAGCCTGAGCGGGGCATCACCGAGGAGGGGGAAGAGAGAGGGGAGGGAGATCTCAAACGCTGTGCTGAGAGACACCACAGAATCCCTCCTCAGAAAGGGGAAGGGGTTTAAAAGCTGCCTCTGCTGAGTGAGGTTGTGCAGGACTGCAGTGACACAGAGACCGAGGCTGACCTTCCCCAGCCAGCCTTCTCCCTGCCCCAGAAAGGCTCCAGCCGGGCATGGAGCCCAGGCAGAGAATGGCAGCTCCCTGGTGATGGGCTCGCTCTGCTCAGCCCCACTCAGAGGCCATGTGGCAGCACCAAGAGACCCTCCACTGCTGGGCTGGGGTCCCTGCAGCCTCACTGCCTTTGCCAGCCCACTTGACACCCTGGAGTTTGGCCACAAGCCACGCTCAGACTCATCATCGTGTTTGGAAAACTTGACGTGGAGTTATATATGGAGCAGAAGAGGGGGTTTTGTGGCAGCTTGAACCAGGGCTGTGAGGTGCAGAAACACACGAGAAGTTGTTGTCTCTCATTGGCATAAATCTGATGTCTCCTCATTTGCCACACAGGAGACAGTCCAGGACTACGCAATGCCCAAAGGAACAAGTTCAAGACTTTCTTCATAAAAAATGATGAGCATGAAAACACAAAGGGTGTAAACAGTGCAGTGATGACTTCTGAGTCTGCAGAGGGTCGGGAGGTCCCTGCTTGCATGGTGCTGACTCCACAGGACTTTGCTCCTCACCTGTGATATCTGTGTGGGGCAGGAAAGGATAAGGATTCAACACAGCCCTACAGAAAACCTGTGGAAAAGGAGAAGGAAGAGTTCTCCCAGTTGCTGGACCCCTCCCTGCTGCTTCCCTCCTCGTTACTCCTCCGTGGGCTCCAATAAATAGCAAACAGCTGCCGGGGCTCATTCCTTGCTGTTATACAACAGTAAGAAGTGTCCAAATGGAGCTTAAAGAAAAAAATCCTCTAATAACAGCATACCTTCCCTAAACTGCTTCCAGCATAACCATTCCACACAAATCATCCCATAAACACTTTTGAAGCTCCCAGTAAAGCACGAACGGCCTCCACTGGTGTTATTAGAGGACCCCTTGGAGAAAACTGAGAGCAGGCAGCACTGCTGGTGCCAGCATCCCCCTTGTTCCCTGCTCTCCCTATTTCCCCCACTCCCCCGGGGCTTTTCATGTCCCAGTTAGTGCAGTGTGTCCTGTGATGCTGAGATTGTCTTTTTGCCCAGCTGCTGCCCCTCTCTGCCTGTGACACAGCCCAGCCTCCCTGCCAGGATGGGGCAGCCTCGCCAGCCCCCAGCCCTGGCTCTGCAGGGTGGTCCTTCCCTGGACTTCAGCTCTGCTGGGCTTCAGGGCATCTCTGGGGGCCAGGACGGGGCCGCTCCTTCAGGAGAGGCTGCAGGGCCATGGGGAGGGAAGAGGGGCTGGCAGCGAGAGCCATTCCCATCCCCTGCCATGGCACCCATCGCCACGGCCGAGAGCCCAGCCTGGCCCAGGCTCAGCCCCAGGGTGCTGCAGCCTGCCCGGAGCTGCTGCCCTGACCAGAGGAGCTGCTGCCCTAAGAGGTGCAAAGCACGAGCTGGAAGCTGCTGTTGAGTGATTTCGTGTCTCACAAGCCCCAGGCTCTGGCTGAAAGTTTTCCCATCATTGGTGTATCCAAAATATCTTTTTCACTGGGGATTCTCTGCCACCTCCCTGCTCCTTTGCTGCAGGAAACGGGGGGGTTCTCTCCCTTCCTTCCATCAGTTTCTGCAGAATTTGCACAAGCTTCATTTCTCTGAGCTCTTTCTTGCTCTGCCAGAGCTGCACCAAATGACTGGGGGTTCCAGAGCTCTGCGGAGGGACACGAGTGTGCCCACACATTGTATGGGCAAACAAGCAGCTTCCTTTGGAAATGCTGAGCGCACACACTGCTGCTGCACTTCACTTGCCTTCTTTGCAGAATATTTCTGAAAATACCAGTTTCTAATAAAGTCTGTCTTCATCTAATCTGGTTAAAATAGTCCATGTGGAAGCTGAGTCTCAAGCTGAATTTTTCTTATATCAGTGTAAGCTTCATCATGAGAAATAAAATCATAAAGTAAGGATTTTTTACACTGGCATTTCCCAGATTTTCATTTTGCAGCTGTAGAGTTCCACAGATGTTGTATTATTTGTAACAAACACTGAGGAGTATGAGAAAGCAGGAATGACCTTTCTGGGACAGATCAAAGGGGCCATCTGTCCCAGTAACTCAGTTCTGACATCGGCCCATGCTGAGGAGAAGGGTATTGGAAATCAGGGACCCTTCCCCCAGCCATGCTTACAGACTTTCTCAGCTTGAGGTTGCATCCAGACCCATGGACTGGCTCTCCCTGTGGTCTCTGTACCCTTTGCACAGGCACACTGAGAGCCTGGGCTTTATTTGAAATCCCAAACTCAAAAGCAGTTGGTTCAAAACATAATAAATGGATGAGGTTGGACAGCTGGTGTTGAGCTTACAAATTATCCAAGTCAAACTTACAAGGTTTTCCCTCTTGCTCTGCTTTCAGGTTTCAAATATGTTTTCCTTCATCCTACAACACACATGTACACTCAGAGTTTTATTGGAAAAAGCTTGGAGTAAATCTCTTTATTATTAAGGAGAGAATGGGATTCAGGGCTTTGGACCAAGGAGATTTAATTCATTCCCCACCTCTGGGATGCCCCTGTAGTTGAAGTTGAGGAAGAGCAGCTTTGGCTCCCATTCCTTCCTGACTAAGGGCAAATGGCTCCAAGAGCTGAGAAGGTAGAAGAGATGATCAAAGCATGTGTTTGAAATAACAGGGGAACTAAGTGATAAGTTTTTGTCATGAATAACCAGCTCACAGGTATAAGGTGCCTTCAATCCTACAGAGCTTTAGCAAGGTAAACTAACATGGAGAAATTTTCCTATCACCAGTGAAATACAACAAAGCTTATTAGTCTGCATGAGGGCATATGGAGAAACCTCCTGGAAAAGCCTCCTCCCTGGCTCCCTGCTCCCCTGAAGGATGCATTCGGGTCCAGCCTCTGAGCTCCTCGTGCCCTGAAGCCTCTTTGGTGTCCTCTGCAGTGCTGGCTCTCTCTGTCCCGTCTCAGGGGAGGTTTGGTCTCACCTGGAAGGGACTATGGACAGAAGTGCAGGTCATCGAGCACTCCTGTGCTGCAGGACAGGCCAGCTCAGCTGGAGCTCCCTCTTGCACCCTTCAGAGCTCACCCTAAGTGTGCCACGAGGCACTTTGGAAGGTTTTAATGCAATCAGCCCAGAGTAAATGAGCTCTACAGGGTTTTCTTTAAATCATCACAGTGACCTGGTGAAGTGAGTGTGATCACAGCCTGTCCTGCCTCACAAGGCACTGGGGGTTGTGCTAAAGACAAGAGATGTTCCCAGCCCTGCAGGACAGGGTTTAGCCCAGGAAGGGTAAGCAGTGCCACCCTGACCCAGCATGGGGGTCACGTCCAGGACCCTCCTCCAGCCAGGACCAGCACGAGCATTTTTAGGGGAAGAAGCAAGAAAATGTGGAATAATCTGCCCATAAGGTCTTTATAAACATTAGTTTATGTCTAGCTTCTAATATCCAAATATTAGTAAGAGAAAAATAAGTATTATTTTTAGCCACACGTCTGGGCATCAGCTATGACTATGAACTGCTTCCAGAAAAAATGGGCCAGGCTGCAAAGCCAGCCCTCAAAAATGAGGAAATATCATCTCTGTCCATTTTCTCTCTCCTGGAACATCACCATCAACCAAGGGAGCTCTGGCCCAGCAAACCACTGTGGTTCCTTCTCAGAAACCTTTTCACAGCTCTCTGCTTACCCTTCACCCTTCAAAGGCACCCACCACCCAGCTGATCCAGTCTTGGTTTTCCTGACAGAACCGACTCTGCCCGAAGCTCCAGCTCTGCCCCAGTCTGTGCCCATGAGTTCAGCAGCACACTGAACTGACGAGCTCTCAGGACAGGCTGACAACGCCTCCTTGGGCTGCTCAGCCCAGCACAGACTGGATTTGCTTGCACAGCAGTAAATGGGGTTATATCTGCTCTTCCCGAGGCCTAACGTCATGCAAATAATATAAATAATTTCCACTTCTTTCAATGGTTTAAAACATGAAGAGTGATGCACTAATGCATTATTTAAAAACTAGGCACATTTTTGTTTTGCCTTTGCCAAAGCCCCACAGGCCCTTCAGACATGAAACCTCAGCAGAGAAAGGGGAGCCCCCGTGCCTGGACCCTGATGCTGGCTCTGCTCTGCACTCACCCTAAGCAGACACTGAGCAAATGCAGTAAGAAGATATGCTCTCAGCACACTAAATGCGCTCGGTTTTATCATCCAAATAAGACTGTTGCCCCTGGGAAAAGCTTTTTGAATATCTTTGATAGAGATCTACAAAGGAAGCCCTCGATCTGCAGGAATCCTCACCCCCTGACTGTGGATTTTCACCACCCCGAGGTGAGATGTAGGGTCACTTGGGAACAACTCAATTTTCACAGAGTCTAAATAAAAACCAGAGACTTCATTTGCAGGGCCCTCAATCAGCCTGAAAGGTTTATACAAATGGAGCAACAGTTTGGACAAAGGCTCAATCCCAGCCATAAATCATCAGGACATTAAAGCTCCACATAGGCTTTTGGATCTTGCACCAGGGTGAATGATGTCTTGGAACTGCACAGAGTCCTCCATAGAGAAGAGCAGCTGATCAAGCAGTTGTGGTGAACGTTGCCAAAGGATGTTGTCATTGAGCTCAGCCAGATGACAAACTGGTGGAGGCTCAGCTGTGCTGGGGGACAGCCTCCCCGCCAGGGGCATCTGCACCAGCTTCAGACCAGCCTCGTCACATCCGTAGGGTCATTTCTGCCCCCAGTGGTGCCCTTTGCATCAGTGGCCCTGCTGATGCTCACCCTGCCATGGCCTTGGCCAGGGTGTGCTCCACCAGAGCAGGGCAGCCCAGTCCACCCCAGCCCAGCCCATGGCCACTGCAGGACACTGAGAGCCCCTGAGCTGCATCTCTGCTGCGTGGAGGGGCTGGGGGCAGCTGGGCTGAGCCCTGGGGCTTCCTAACGCTCCAGCAATGTCCCCAGAGGGGCAGCCGTGGGGTCTGAGGGGCTCCCACACAGCTCTGCATCTGAGCTGGCACCTTCACACCCGGCTGCTCAGCTCTGCAGCCCCGCGTTGGCCAGTGCTCCACACCCACCCTCACTCCTGGGATATTAACAACTCTTAATTAGCTCTGTGCCGTTCACGTTGAGGGATGGGAACATATATTTCTGTGGGGTTTCTCCCTTTCAGCTGCAGCAAATTTTCAGCTCAAACTCTCAGCAGAAAGGTCAAGAACTGCAGAGTTTCTTTCCCTGTTAAAATTTCACGGAGCCTTTTGTCCAAACTGGCTGACAGTATGCCAGTGGGATAGCTGGGGAGAGCTGGGGCCACCAAATATTTGGGCTGGGGGGGCTCCCTGGCCTGTGCTGTTTGCAGGCTGGTCTCAGGGATGTCTCAGATCTTCAGAGCAGGGACTGCAGGGAAAGCCACGACCCACTGCTGCTTTCATTTCTATCCCCATGCACTTGGCATATTTGTTTTTGTCTCGCTTGGGCGTGATCCAGGCACACATCCTTGAAGGCCAACAAACCCACTCTGTGTGAGCATCCCTTTGCTCTGGGGAGCTGGGAGCCTGCTCTGCTCCGTGTGTCACTCCGGAAAGCGCCCGAAGATCCTGAACTTCTGTGGAGCTCAAAGCGGGCATTAAGCAGAGTCTGGAGCCAAGGAATCCTTTTGAAGGAGGTGCCAGCGTCGCTCCCCTCTGCAAACAGGCTGCCCTTGGCCACAAAGCCAGCACGTCCTGCAGCGCCCACCGAGCTGGGTGGGCCTGCCTCAAGTGGACCTTTCATAAGCAGAGTGTCACCTCATCTGCAGGGAATTTGCATTCAAATTAAGCAGGACTCCAAGCAGCAAAGACACTGCCATGGCAGCTGGCAGCCCGTCCCCCTCTCTGTGGGGACTCCTGTGCTGCAAGCGTGTCCCCTCCGTGCCAAGCGCCGTGGCTTGTGGCGTCCCACTGCTGGGGGAGCTCAGGCTGCAGGAGCCCAGCCGTGACACACAGATATTGCAAACACGCAGGGCTGTCGGGGCAGAGCAGGTCACGGGGCACAGCACCCTCCCCAGCCCCTGCCTGGGGGTACCAGAGCACCCCTCTGCCCCCCGCCGCCAGCCCACCTCCGCTCAGGTCCCCATGCCTTGCCAAAACCATTGGAAAAGCTTCAAGCTGCAGCATCTCGGTATTTGCTGGGGTTTATTCCAGCCCCAAAAGCCCCTGAAAGGGAGCTATCCTCTTCCTTGCAGTGCTGGACCCTCCAGCACGCCGCGTGTCCTCCAGAGGTGAAGGCAGAAGGCTCTCAGGAGCTGGCAGCAGCCCCCTCACCTGTGCCAGCAGGGTATCAGGGGCATCCCCCATGGAAACCATGCTGGCTGCACTGCACGTGGAGCATTCTCTGCCCCCCTTCCCTCTGCTCCCCCTCCGTGGCACAGGGGAGCAGGGGCTGATCAGGCACTTCAACCTGGGGCAGTGGATGGCCAGGCTGAGCTTTGGGGACCCTGCCTGCCAGAAAACCCCAAGTGCTGTGTGCTGGTGCAGGCCTTTATCTGCAGCTCTGAGGCTGTGCTGAGGCAGCCTGAGGACACCTCAGTGGGTCTTCTGGTTCTGGGTGGGACAACAGTGGGTCTTTGAAGACTGGAGGGTGTCTACAGCAGCAAAACTGGGTTAGTTCCCTCTGCTTTCTCCCTGTTGTCCCCGGGGCTTTGGTTAGACAAGTACCCAGAAGGTCTGGAGGAGGCTTTTTTGAGCCTTCCTGGCAAAAACCAATTTGTTAATAGTTGGGGGGGAAGCAGAACATAATAACACTTATTAAAAAAAAGGACAAGTGCAAGCTGACACAACCCATTATCCGAGGTGATGGGGAGAAATTGTGGATTAAATGTCTATCCTCACATACTGCTGGTTTATCAATCAGGTGTCACACAGGGGAAGGCAGCAGGAGGGGAGAAAGATTTCTCCTCTCAGCTTCTCTGGCAGCCAGAGGCTGCTGTTTATGGAGCCCTGGAAAGGTACAACACACTTTACAGGACACACGTGCTGGAGGCTCTGGGCCAGGGGGTCTGTGGATGCAGTTCCTCTGGATACAGGTCCTACGCCACTTCAGCTGCAGGACACCTGGAAATTGGTCCCAGCAGCTGCAGAGTGTGCGGGCTGTGCATCACAGAGCCATCTCTGCAGCAGCAAGGGGAAGGGTAAAACTGTCAAGAGCTCATTAAAAGTATAGAAGCAGAGGGAGTGTGACTGGAAAGAGCTCGTAGGAAGCGTGTGAGTTCCAGTTCCTGAATCCTAGAGCTGCTCTGTGAGCAGACCAACTCTCCATAACCTTCCCTGCATCAGCTCTGAGCCCTCGCCTGGGCCTGGGCTGCTGACCGACACGGAGCATCTGAGAGAGGAGATACCAGAGAGGGTTAAACTAAAAAACCTCAACCAAGCTTGTGAATGCACTGATTTTCACCTTCAAGCACCACTTTCAGGCTGGAGAAAGCCCCCAGGATCTCTGTGGCACCCCAGCTAGGAGAAACAGTGCAAGGGTTAATGACACAAAAGTAGAGGTACCCCAAGAGAAGGCAGATGGAGTAAAGGGAAGGAGTTGTTTGGTTTCAGGATTTTATTTTGATGCCTCAGGGCCAAGCATAATACTTAAATCCCTTTTTTTCCAGGCCATTAGGGTCTGAGGTTTCCATTCAGGACCCTCATCTCATGGTAGGATTTCTCCTTTCCGGCCCTTCCCTCTGCAGAATACATTTGGGTTTGTGGCTGGCACCACATCAAACACTTCCAGCACCTGATCTGAAGTAAAACATTAAGAATCAGATACGACCAGACTTGAAACAGCCCCAGCATTATTACAGCAGCAGAACTCCCTGGTGACATTACTGAGCCCTTTGAAGGGGGTACCAGCAGGACAATCCCCCATCCCTGCAGACCCAGGCAAGGGGGAAGATGCTCCAGCTTCTCCTAAGGAACTGCTGCACATTATCCACTGGCAAAACATGACCATGGCTGAGGATGGGGGGCCGGGGGAGCCCTCGTGTGACATTTCCCATTTCCTCGGGCGACTGTTCCTGCACAGCACATTTTTGGTGTGACTGGTGTTCAAGAGCCTCCAGAAGAGGGGATTACAGGGTGGGATAAGGCTTGCCTGCCTCTGTGATAAGGCTTAGCTGGAGATAAGGGCTCCTTACAGGTCTAATTTTAAAACTGGTCCTAGTGCCCTTTGCTTCTCTTGGGTCAGAACCCATCAGTGGTGCCTGGGGAAGAGAGAGATGAGAAATGGGGTAAGAGAGCTGAGAAATGGGGTAAGAAAGCTGAGAAAGTTGCTGGTACGGGCTGGGAGTCCACCTGGCATGAAATGAGTCCCCAGGGCCTGAGGCACATGGAGGTGCCAGGCTCTGCCACCTGAACAGCCACGGGAGCCAGAAAACTCTTCCCAGCACAGGTGCCAGGTACCCGTGGCTCTGGCCCTGCCTCCTCCACACAGTTTTTGGAAAGCTGGAAAGGGGAAGGAAAACATGCACTCAAGTTTAATAAAGGTCTAATAAAGCTGGCAGGCAGCAATGCTTGGTGTGGAGAAGTCAGCAATGCCCCTCCTGTCCATAAATCCCCCTGTGCCTGCCCCTCGTGCCTTAATCCTCCAATGTGATTGCT
The DNA here is from genome assembly GCA_013396735.1 of Grallaria varia. Classification (NCBI taxonomy): domain Eukaryota; kingdom Metazoa; phylum Chordata; class Aves; order Passeriformes; family Formicariidae; genus Grallaria; species Grallaria varia. Next base: position 91,609 of record VWZG01006095.1, on the reverse strand, counting down.
AAAACATGCGGGACACAAACACTGACCCCCTGGCTACTCCACACACCCCATTAAAACCACCTCCTGAAACCCAGTTAATCCCTCAGCTGGAAACTAAAGGGGTGGAGGAAAGCCTTTAACCACGAGGAGGTGCCAGGGAAGCCCCAGGGGCCGTGCCATGGGCTCACCAGGGATGGGGATGGTCCCCAGGGGCAGGAGAGGCGATGGAGCATGGAGGGGTCGGGGCAGCAAAGGGGGTCTGAGTGACTTGAGACTGTGAAAGGGGATGGGGTAGATGCCCTTTCCAGATTTCCACAGAAATCAGGGCACCAGAGCCCCCTGTGAGGCTGATGTGCCACCCCAGCCAGATGCCAAGCACAGCCCGGGGGCGCGGGGATCATCTGGCAGATGTGCCTGCACATCTGGGCTCTGACAGCCACAGCTGCGCCAGGGGTGCAGTCCTGCTGCCCCTCCAGCCTGGGCCTGGCCTCAGCTGGCTCTGCAGGAGAGATTTTATGGCTTCCAAAACTCTCCCTGCCCAGTTTTGGGTTTCAGTGGGACCCTGCCCTGGCCCCTGGCAGCAGCCAAGACCCCGGCCCTGAATGGGACAGCGCGGAGCTGGTGCAGTGGAGACCCCAGAAATGAGAGTGCCCGTGAGCTGCACGGTCCAGACCCAGCACAACCAGCTGCCCTGCCCTGCAGGAAACACTTTTACCCCCAGCTCTGCTGCTCCCGAAAGGTCTTTTCAGACACACACAATTTTGGCAACCCAGAAAGAGCAGCCATATATCTGCAGGAGACACCCAAAGTGACACATTCACACCAGTAGCAGAAGCCTCATCTAGAATTATGCTTTCCTTTCTAACTTTCTCATGTAAGCCTTTGAAAGAAAACCAAACTGCAAATAGCTAACAAGTCTTTCAAGAGCTGACAATTATCCCAAAATGTGTCTTCTTCTTCCAGTGATCCACTCTGCTTAGTTTGGGGGAGAAAAACCCAAACAAACAAAACCAACCAAACAAAAAACACCGAACAAGCAACAAACAAAAAAGAGAGAAAAATTTCAGCAACAGTTGTGCCACAGTTTTCCATCCCTATTTCAGCACAGACTCAAGACTTGTTTTCTTATGGTTTCAAACCCTGCATTTTAACCTTTGAAAAGCAGCCCCGGTGCAGACTGTCAGCTCACGTGGCCCCTCGCAATGTCAGTCTCAGATTATCCTCCAGCCCATTTCCAGGGGGAGACACACACACAGACACAGACACAGACACAGACACAGACACACACACACACACACACACACACACACACACACACAGTTTGCCTCCTCCAGCCCTTGCTGTCCAGTTTTCCTTCTTTCATGTGTCGGTCTCCTCTGCAGCTTTGCTGTGCTCTGCACAACGGGCTGACAAGAAGGTTGCCTTTGACTGCTGAACAAAGTGACATTTGTGCACGAGGAAGAAACCTTTTGGGTTGTTTTGGGGTCAGGGAGGCTGCAGGAGGCCAAAACTAACTATTGATTAATATGATGGAGCCAAACCCAGGGTCGTTTCAAATCCCTCTGGTTTTCCTTTACATTCCTTGGTGTACCCACAGGATGGTCATTTTTTTCCCTGTCATGCTTTCATTTTCAGACCTTCTAAGACAATTTTGGGTGGTGGGCAGGGGGAGTTGTTTGGTTTTTCTGGGGGTTTGGGGATTTTTTACTTGTTTGGTATCTCCACATCTCTTCTGGCCCAGTGCTTTTTCAGTCCATGTGAACCACAAGTCCCCAGTCCTCCACCCCAGTAAGAGCTGGGTCCAGCTGTCTGGAGTGTAAGACAGCCCCAGCAATGAGGAGTGAAGGCTGAACCCCCCCTGCCCCAAAGCCAGCATGGCTTGGCACAGGTTTGGATGTGAATGCCACAGATCTGTGGTGTAGATTTTCAGAGAGAAGGAAAGAAGGCTTCTGTCCTCACTGACTGCAGAGGCCTTTCATGGGCACCTCTGCCCGCACTCAGAAGGGTCAGCAGTGCTGGGTGGAACCACGTTGATGGGCACATTTATCCTTATGATGCTTAAAAAACAATAAAGTCTGTTTTCCCTTCTGCAGCCCTGACTTTGGAGCACTCGATGCCAAGCTGCAACAGGAGCAAACAGAGGGGACATGGCACAGTTGGACCATGCACAAAAAAAATTAGAGAAAACCACTGGTTTCAAACCCAGCAGGGATGTGGGGAGGGAATGGGACCTGGTCCCTGAAAGGATCATTCATGGTGGGTCCAACTTTATGTTTCCACACCTAAGGAGCTTGATTGGTTTCCCAGTCCCTGCCTTCACTGTGCCCATCAGTTTCAAAAGCCTTGACAAGACAAGCTGTAAAGGATCCCCCCAAAAGCACCTTGGGGGAAATTCACTGTGAGGAGCAACTCTGCCTCAGCAAGACAAATGGCTCAGAATTCTCCCAGGCCTTTAACAGCTCTCACTGCTGGGAAACTTGAGCTTAAACCTCGGATGGTTTATAGCCCTCAGTGTCTGCCATGCCATGGAGTCACACAGCCTGAAGGGCTGGCCCTCGTGTTGGACTTGGTTGAGTTGGTGTGTCCTCTAAAGCCCCACACAATTTCTTGGCGTCACCACGAGTGATTCAGACGGTCACGGGGTCACGGGCAGCCCTTGCTTTTTGGGGTGGTGAGGTCCCCCCCAGTTTTACAGCCCCCATTGAAATCTTTCTGAGTGTTATTTTTTTTCCTGGGGTAAGTGTTGATGATGCACAGTGTCAGTCCCACTACACGCAGCAGCAGGAAGGGCTGTGGGCACCCACCTTGTGCCTCCACCTGCAGGGGCATTCCCTTGGCTGTCCCCAAAGCTGACAAGACAGGCAAGCTGGGTTTGAAAAGGAGCGTGTAGGAAGACACGGCAGCACAGCCAGGGCTCTCCTGCACCTTTCAGTCCCCCTCAGCCCTGCTCTGACCTCCTCACTGTGCTGGGCTCAGGGGAGGGGGTACCAAGTTGGGACCAGCCCCCTGAGCAATCCCACGTCCTGCCCCAGACTCCGGCCAAGGACAAACGCGTCAGGAAAACAGCAAAAAATCCAGAATAAGCAAACGTGGATCAATAGCAGGAATCTCTTTCTAACTTCCAGCAAATATTGACTTAAGCCCCCAGAGCAGACGTGGACAAATATTACCTCATCAGACCTTTTGGGGGGATTAAAAATGTCTTTTCAGTGAAAAAAGAAATCAACTCCTTTTTTTGTTTGCTTCTATTTGACTGTGTTGGGTTTTTCCCCTCTGAAAGGGAAGCTCAAAGACTTTAATTTTTGGTCTCTCTGTTCAGACATCCTCCCACCTACCTCAAAGTGAAGACACCATCACACATTAGAAAGAAAACAGCATTCCCTGTAAAAAAAAGGCAATTGGAGTTTGACACCACATGTGCATTGTAGAATGAGGATTTACCTCCCTCCAGAATCTCTGCTTTTGTTTCATGAAAAGTAATTATTTTATGTCCTGGTGCTCTTTTTATCAGCGTAAACATCCGCCACCATGGTGAGAATGTGTCAGGGTACAGCATGTTAAATTTCTCCTGAGGTTGATAATCTCCTAAACAGTCGGTCCTGACATTTAAGCAGGGAGGTATTTGTGGCAAGAAACAGAGAAAAGACATCCAAGCCCAAAGCTGGCTGCATAAAAAAAGAACAAAGCAAAAAACTCTCAAAGTACAACAAAGAAAAGGCTGCAATAGAAGAGTTAGGTGGGTTCAACCAATAACTTTCACATCTGTGTCAAGTACCTGTAAGACCAGAATGTTCAACTGCACAGGAGTTACAGCAACACAAACCTGTGGCTGGCAAAGCCATCATCTCACGGCTATCCAGTTCTCCTGCCCCTCAGCCACTGCCAGGAAATGAGTTCAGCCCCTTCTTTGAGTTCCCTGCAGCCACCACTGACTGCCAGTGCCTTGCAACTCTGTCCTGCTCTCCCCCATCCCTTGCTCCACAATGTTCTTCTTCCCTCCTCCCCACGTCACCCTCTGCAGGGTGTTGTCACCTGAGTGCCAGTGGCCAGAGCGTGCCATCGCAGCACTGTGAGCCTGGGGAGGATTGATTGGATCTAGAGGTTAATTAATGTGCTGGGAGAGGCACGGTGGCAGCGCTGGATGCTGACCCTCAGCAGACACAACTTGATATTCCCTTGGGGAAGATGCTGATTTCAGCCTGGCTGAGGTTCCCCGGGCACAGTCCCAAGTGTCTCCTCCACACAATGACACCAAATAGCCAGGAGAAAAAAATCAGAGCGCTTGCCCACCACTCCTGCAGCCACCTCAGCTCTTCTCACAGGGAGGTCTTTCAAACCCTGCCTTTCATTATAGAAATGATTAATCTCCACTCTTGCCAAGAACAAAGGGACACAGAGCAGGCCTTGCACCGAGCGAGGAACACCGAGAGAAAGAAGGAGCAGCGTTTGCCTTTGTGCATCATCAGTCACGGCTGCTGGGCTTGGGCTTGGGCTTGGAGGGACCGAGCTGCAGGCACAGCTTGGTGGGAACCACCAGGGAGCTGGGCAAGCTCACCGCCTTTGAAACGGGCAGGGAACGGTGTGATGTGGCGCTCCACTGAGCGTGGGCTCAGCAGGAGCTGCAGCTCGGTGCCAAAGTGCAGCCGAGCAAGAATCACTCAGCTGAGCCCTCCCAGAGCTGCTGCTGCTCTGCCAGCGGGGTGGGCTTGGGGGCCGCGGGTTCCTCTCGCCTCTGCCAAGCGCAGGGGGCTGAGGAATCCTGCCTGTGTGCATGGAGTCACCCAGGGGGACAGGCAGCCCTCCTGGCCCTCCCTCTCCACTGCAACCAGCTCTCTTCAACAGCATCGCTAAAGCACTCTCATTTCAAACATGGACCTGGGCTGAAAAAAACCCACCAAAACCCAACCACCAAAATCCCCAAAATGTGCTTTTCCGAGCTGGGGAGGTGATCTTTCTGCAGTCCAGCTCTTTGCTCTGAGGTGCAGAAATGGGATTTTGCAGATGCAGAAACTGGTGCTTGAAGGAAGTTGATTGAACTGCTCAAGGTTTGCCATGGAGAGAAACTGGTTGAATACCAGCAGTTATGTTCACTTTCTTTCTTTTGGAACTTAAAAAAATAAGTAAGAGTGGGTTTTTTTCTCATGATATTAAAGCCACACATAATAATAACCAGCATGAGTGAGGAATAATTCGATCAGCAACCCTGTTGTATCAGATCAGATCTTTTTTCCTAATTTTTTTGTCATTTCCATCTTCCATTACCTCTGAGGAAGACGAAAGATGCCAGGTCCTAATTTCCACTCTGTTCCGCTTAAATCAAATTAGGCTAACTCATAATAACTCAGTAATTCACATTTCTTTTCTCAATGGGGAAACCTAAATCCCTCTCTGCTTGCCTTTCTAGAAAGAGTTCATATCATTTTCTGAGGAAAATCAATCCAGGAATAATGGAGGAGATTGTATCTCTTCCTTTCCATCTGAGCAGATATGAAGGAAAATTATAAATAAAATACTGATATTGTAAATGGTTTTACGAATCAAAGAAGAGGGAGAGGAGAAGGGCAAGTGAGGATTTGGGTCATGGTTCAGAGGAACACACCTGCTGCTTTTTCCCTGGGCAAGGATTTCCTTTAGAAGATGTCCTTACACTAATTGCCTGTAATTGGACTTTTCTCCCACCTCTCTCATTATGTTATCATTACCATCTCAAAGGCAGAGAATATTTTGGCGAAAAACCAACTTGGCAACAGCGAGAGACCACTGGCCAAGATTTAATAGGGATGTGAATTTGAGTGCAATAGGATGGCAGAAGTCAGTGATGGGAGGGAATGTCCATACACTGCACTCCATGGACGTGAAGGACAGAATTCCTTCCAAAAAAATGTATTTAGATACTATACTAGAATTTGCCACCTCATTGTCCATCAATGTTCATGCATCTGTTACCTCAAATTAGCAAAACTTCTGTCTTGTTCTTAAAATGGCAGCACTGGGTTCTTTCCCATGTGCTGTAGCCCTTTACCCAGAGCGTGGTCTTCTCTCAATGCAATAGTCAGCAGGTGAAACACAGACTTGAGAGCCAGCACATCCCACTGCCGGTGCCCGTGGTGGGGCGTCCCCACCAGTGGGCTCTGCTCCTCCAGGGCAGCAGCACTGGGCCAGACCCAAGGGGAAGAGAAGCTGCAGGAAGGAAGGTGGCAGGAGGGACCTGGAGTGGGAGCGCAGTCACACCACTGTGGGCACAATCCTCTGCCAGGAGAGACCTGGAGTGGGAGTGCAGTCACACCACTGTGGGCACAATCCTCTGCCAGGAGAGACCTGGAGTGGGAGTGCAGTCACACCACTGTGGGCACGCTCCTCACAATGCACGAAGGTGCCAGGAGGGACCTGGAGTGGGAGTGCACTCACAGCCCTGTGGGCACAATCCTCTGCCAGGAGAGACCTGGAGTGGGAGTGCAGTCACACCACTGTGGGCACAATCCTCTGCCAGGAGAGAGCTGGAGTGGGAGTGCAGTCACAGCCCTGTGGGCACGCTCCTCACAATGCACAAAGGTGCCCCATGGGATTACCAAAGGACCAAGGCACCTGAACCCCCCAGTTTAGGAGGCTGGAGCCTGCTCTGCTTTTGGGAGCTTTTGCAAATGCCAGCGGTGTCACTCTGAATTCTGAGCCGTCCCTGCTCCCTCCAGGACAATGCCTGGTTTCTGCTGCGTGTTCTGATGGTTTGGGCTCGTTCCCCATTACCGGAAGGTTGCCCTCGTGTGAGACTTTCCTTCCAGCCTGAGCAGGAGATTGTTTTACACGACGCCTTTCATCTTCCCTAATATGCTCCATATTATCCTCTTGATTTCTTCCATCTGGGCAAATCTTTTGTTGACCTCACCTGAAATCTAAAACCTTTCAAAATAAGCTCTTCCACTTCTCTCCTCTGATCCAGTAATGGTGGATGTGACTGGGAGGTCAGAAGTCTGAGATTAGTGGTGACCTCACTCTTGGGCTCCACATTGGCAGTAGGTTGGAGGCTTTGAACTTGGCATCCTGACAAATTGTTATTGCTACATACCAAAAATCAGCTCACCCTCGTGTCTGTGGGAGGGTGTGGGGGGAAAGACAGGGGAGATGGATTCCTTCAAAGAGCAAAGCTATTCCACACAGCACGACATGGAGACAGGAAGGTTTAACCCAAGAACACCAAGGTAAAGTCCTGACAGGCACCAACTCCTAAAATACAGCCCAGAAATGCTCTTAATTGAGTCCTAACTGGCTTAGACGATGTGGACTGTGAATACCACTTTCGCTTTTATTTTTAGAGGGTGAGCTGCCAACCTCTCATGAAAACTGAGTAGGGACCAGAGTGCTGCACTGAATGACTCTCACATTTTAAAGATCCAAGAGTGAATAAAGTCAGACTGACCGGAATATTTAGTCTATAACCCTAAAAGACATGACAAGATCTTCAGGGTCATCTGACTTTGCTATCAGAGGCAACCCCTTTGGCAAAGGATGTTCTGAAACACATCAGCCTCCATCCCAAGAGATAAATCTCCCTTCGGTTTAATTTTAACTTTCATTATTCTCCGTTTTTAGTCTGGAGAAAGGAAGCTGTTGCAACCTTCTCTCAGTCAGCCTGTGAGCACGTGTGCCTGCCCATGGCTGCCCATCCATCCCTGCTGGAACAGCCTCCCACTGCTGGCCAAGCCCAACCAGGTGGGAGCCGGGAGGCCAAAGAGGCTTTGCTTGGCATCCCCCTGAGCGCTGGGCTTCCTAGCCAGGCAGGCAGAGACAGGCAGACCCATAACCACAGCGGAGCCAGACAGAGGCAGCGTGGAAATAGAGTCTGCTGGTTTAACAGCACTGCTGTAAAGTGAGAACAGCTTCAGTCGGATCTGGTGTCTTCTAAGGCAGCAGAGTTAGTCAGCCTCAGGATACAAATCCAGAGGAAACCTGGCTCCTTTTGATCCAGAACTACCTATTTCTTGGATTTTAAAGTCACAGTGGGCCATAAGATCATCTATTCTGAGCTCCATATAATATGGACCATAAAATTGCATACTCCAATAAGGAACCCAATAACTTGTGCTTGGCTGAAACCTCTGTTCCAGCAGGCATCTGCTCACAATTTGAAAATATCTGAAGAGGAAGACTCTACAACTTTCATTGGTATTTTGTCTCAACACCTAATCACTCCCACCGTTACTGCACCGGGCCTCATTTTGAAATCAAATATGCCTGGTTTAGGCTCCAGCCTTAGACCTCTGATAGACTACAAGGCTCTGTAGCCCCTGGGTGTTTTCTCCTGAGGACGGGCTTCCACCCTTCCTGAGCCTCCTCTTGACCTTCCCCTGGTAAGAGAGGCAGGTGGAGATCTAGCATGAGACTTGTTTCTTTCTAAACTTTTGAAACTTTCTGTGACTTCTCACTTTTTTGAGAGGCCTTTCAAAATAGATTGACATAACAATAGCTTGGACAACTTACAAAGTGGACTTTTATTGAGGCAGCCAATGCACATGAGGGACCTAAGCACGGGGAAGGCTGAGGGGTGAAGAGACAAGAATTCAAACAGCCCAGAAGTTTCATTTCTCAGTCTGGTGGGGGATTTTGACAGTGTTAAAATGTTCATGTTGTTTGATAACATCATCTCCTCTTCTAAAATTATTAAAGCAGAAACTAGCTTTTCAGAGGGAGCCACCAGAGGAAGAAGCTTGTTCAGGACTCACAAGAGGCTCCCACTATGGATGGGGAAGGGCTGGAGAAGGCAGAGAGAGGATAATGTGAGATCCTGGTGGCTTGTTGAGCACTTCCCAGAATGGTGGCTCATGGAGTTCCATTTCTGGAGTTCTTCTGGCACAGCCTGGCCAGATCTCATCTTCTGCTCTAAAGGATGCCCAGGTGTGACTGCAGTAGGCAGCAGTGCACAGAGGCTATTCTTGATCAATCCCTTGGAGTTCATGGAGGGTGAAAGGCAGAACTTGAATATTTGTGCTTTAGATTTCAGCTCTTCAGGCCCTCACCTCCTGGCCCAGCAGTAACACAGCCCATAAATCTCTCCTCGCATAGTTTTAATTTTTAAGTTCTGCTTTAAAACAGAAAACCTGCATCTGGTGGGAGAATAAGCCAAGTATAACAATGGCTCACGGGGTGTGGTGGTAAAGCAGTTCAATGTCTCACTGTGGACGAAGCACCACGTCCTGGAGCCTTCCCCTGGATCCAGGACACTGACCACCCACGGCAGCCTCATCCCCCACAGCTCACCAGCACAGGTCAGGGGGCACAAAGCAGTGCTGGTGCCTCCAGCACAGGGCCAGCCCCTGGCTTCCAGCAACGAGCCCATCTCCAGCCTGGGGATGCAGCAGAACCACAGAACAGTCTCAGCTGGAAGGGACCCGCAAGGTTCACCTTGCCACAAGCTGTCCACAGGTACTTCTCCATCCCAGTCAGCAGCACAAAGCAAGCTGAGCCCTGAAAGGGACAGTGGTGAGTCAGAAAGGGAAATCAATTAAAGTAGGTTTGGGGAGGTCTAGACTGCAAAGGTGCAGTGTCCTTCCCTTAACACAGTGGTTTGATTCCCTGGATTAATTTTTTTGCACCCTTGGAGGGGGGCAAACAAGGTTGCTGACCTGATGAATGTGGTGGGATTTTGGGGTGGCCCTGTGCAAGGCCAGGAGCTGGACTCATTGTGGGTCCCTTCCAGCTGAGCATAGTCTGGGATTCCACGATTCTATGTCGATGCTCCCAAGGGTTCTGTTGAGTGGGCAAAGCAAACAGGGACCTGCCCAGGGCTCTGTGGCCCCGATGTCACCACCTCTGGAGGATGCACCAAGGGGATGGGAGCCCTTGCATTGCCCTGAAGGTGCTTTTACTCCTTCTCCATGGAGTTACAGTGAAGGCTTTCTGTTTGTGGGTCTGCTGAGATGAGGTACCCACACATCTCCCTGAATTAAACCAAGGGAAATTCAAAATGAAGAGAAATTTGGATTTTGTGGGACCTTGGCCAAGAAACTCTTCCAAGTGCAACGGCACCAATCTGTGCGAAGCGTGTAAAGCAGCACTAACAAGGAGAGGAAGAGGGTTTAACCTTTGTTCCAGAAGCCATAAATCACCATCCAGAGGGTGAAAAATGAGTAGCAACTCTACGGCTGTAAAATCCACACACTGTGCTAGGCTGAGAAAACAGCAACGCTGGAAGTAGCAAATTCTCGGAGTGCAAAAGGAGCTCAGTGGCTTTCCAAAGGCATTAAAGTGTCCCTGAAGCCCCTTTGGTAACTTTAGTGAGCTGCCTTTCACCCCTCAGGGCAGACAAGGGCAGGTTTGCCCCACGGTGTCCCCCCGCTCCTGCCAGCTCAGAGGAAGGCAGAGGCTTCAGCCCAGCTCCTCGACGTGAAGAAAGAGTGGGAGTCGATGAGGATGTGCCTTTGCCCCCCACCCTGCACGTCTCACCCACCTCCATCAGTGCAAAGACATCTCTCTCCTGATCTCCTGGTTCCAGAGCCACACTGCCATCCGGGCTGTCCCTGTGCCTGCTGCCTCTAATGTGCTCCATAACTTAATGCCAGTTGGGAGCCCCCAGAAAGACTCTACCAGCTTCAGTGGAGGCTTTTGACAAGGGACAACATGGTTCATATAGTGCAATTCCAGTCTGTTGCTTGAAGCCTGTGGGTAAACACCCGATCAGCCTGTCCTGCTGCAGTGGAGGGCTGGGGCAGGTCCCCACGTCTGGGTTTACAAGGAGGGTTTTGTTGGAGTTGCACTTCCCTGCCAAAGGTGCTCAGGAGAGGGAGAGGAGAAGGATAGAAGGTGCCTCAGACATTTCAGGAGTGGTTTGACTGGGTGACAAGGAGGACTTCATGAACCATCAGAGGGTGGTGAGGACAGGGCTGTGGAGGGAAAGGGGAGGAAGGCAGGGCTGCCAGTGGGATAGGGAAGGCTGACAGGAGGACAGACATCCAGCATCCCATGCTGGGCACAGGTGTGGTTGTTTCATGGCTTTCCCTGTCCGTGGGAGGCCACTCTTCAGCTGACTGGTACTGTATTTATGAGGGTTGTTTCCTGAATGTGGATGAGTTATCGTGGTGGTTTATAAATCCCTCCCTCCCCAGTCACCCTGTATGGAGTCCAGGAAGGGCACAAAGGCCCTCAGCTGTTCCTAGGTATGTGTGCTGTAGGAACACCCAGGCTGGGTGCAAGGGGAGCAGCTGCTGTGCCACTGCAACACAAAGGTGTTCACCCAGTTAAGGTCCATGGCACAAACTGGGACCTCCCCATTGTGAGCAGCTGCACTGACAGCCAGTTCCCCAACAGCAGGTGACAGCAGGTGACAGCAGGACGTGGCTCTCTCCCAGACGAGCTGTTTTGTGAGCCTGCCCACTGTGACATGAAAGTTTATCTCCATTTCAAGCTCTGGCATGAAAATCTTGCCAAACATCATCTCCAACCCAGCCCATGCTCATGTTCTTCCAGCAAGACTTGCTGGCACCTCCCCGCACCTTTCACAGGCTGTTTTTATTAGTCCAGGCACGTGCAAACGTTCTTCTTTTTTATATTTTTTTTAACCCCGTGTTCTATATGGTTTTGAACCTGGAAGGGAAGGACTTCTCAGCTTTCCATGTTTAGGATTTGTTCCTCTGGATTTAGGGCCGTATCTCTTAATAAAAACAAAATGCTGGAGTCCAATCTGTCAAATTAAAGCAAAGATTTACCAAAGGAAAATATGCTTACAAAGTAAATATAAATTAATTTAATTGGTTCCTATTATCACTTCTATTGGAGCCTGCAAGTATAATCTGGTGCTGAAGTAATTAATTGGGTGTGAAGTAGCTACTGTGCCAAAACTGACTTGTAGGGAGCGAAACTTGCAGCCTTTCTGGCCTGGCTGTTACCTGCAGCGTCTTGGCTTTGTTATTTTGCGGAGGGAAATGGATCTCAGGGCCAAGCTCTGCAATCAGACACTCAGATAAATGCCTTGCTTTGTATTTTCCTGACCTGCTTTGTGTTTTCCCGTCGGGGTGGTGACGACTACAGGCGTTTTCCCACCCGGGTCAGGTTGGGATGGCTTTTGGAAGGGAAGTCGGCGGGCAGGTTTAGCACTGCTGGGATTGCAGGCACTTCTTTTTGTGGTTTTCCGTGGCTTAATATAGTCTGGGGTTTAATTGCGCTGTTTTTTCCCCTCCCTGCCCTGGCTGTGCCATAAAGGAGCTTTGTGTGGCTGTTGGTGGAGGGGATGGGGAGCGGTGCTGGGGGGAGGATGCTGGGATGGCACAGGTCTGTTCTCAGCAGCAGCACTGGGAGAGCCACCACTCGTGGCCTTTCGGTTCATTTTGCCAGGGTTTGCTCATGCAGGCTGGGAATTAGGTCAGGCAGCCCCTGTGGATCACAAGCTCCAGCCCCGCAGAGGTTCCGAGCCCCTGGCGTGCCCTGAGAGGATGCTCAGCTGCTGTAACTGAAGCAAAAAGCAGAGATGAGGTTTCTTCCCACCTCCTGCACTTTCAGGCCCCTGGGCGTTTCTCCCCATGCCTCTCTCCAGCCCCCCATGGCACCTTCCAGCTACTGTCACCTGCCACTTCAGGGAAGTCCCTCTTGCTCAGCAGCAGCACCCACAAGTGGAGCTGGGACCACCGTCCCACTTATCACTCAGCTCAGCTTGCAGCATCTCTTCATGTTCACAAGCCCCTCTCCCCTGAACTGGGTACGGATGGAGCTGAGCTCGGCAATTCACCCCACACTCAAGCATTTGCTTTTTCTCCACAGTGTCCCCCCCAGGAAAGCAGGTGTGAGTTTGGGATGGTGCTCCACGGCCCTCACAGGGGCCAGGCTGTGCTGAAGGTGCAGGAACAGAACTCAGCCCCACGCACATTGTCCCCTGCCCCTCCTGCTCACGGCGTCCCACGGGCAGCTTGTGGCCAAGTGGCTTTGGGGGCTGCTCAGAGACACACACCAAGCCTTTGGAGTGACCCCACAACACCAACTACAAGGACTTTGGGGAGATCACAGCCCACCCAAATTCCTGACCAAGGTTAGGAAAGGTCTTTGGTGGGGACAAGCTTTTGCACGCCAGGAGACCAGCTCTGCTCCCTGGAGTCTTCAATGAAAACAGCCAAGACCAAAGAAGTGCTGCTGTTATTAGAGCTAATGAAACTGCTGATAAAACAGGGGCTTTCTGACCAAGGGCCCAACCTTAGCAGGAACAGCCTGATCACTATTTTCCAACCTTTTCCCTCAAGGGAAAGCAGAGACTAACCCTTATCTTACATCCTTTTAAAGTAGCATCAGTGTTCTGGTTTTTATTAACAGGTTTGATTTGTTTAAAATTGTTAAGGTTTTGGTTTGTGAAACTTATTTCTTTCCACCTCTTCTTTTCTCTCTCTCTCCAAATATTTATATGCATATTTAACCAAAGACTTATCATTAAATATGGATTTCAACAAGGGCCAACATCTTCTGTAGGTGTCTGAGGATTTTTGCTCAATTCCCAGCCCTTCCAAAGCCTCCTTTGTGCCTCCTTGAGACCCTCCACAGTGTTCTTGTACCTACAGATCTGGCTGATACAGTCTTGCAGCACTGGGGGGACAGAGAATTAAAGGCATTACTGCTTGCAAGCCACTCTGATCCTCCTGGATGCTCAGGACCCAGACAGTCCTGCGGGATCCATGATCTCAGGGTCCTGTTTTATTTTAAGGGAGCAGCCCCAGGCCCCAGAGGAGCGAGCAGGACCCAGCCTGGCTCAGGATGCTGCGGATGCTCCCCTGTGCAAAGGCCCCCTGACAGTGGCTCAGATCCCCCCCCAAACTGTGCAGACCTGGCAGGCTCCTCGTGGGTATTTCCCACGGGCAGCACTTCCCTGCAGAGCCCTGGTGGACACTGTGGGAGGAAAAACACCCAGAGCTCCCCGTGAGCTGCGGGGAACAACCACCACTGCCGGGCCAGCCAGGGCTGCAGAAACTCATCAATCATGTGCAAGTGCAGAGTTAGGAGTTTCCTCAGACAAACAGCACTAATTGCAGCGTGCTCTGATTGCGAGGCTGGCGAGCCTGGGAGGGGAGGTGCTGGGTGGGGATGGAGGTTCCATGGGGGACACAGGGACTGACACCCCAGAGAGGGGCAGGGCAGGAGCACAGCTCGGATGAACATCATTCCCTGCCAGCTCCGTCCCAAGTCAGCAAACTCAGCCCTGAAAATTGTCTGAATATGCTCAATTTTGCTCCTTTGGAGTGTGTCACTTCCCAGCGAAGCAGAAAGCGGCTCAAACTGGGAGGGAGGGCAGACTGGGAGGCATCAATGGGAGCTCTGTCTGTGAAGGGCGATTACTTGGTGGCGCAAATGCTCCAGGGCTGGCTCTGTGGAGTAAAGCAATGCCTGTGACCGCTCCCCGCCCGAGCCGAGTGACTCAGAGTAAAAATAATTAAATATGTTAATAATTATCAGGGCCCCCTTTGATTAAAACAAACAAAGCCTGGGGGGTGTAAGCAAGGAGGAACGTGTAGGTTTGCAGGACCCGTCTCACAAGCAGGATCCCCCAGCAGAGGCAGATGAGGTGCCGGGGTCAGGCATCAGAGGGGCCCAGGGAAGAGCTCCTCGGAGCTGTGAGGGCTGCCCAGGTCCCCAGCCCTGACCCCAAGGTGCTGTGCCAAGGCCAGACATGAAATGGGGGGCTGGAGCATCACAGCTCCTCATCTCAGCCCACCCGAGCAGGAGAGCCGGGGTTTGGGTGACTGCTCTGGGAACCAGCATCACACGGGCTGAGAGAGGGCAGGAGGCAATTCTGGAAGGAAAAAAATTGTGAAATATAATTGCACCCTGCAGCATGTGCGTTCAGGAGCTCTGGGCAAGCGATGGGTGGAGGAGAGCACCCCTCAAGGGACATTCAGATCTCCTGGGGATTTAGTTGGGCTTCTGAGGTGTCCAGAGGAATGCCAGGTTTGTGGCATCGACACTTCAGCATGGTGCTTGTCACTTGGGTGCTGTCACAAAAGGGCTTTCCTGGGCTAACCCCTGCCAAAGAGCTGGTCCTGCCTGAGGTGGGGTATGGTCCCCACTGTGCTGAGCCTGGAAGGCCACTGCAGAAGCCTCGCAGCAGAGGTGGGCATGCCCAGGGAGGTGCCCATGCCCAGGGAGGTGCCCATACCCAGGGGGGTGCCCATGGAGGTGCCCATGCCCAGGGAGGTGCCCAGGGGGGTGCCCATACCCAGGGGGGTGCCCATGCCCAGGGGGGTGCCCATGCCCAGGGAGGTGCCCAGGGGGGTGCCCATGCCCAGGGCGGTGCTGATGCCCAGGGAGGTGCCCATACCCAGGGGGGTGCCCAGGGAGGTGCCCATGCCCAGGGAGGTGCCCAGGGGGGTGCCCATGCCCAGGGGGGTGCCCATACCCAGGGAGGTGCCCATACCCAGGGGGGTGCCCATACCCAGGGGGGTGCCCATGCCCAGGGAGGTGTCCCTCTGGTCCCAGCTCTGCTCGGGACACTGGTCTCCTCCCTCGCCGGGGCCAAAGGCAGCAGCTGCCCCCGGTGGGTGCTGAGGCCAGCCGTGGTCAGTGTCAGACTCTGGAGATCTGCACCTTTGGCCAGCAGAGGAGATGGTGTCGGTGTGGTGCTTGCCCAGGACAGTGTGGGCTCCTCTCCTGAGCTGGAACATGCCAGGGGCAGGCAGGGCACTCACAGCAGAGTCTGGAGAAGCCTTTCCAGGGCTGTTTTGATCTCTGGAGTGTACAGGCGATAAGAATCAGGGCCTGACAGAGCTGGGAGGGCATTTATAGACAAAGCAAAAGGGACTCGTGGAGCAGGAGGGTGAGTTCTCATCATATCGGGCTCGGGATCAGCGACGCTCCAGGGAACAAATACCAAAACCTCCCGACAGGGCGTGTTCCCCCTCCGGAGCTCACACACCCGTGTGTGCCACACCACCTGTGTGCCATGGCCATGCTCACTGCCAGGCAGGACAAGATCCATCGGCCCCGGCTTCTCCACGGCTCTGGAGGGCAAACTCCAGGCTGAGTCTGAAGCTGCAGCCATGGCATGAGCGAATACGGCATCCCAGGGCAGAAATGCTGTTGTATCCCAGAGTGTTCCTGTTCCCAGGCAGGGGCTCAGGTGAAACACAGGACTCAGGTTGTCCTCTCTGCATGTGCAGTGTCCCAGCCCATGAGCAGATGCAGGTTTTCCACTGCAATGCCCCCACTCCGGGCAGTTGTAAGAACACCATAAGGTGACCCAACCGACGGGAAGGGGAGGCAAGAAAAAACCCAGCTCTGATTCAGACCCAAAGAGAACCTGAGGGAGATGCAGTGCATCCCCCCTCTGCAGAAATCAGCCAGGGCACAGGACCTGCCACCCCTTCACAAGCCCAAAAGGGACCCAAAGGCAGGCAGCAAAGGACACTACTTGCAAACAGGACACAGCTCTCCAACCTTTTCTTCCCTCTCCCAGAGATGGGCCATGGAGAGGGAGGGAGCCACCACCAACACCCTCTTGCCATGTGCTCTGTGGCTGTGTGTTTGCATCCCCCTGCCTCACTAACAAAATAAGCCATGTCCTTGCAGTGCTCTCTGGGGGGAAACATAAAACGCGCTTGGAGTTAGTTTATTTTTTTAAAAGCTCTATTTAAGGAAAGGAGAGGAAAGGGATCCCTGCAAGGGACACACTTGCTAACAGGAGAGCACAACACCCTTGATTTCTCTTTCTTGTGCTGCAGAACCTCGCTGACCCCTGGGGAGGCAAATGAAAAGGAGAGGTTGGGTGATGCGGCTTGGCGGTGTCTAAAGCAGCAGCTCCTTGGCACGTGGTTGCAGCTCCAGGTGGAGAGCGGCCCCTGCGCAGGGAGGATGCCCGGCCAGGATGCGGCCCCTGCACAGGGAGGATGCCCGGCCAGGATGCGGTCCCTGCGCCGGGAGGATGCCCGGCCGGGATGCGGTCCCTGCGCAGGGAGGATGCCCGGCCAGGATGCGGTCCCTGCGCAGGGAGGATGCCCGGCCGGGATGCGGCCCCAGCTCTGATGCCCGGCCAGGATGCGGTCCCTGCGCAGGGAGGATGCCCGGCCAGGATGCGGTCCCTGCGCCGGGAGGATGCCCGGCCAGGATTCGGACCCAGCTCTGATGCCCGGCCGGGATGAGACCCCTGCGCAGGGAGGATGCCCGGCCAGGATGCGGTCCCTGCGCCGGGAGGATGCCCGGCCAGGATTCGGACCCAGCTCTGATGCCCGGCCGAGATGAGACCCCTGCGCAGGGAGGATGCCCGGCCAGGATGCGGCCCCAGCGCTGATGCCCGGGGCAGCTGCGCCACCTCCTGGGCCCCAGAGCCCACTGTGGGAGCGGGACCCACGGGGGTCTGCGGAGCATCCTCTCCGCTGCCTCTGAGGACTCGTCGCAGCTTTATTCGCTGCACTGAAATCACCTCCTTTGGTAAGGCCGGGGGCATTTGCTCTATGGATTACTGCCTTACCTGGGCAATACTCCAAATAATCTCCAAAGGAACAATAACGAAATAAGAGCTGGAGATGACTCTGGGCACAGATGTCCCCTGCCTGCTGTGGGGCTGTTCCTCAGCGCACACACTTCTTCACCCAGCCCCTTTGGCTCCAGCTGCCTCCCTGCAGATGTGAGCTCACAGCCCAGCACATCCCACCCCGGGGAAGGGCTGTCCCAGATTATCAGCTCCTGCTTCCCTTCCCTTTGATCCACTCGAACTAATCTCTGCCGCTTGGCACCCCAGGCAGCCCTGCTTTTGGCCTCCTGTTGTCACCCTTCACACTCGCAGCTGATTGCTGGCCCTGTCTCTTTCGAGCTGTCCCTTGGACATCCACGCCTGGATTTTCCCTGTTTTCCCTCTCTGTACCAGGTGTGTGTGGAGGGGTAGCTTTCACCTGCTTAAGTCCAGCAATAGAGTTACCTGGTGCTCTCCCACACTGCAAGGGAGAGGGGGTATCATCAGGGTTAAGCAAACCCACCCCAGGCAGAAGCTCCAACAAAGTCCTTCTGGCAACGCCTCACTTGTCCCTCCTGCTGTCTCCTCCTTCTCCATGTGCATTTCCAGGGGTGACTTCCCTCTGCCTCACCAATGCAGCACCAGTGCTCATCTGCAGTGGGATAACGATAGAGCTGCTGTTAATTTAGGAGAAAATCACACAGGCTGCGTGTCCACAGATCACTGCCTTGGCAGGGGTAGTTCTTGGCATCCAAAGGCACATGGATGCAGCAATGGGCTTAGAGCCATTTTGATAATCATTCTGCCTCATCCTCCCTGTTCCCTTTGCCTGTCATAGAAAATCATGAAGGCTCAGAAAGGTTTGGGTTGGAAAGGACCTTAAAGCTCATCTTGTTCCAATGCCCTGAATGGAAGTCAGTGAGCTGGATGGTGAATTAGATCAAACTAGATAATTAAGTTAGGTCAACTAGACTTCAAATAGAGGGAAAGAGTCCTCATGTAACTCCTTTTAAGTGCTATGGTAATTAGCAATTCTCCAGGACAAATCACAGATAATACCATTTAATTCAGTGGATGCAATCACAGGCTTAAGGCAGGGCTTTCTGTGATATTTGACTATTTGATTCCTGGAAATAGTCTCCCTGCTGGAGCACGATTTGCACATAAAACCTCTCTAGTTTTCTTCTTCAGTGTGCCACAATATCTCTTTTCCGTTAGTGGGGGCAGGCAAAGAGAGGAGGGACCCACACATTGTCAGGTCTGTTATTTGGAGATGTCAGATCAGACTCAGGGACCAGCCCAAGCTCTGGATCCCACCTTCCCTTCCAGCAGTTCCTGGCATTAATCTCAGCCTGAGTGTGCTGCCCTGTTTGTTCAGAAGATATGCTGGCCATTTCTGCCAGTCCTACAATTTCTATCATGCAGTTGTTTGTCAAAGCCCCACCTATCCCGTGCAGCACTTCCTTTGTGATAATTGCTGCTGAGATACAGAGCTGACAGATGGAAAGGGGAGAAAACTCTCCAATTCTCACCGTTATCTTGAAGGAAGGCTGTTAAAACATGAACTGATATTTTCGTCCAAGCTCCTCCCCTGAGATACACTTCTGAGCATCCCTGGAATTTCCTGGCATTTGGACACTGCCCTGACCAGTCGTGGGAACACGGTGAGATTGGGAAGGTGTCATTGGGTGTTGAAAGCTCCTCAGTTTTGTCAGCAATGAATGGAAACACAGAGTGGGGAGCTCATCTGAGTCCACAGCACTTGGAGGTGCGTATGAGATCCAAGGAGAACCAACCTCCTGGAAACAAGCAGAGACCATCAGGGAGATGGGACAGGGATGAGAACCAAAATCTCAGAGCAGGAAGTGAGGGCTCTGGAACAGGACAGGTGATGGAGGACAGCAAGAGTTATTCCTACTCTGGCACCTGAAAAAAGGAGATAGATGAGGAAGTTCTCACAGACTCTTTGTGTTAAGAAGATATTTTTAATCAGAAACAAGCCCCTAGGAACTGAAGTCACAAGCAGGTTTTGTCACAGCTTGATTTCCACCTTGGTCTCTCCTGTTCATCACGGAAAGCAGCTCAGCCCGTGCACTGTGAGGTCAGCAGGACATCTAGTGGCAAAAATAACATTAAAGTACGCCAGGGAATATACTGGAGTGAGGTTCGGCTTTATTCTTCAGACACCTTGATTATCACCTTCTTTCTGTTGCACGTAAAGGCTGGTTGAAAGCTCAAGGCTGTATTTTTAACTGATCTGTTGAAAAAAATGTATTGAAATGATGCTTTCCTATAGCTCCCAAAGTCCAGCTTTATGGAGATAAAGCACTGCTATAGCCACTGCACTTCCTGCCTGTCCTCAGCCTCCCAGGACATTGTTTTTAGTTAAGATCTTTTTGTATTTTGGTTTTGACGGCACTGAGTTTTGTTTCAAGACTCACATTAACTATTGCGTTGAATATCTCTGTGCAGCTGTTCCATTTAGTCCAAGCCTGTTCTTCACTGGACGCAAACCAGTCACTATTCAGTTTTGGCATATGTTAAAAA
The DNA here is from genome assembly GCA_013396735.1 of Grallaria varia. Lineage (NCBI taxonomy): Eukaryota > Metazoa > Chordata > Aves > Passeriformes > Formicariidae > Grallaria > Grallaria varia. Next base: position 71,676 of record VWZG01006095.1, on the reverse strand, counting down.
AGCAAACAAACATAGAACCCCCACCAAAACAAAAACTAAACAAAACCAAACCAAACCAAACTCAACAAAACAAACAAAAAGGAAGAAAATCAAAAAGCCATTAACCACCACCCCAAATCTTTAAGGATATCATACAGGAATGGCAAAATTGAATTACTCAGTAGAGAAGGAAACACTGCCACTTTACCTGCAGTGAATCATGGGACCACAGAATCATTCGGGTTGGAAGTGACCTTAAAACTCATGCAGTGCCACCCCCTGCCATGGGCAGGGACACCTTCCACTATCCCAGGCTGCTCCAAGCCCCGTCCAACCTGGCCTTGGCCACGTCCAGGGATGGGGCAGCCACAGCTGCTCTGGGCACCCTGTGCCAGGGCCTGCCCACCCTCATGGCCAAGAATGCCATCCCAATCTCTAATCTAAATCTCCCCTCCTTCATCTTAAAGCCATTCCCTCTTGTCCTGTCACTGCACACCCCTGTCCAAAGTCCCTCACCAGCCATCTTGTAATCCAGGAAACCAAATTATTACAATCTTTAAGTCCTGTTGATGGTCCAGAAATCTGAAAATATGTGAAAGAAGACATTTTAATGGCACCTGATTTTAAAGGCACCAGCCATGAACACACAGCTGGGGCAGGTGGGGCTGCACATTAACCAGCCTAAACCTGAGGTACGGGTGCTCACCAGCCCCCTTGGAAACTCTGGACGCATGTGCTGGTGACAGTGGCTCTCCCTCCTGGTGCTCCTTGCACACCCCTAAGCTCCTGGGCACATTCAGCTCAGCACAAAGGAGGTGGGTATCTTCAACTGCAGGTGGCTCTCTGTGGTGGGCAGAGGACCCTGCAGGGCCATGTGGAGTCTGCCAAGCAGCAATTTAGCCTTGTCTCTGTTTGCACAGAAGGACCTCAGTGACCCCTCCTTCATCTTAAAGCCATTTTTTCTCCGTGACATCCTATGGGCTGCCCTCAATCAGCATCCTTCCTCAACAGCTGGACTGGATAAATGTTATCAGCTGCCTGTGAGGCCTTTTGGGCTGCCAGTGTTAGGGATGAACCTGAAAAAATCATGCAGGGACAGACATCCCTAAGCCAGAATCACTCTGGTCACACCAGAGTCCTTATGCACCTGGGCTGGAAGAGTGAATGCTCCAGGATAAATTCAATTTCAGCCGCTTATTGGGAATCAAAGTCTACTGCTCTAGTCTTTTAATAAGTTACCCAATCCTATCATATGTAACACATTTAAAACCTAAAAGACTCCTAATATGCCTGGCTTTTAAATACAAAAAAAAAAAGTAAAATAATCACCCTGCTTGTCTGCTAGAATACACTAAATCGCCAGACAGAAATGGTGTTACCAGTTCTGCATGCTCTTACGTGTGCTGTTCTTTGACTTGATATTTTTAACCCCATTTCTGAAGGAAAAGGGATTTTAAAACCCCTTTAAAGGTGCTAGGGTGTTTGTATGAGTTTATCAGGCTTCCACAAGTACCTTTGAACCAACCGACCAACTCCATACATTTGTCTATGTATGGGGAGGGAAGGAGATCCCCCAGAGTCACACGGGACAGAGACCCTGAAGTTCCCCTGGCTATAGCTGGATGTGGGCTTACCTTTATCAGACATTAGAGAATCCACACAGGTGGAATGAGATGACCTTTAAGGTCCCTTCCAACCCAAACCACTCCCTGATACTATAAATAAGTTACAGAATTGGCATGCATCAGGATAGCTGCAAAACTCTTACCCCTTAATCTTTCCAACCATTTAATCCCTGCCTGACTGACAGAACTTCCACCAGTAAAAGCACAGTAATTAATGCTGTCTCAAAACACTTTACAAAACCTTCAGCAGAACACACAAATCAGCAGAGCTATCACAGCTTCCTGTGTCTTCAGACAATGCTGCTCACAAGAAGAGCAGAAATAATGGAGGAAAAAACTGCCAAAACTAAATGGCACCTTTAGAGTATCCACTCCCAGAGGCACAGCGTTACTAAGAAGTTCAATACTATGTAAAAAGCAATTCATATTTTATTTTAAATTGCAATAAACTGTACAAAAATGTTTCATTCTTGCCAAAAATAACAGCAATATTTTCAATCTTACCTCTAGACAAACAACAAGCTCTTATTTTAATCTTTCCTGGGCGAGTTTACAAATAAACATACAATAGGATGCACGGGCTTGTGTCAGAGTTGGGAGGGAGAGAGCAGATTTACATGTTTGTGGAATACATTTTTAGTGTCTTTTAGGAATTCCAATACTCCTGCCATGCCTGTTAAAAGCCTAGACAAACCAAAGTTTTGTGCCTCACACGAAGGAATGTAAACAGTCATTGAGGGATTAAAGAGGTTGACTCTTCCAAGGAAACCGTAAATGTACCTCTGTGTCACTGACATTCACTTTACACCCAGAACTGCCCCCCGCACAGGGGTCGTGCAACAGCTGAACCACCGTCCAAAATGCCACTTAAACACACATCAAAGACTCTTTAAAAACAGTTTTCAAAAAGAACAAAATCCTAAGTAGCAGAACTGAAACAGATTATACCCTTTGAATCTTTTGAGGGTTTTTTCCTTGTCCTAATTCATCAGCAAATATGTAACAGCCCCACCAGACCTACAGTCATAATGTACTTTCTCCACAATGCAGTAAGGTAAACAAGCACCTAGGTAAGTCAGCCAGGTGTAGAAAGCCCTTCTGCCAAGGGCATGGGCTCATTTTCAGGCTTGATTTTGTTGGCCAAACACATTTAGTGTGGACTAACAACACATCATTTATGTCACTGACCAGTTTCTTCAATCCAAGGCCAAAACTGAAAACAATTGCCGTGACTTTTTTTTTTTAGTATTTCACATTTTTTTCCCCAGCTCTGAAACTTAAATTAAGAACAAGCTGTTTCAACAGATTGATTAGAGCTTAAAAAATTAAGCATTTTCTGTTACTTCAGAATTGTTCGGGCGAATACAGTCTTCTTGAAATTCTACTTTATCTGGATAGAGTTTAATGTAGGTGTCCACCATCAAATCTAAGTCATGTTTTATGTCAAAGTTTATGTTCAGCAAGGCAAGGTTGCTGGACCTGTGCTCTGTCAAGGTGTTTTTCAGGTAGGCCTTTAAGCGCTTCCGTCCTATCCCGTATTTTTCATTCTCCACCCTCATCACTGGAAGTATGCACAAGACCTTAAGCAATGCATAAACATTGGGGAAAAACTTTATGTCAGGCAAGTGAAGTGCTTCATAAATAGTAGCTGGAAGTTCAATATCTTTTCCTCGGTGCTTCCACTTGATTCTCCAGCAGTGCAGCTCAGCAGACAGTGTGTCTGGATTTGGCAAGTCATTTTTGAACATGTCGGCGTGGTGCTCCTCAGATGTGTTGAATTTGAGTTGCCCCATAACTGAGGGGACTAAAGATAAACACTTAAGAGCTTTTAAATGTTGTTCTGAGAATATATCTTTTAACTCTTGAATAATATGTTCCAATGTGGGGACACTCAGGATTTCTTTGTAGTAATTTTCTGATGTTATATCAGGGTCAAAGCTCCCCTGTTGTGCCCTGCAAAATTTTCCTGGGAGCTTAATTTGTACATCCAGTTTTGTAGCCAAAGTTGTTGCTTCCTCGAACCAATATTCATGGTAAACTTCAATATGCTCCATCACCTCATTCAGAGAGTGCAACACTGCTGTTAAGCTGCCAGCTGCAAAGAACACATCTGATGTTTGTCCTTGGAGGTTTCTTCCAAATGCTCTTGTAAAAGACAGCACGTTTTTCATAATCACAATAGTGACAATGAAATCAAAGTCTGTCAACGCACTTGAAAGTACAAATGCTCGGCCAGCGATGAAGTTGCTCCACCTGACAGATGAGTCGCTGCTCACAGCATCCAAGCACAGCACCAGTGCCTGCATGAGGTCCACCAACACCTCAAAGGTGTCGTGCCTGCCTGTCCACTGGGAACGGCAGATCTCCTTCAGCTCATTGCCCTTCTCCTCGTTGTCCTGAAAGAGAGCAGAAATCGTGTTGTCCAGTTCTACCAGTAATTGTGGAGACTGGTTAAAGAGACAACAAACTTCTTCCATTGTTCCCAACGCAATGGAAACACCAGCCACAGGAACGGATTTTGCCAGCCAGACGTTTAAGGCACAGGAGGAACACAGCGTATACACAGCCTGTGGATACTTCTCCAAGAGTCTTGTAGCCACAACTTTCATTTTGGAAGCAAACCCACTGGAGACAATGTAGGCTTGACCCCGACAGTACTCCATGTTTAGACCCCACTTTTCAGTAATAGTCGCGTGGAATTTAACAGTCAACATTTCGGGATCAGCCTCATATGGTAAAAACCCTACGAATTCTTCTCTCAGGTTGTGAGAATCGTCCACAAACCTCACCAACACCGGCAAATGCTCCTCTCCTGCTATGTCTACTACTTCATCAGTGACAATGGAAAAGAAGTGTGAGTCTCTGACTTCCCTCAGTGTCTCCTCTCTGATGCAGTTTTCACAGATCTCCAGCATTTGTTTCTGCTGGGTTTTTGAACAATACTCAAGGTTGACCGCAGTCATCTCAAATCGTCTCCTCAGCACTTCATCACCACCATTTATTCTGTATTCCAGCAGAGCCTGAAAGTTGTCTGAGGCAAAGATACCTTCTGGAAGCTCATCAACAGTATGGCCATCTAAAGGAATATTTTGTTTACCCATTAGGATCAAAATTTCAAACAATGATTTAAGGTAATCTTTGTTTTCTCTTTCTTCCAGTGTTAAGGAGACAGCTTTTTCCTCCTGTTCTTCCCCTCCTTCCTCCGAGACAGTATTTTGTGCTTTGCTTTCATTGCATTCTTGAGTTGCCTGTTCCTGTTCAAAAGCTTCGGCAACTGCAAGATGAGAAATACCGTAAGTGCCAAGAATAAAACATAGCATTTACTTCTCCCTTCCTACACCCATTACCTTTAAGCTACCAGAGGCCAGAGAAGAATGTTTCCAGTTTAAAAGTGAATGAGTATTTTGGAAAGAGTTTAGACTGGCTGGCTGAATCAAGCAAGAACTCCATTATCCTCCTCATATATATAAACTAATAGTTACGTGTCCTGCATTACATTGTCATCTTTATTTACGAAAATTTTTATGTTCTCAATTATTTTGCCCACTTACTCTTTTGCTGCTTCAGTGTTCTTATTTCATCTTCACTCTTAAAAAAAAAAAAAACACAAAGAACTTACATTGATGATAATGTCTAACACTTGATCTTAAAACACTAGCACATCAAGGTCAGACACAAATCTTGCAGATAAGACCCAACAGTATTCACCAGAAAGTGCTAGAAAATCTAAGACAAGGAGGTTTCTTCAGGCAGTTTTTTGCTGCCATGACACGTATCTGCTACCAACATGAAGACTGGCTGCTCCTACTGCTAAGAGTCACATACTTGTATCAGAAGTTTCTTGAATATGTATTTTACAATTATGAGTAAGTAGAGTGTCTTTTCACAAAAACTTACTTGCTGGTTTTTTTTTCTTTTAGTATTACAGATAATTTCACATTACAAACTTACCAGCTCTTTTATCCTTTTCCTGTGTCTGCTGTGGGGATTGTTCAGATGACTCGTAAGATCAAATATAGTTGGCACAGCGTTGTCCCGTAGGACTGTTCTGTAGGGGCTCTAGAAGAAGACAGACATTTCAATTAGGGAGTAGTTTGGGAAATTCTCACTCAAAAAAAAAACCCTGCCAAAGTCTTTTTCCTCCTTCTTTTCTCCTTTTTTTTTTTTTTTGTTTTAAAGTATTTTCACTTCCTGATGCTACCAAAGAGAAGGCTGTGATATGCAATTCACATTCCGGGGATATCAAAAGAACACTGAAAATGAGAAGACAGATACTAAAAAAAACTTCAACCCAAACCACAAATACCTTTTTTCTCTCCATTAGCTTTAAATCTAAAACCCTGGATGCAGTAATTTTAATTTACTGCAACATTATCATTTTTTAAAAATCAAAATTCTGGATAAAAAGATATTTATGCATCAGAAATGAAACCTTTTGTTACTGTATGTATATAATGTTGTAACCTCTAGTTAGAGTAAACAAAACAAGCATTGCTTTGCATGAGGAAAGAACTGCATTGAAGGCCAGTGTTCCACAAACCCCTTAAATCAGCAGGAGCAGCTGTTTCTCTCTCTCCTGACTGTTCATTTCCACCTCATCCTTTGTGCCAACAGCTGGGAGCCTGTGGTGCCCCAGACCATGATGAAGATCTCAATTAACACCAAGAAATTAATTTTCCCAGTGACCAATTACCCAGGAGCTCAAAGATTAAAAGGCAGCATTCTGATGAACAACACTAGTCATGTTTTGCAAGATGCAATAAATAAATGCTTGTTTTTACTTACACTTCTGCATATCATAGAAGTCTCAAAATGTTGAGCACACAGTCTGTAATGTTTGTTGAGTTGATCTGGAGTTTTATCTTCCAAGTCTGCCCTTCGACAGTTCTCTACCCATCTCTGGCATCTGAGCAAAAGGATTAGACAGCCTTAAGATAAACCAAAATCCATTACAATTCCAAGCTGTACTCAAAATCGCAGCACAGTGAGCCCTGCCCTTGATGTGAGGCTCAGGAAAGCTTGGAGACCTTTTGTTGGAACATCCCACCAAACCTTTGCAAAAACTTTCTTTTCTCCTTCTGCTCACCACTCAACACCACCTCAGCAAATTCAGGAATCTTTTCCTTAATTTATATATTCTTGCCTTTGTCACACACACAGAGCAAACTGTAGCATAGCTGGTAACCTAACTATTAGTCGAAACCTAAGTATTTGATTCTAAAGAATTTACTCGCAAAAAAAAGAGTTAAAAAAGAAAGAGATGCCCTTGTAGTCTAAAGTCAAAGTTTTCCATGGCAGTTTTTAAAATAGTTCTATTGTCCACCTCCCTCCAAAATACAGCATTTTTCTTATTTATTGTGGTCACTGGGGAGCTTAGAATAGATTTCTGGAAAGTGAAACAATAAAAATAAAAAAGCAACCGTTCTACAGACAGTACTTCCACACCTGAAGCAAGTTTTCCTTAGATGTGTATTTTACAACATTTACTTCTGGTTTGTATTATTCAGCCTTAAGTACCCACTGTTAGAAGAGAGGTACCTGGTATTGCTCTGTGCCTATGCACCTTCCAAAATTGTGGGCATCAAGTTAAATAGAGCAATTTTAAGACTGTTACCCGGATTTAAAAGCACATGATTTATTTTTCATTGCATTTCCCACAGTCTCTCATTCACACACTTCTTGTTCTACCAGTGCACCACCCTTGCTCTTCACCCACTGGGAATCTCTCCCATGGCTCAGGATGCTTTGTCCCCACCCCAGCAGTGCTGTGACAGCTGCCTGTGGCACCTCTGTCCCGTCTGTCACACACGGACCTCCTCATCCAGTGCACAGGGCAGGGCTGGCAGACCTTCCCTGCCCAGGGCAGCGCTGCCCCTGCAGGCTGCCCGCAGTGCTTTGGCATCCCCTGCCTCGTCCTGTGGCTCCAGCATCCCCTGAGCTCCCACTGCCACACATCCCATGGCTCGGGCATCCCCTGAGCTCCCAAATCCCATGGCCTCGGCACCCCCTGAGCTCCCACATCCCATGGCTCTGGCATTGCCCTGAGCTCCCACCGCCACACGTCCCATGGCTCTGGCATCCCCTGAGCTCCCACCACCACACATCCCATGGCTCTGGCATCCCCTGAGCTCCCACATCCCATGGCTCTGGCATTGCCCTGAGCTCCCACCGCCACACGTCCCATGGCTCTGGCATCGCCCTGAGCTCCCACAGCCACACATCCCATGGCTCGGGGACACCCTGAGCTCCCACCGCCACACACCCCATGGCACCCCTGACACCCGGTGCCCTCCCACACCCCTCCCTCGCGGCCCTCCCTCAGCCCCCGCTCCCCTCACTCCCAGTCCCCGGTCCCCGTTCCCCTCCCGCCCCCGCCCGGCCGCAGGCGCGGGG
>VWZG01006095.1:20937-63404 GCA_013396735.1 Grallaria varia | reverse complement strand
CCCGCGCCCCGCGCGCGCCGCGCATGCGCACGGCGCCCCGGCGCATGGCCCTGAGGCGGTGCGGGCGCTGCCGCTGCCGCTCCGCGCGGCGATCGCTAAAACTGGGAAAAAACAGAGATCTCCGAGTCCAACCTGCCGCCAAACACGGCGGTGCCAACCAAACCACGGCGGTGCCACGCCCGGTCTTTGCTCAAACACCTCCAGGCAAGGCGACTCCACCGTAACGATAATTGTGGTTGCATAAATGTAACGGTAAAAGTGTAGAGCAAAATACCCTTTTCTGTGTGCTTCTGGAGGCGAACTGCGTCTCTCTCTCCCAGGGTGCAGATCAGAATGCCTTTATTTTCTCACCGTCCCGTTAAAGTGTGACACTACACTCCTGCAGGTTTCCCGCTATTAAAAGGTTGTTCCCAAGACAGTATCTGGAGCCTGAAATGCTTCCCCGAGTGTTTTTACTATTGATTCTCTCGCAGGCCTTGCAGCCCCTCTGTGCTGGGGTGCCCCGTGTGTAAGGACTCAGTGGACACCAACCAGGCGGATCCCACAGAGCAGGGTTGTGGGTTTGTGTCCCAGCTCCTCCCTCGAGCTTCACTTTCTGCAAATTGCAGTTAATAATGTCTGTGGTGATATTAAAAGGCTATCAGACCCAATTCCCATTGCATTTTCCCTATTCCACTGAGATCTTTTTACGGTTCTGGTTCAAAGAATGGTGATTTCTGCAGGTTTTCCATCGGGTCCTCACTGTGGAACAGTCATATCGCCATGAAGGAGTTAAGAGTGAGAGAGCCTGACTCATCTCTTCTTTTCCCTGTTTGCCTGTCCCAGCCCGGGGTTGTCTTTATTTGTCTGCACAAGCCTTGCTAATCCCCAGTGTTAAGATCCTTGAGCACGTGAACTTTGCTCAGAGCCTCACTGAGCTGCACAGGGACAGCAACATCAGCCTCTGGTCTGCAAATGCAGCACCAGCTTGCTGTCCTTTCCCATTGCTACTTTCACCCTGCAACAATACTGTAATTAAACTTTCATTTGCAAGGTGTTCCAGGATCAATATAATTTCAACTATTTATATTAGGATTATTTATATTATTCATTTTTGGCATCACTTGCCTCCCCAGCATCTATATCACATCTAGCCTTGTGAAAATAATCAGTCAAAATCAGGAGCAACTAATTTGCTGGTGAGTTGATTTGAGCTTGAGAACAACAGTCTGTTGATGGGTTAGAAGTACAACTCGAAAATGCAGGCTGCCCCAAAATACAAATCAGGTCCTAGTGGGGCTGAATTCTGCTAATTGCTGATCTGGGGTATGTTCTTTGGCTGGCAGAAGTTTGTTAGAGATACCCGAGGTTTGTCATGTGGCCATAGATAAGGACTCGAGTGGCCCAGAGGAGCAATAACTTTAATATTTCCCCTTATCCTGAGAAGGGGCTGTGCTTCCTTCCCAGCAGGGTCGTGTGTTCTTTGCCGATGCAGCCCCCCACGGAGGGTGGAGGTTTGCGTCTGCCGCCCTGGATTGCAGCGGTGCCAGCGGTAATTCCCTCGGGTACCCTGCAGGATGGCGCCATGAAAGGATTGGTTTCAATATCTGAGGTTACATGATCGGGGGTTTGCCTCAGTAGCAAAGTATTTAAACAGATGCTCAACTCGATACACAGTGGCACTTTGATGCATTTTTAAGCCTTGCTGAATTTAGATACTTCCAGCTCAGAAGCTGTTAGGATTTGTAAAATAAATGCATTTGTTGAGTATAATATGTATTTCTGCTAATAGAGAGGGGAAATATCTATTGACTGGCAACACAAAGCCGTGTCTAGTGAAAGTAGCTGGAATATCCCTGTGGATTTAAGCACAAATACAACCCGTGTGTGACAAGGCTGTGCAGAAAAGGCTGCTGTGGCAAGATGCCAGCACCTGAACATTGCTGGGGCTTCTGCTGTGCCCGGCCGGGAGGAGGAACGTGGTGGGAGAGTGTTTGAGGAGGCAGAGAGAGTTGGGGAGCGGTGTGAGGGCAGCGCAGTGAATTAAAATAGAGAGGTTTGTGCCGGGGCCGCCCCTGGAAGCGCCGACCTGCGGCCGCGCCCGGAGCGCAGGCACCGAACGCGCGCGGAGTTGTGTCCGCTCCGGGTGCCCGTAGGCGCGCGCCGGGCCCACGGCGGGCCGGCAGGCCCCGCGTCCAGAACTACAGCTCCCGGCGTGCTCCGCGCCGCCGCGCACGCGCCGCACCACCCCCGGCGCCATCTTGGCTCCCGCTCCTGCCATCTCCTCACGCTCGCCTTGCAGCCAGAACTACAACTCCCGGCGTGCCCCGTGGCGACCGCGCACGCGCGGCGCGCCGCTGCGCCATCTTGGCTGCGGGACGCGCCGCCGCCGCCAAACAAACCCGAGCGCGGCCCCGGGCGCGGGAGCGGAGCTGACCCGACTGGCGCTCGGCAGCGTCCCGGCCTCGCTTCGCCTCACCTCACATNAGGGCAGCCCCAGCCCGCCCCTGCCCCGCCAGCCCCCCCTTTGTCCCGGGGCCGCCCCTCGTGCGCCTCCGGTGTCCCGGGCGGCGCTCCCGGCCCGCCGGGCGGTGTGTGGGGCCGGGCCGGGCCGGGGGCGCGGGGCACATCCCGCGCTGCTGTCGCCGTGCTGCCGTGTCCAGCCCGCGGCGGGCAGCGAGCGGGGACAGCGCCCTTCGTGGGCACTGCGAGCATAGCGAGGGGAGGAGGCGGCGGCGACCCCGGGGCGGTCCCGCTGGAAAAGGGCTCGGGCAGGATGGGGGGGCTCGGTGGAAAGGAAGGCGTGTGCGGAGCGGCGGGGCCGGGCAGCCCGTGAGGGACCGCCGGGTCCCCGCCGGGCCAGCGCCAGGGCTGCGGCGAGGGCGACAGCGAGCGCGGCCTGGCGTGGGGAGCGGGCTGAGGTTGCATTCATCGCCTGGGAAAACAGCAAGTTCGGGGCTTGAGCTCACCGCGTTTCTGTTCCTTTCCCAGCGAGGCTGAGCACTGTGTGGGCACAGACACGAGAGAAGGATGCCTGTGGTGTGGCCGACTCTCCTGGACCTCAGCAGGGATGAGTGCAAGAGGATCCTCCGCAAACTGGGTACAGTAAGATACAATTTGTGGGTCTGTATGGTTGGCCTTCGAAGATCTGCCTGCCTGCTGCTTCCATGGAATGCTTCCATATATCTGCAGGCAACTTGCAAGTAATCTGCATTCTCCATGTGTCATTGGTTTGACAGCCCTGGCTTAGTAGGTTAAAATGGTGTTTGGTCAGTAGTCCCAGCTTCAGCAAAATGAACTGAGGAGGATTGGTTTGGTTTGGTTGAATGTCTCGTGGATGTCCTGCTTGAGTGTTGCACTGCTGGGATTTTTATTGCCACTGTTAACATGCAGCGAGATGCTCTGCGAGAGAAGAGTGTTTTGGGTTTTTTGTTTTGTTCCCCCAGCTCTGTGTTAGACACCTTTCTGTACCCCAAAAATGTGTTGTAGAACCCCAGTTTAGCTGGCACTGTAGGACTGAGTTTGAAGTATTAAAGTTACTATTGTGAAGATGTAGGAGGGAAGAAACTGGTGCTGTTTCGTGATCTGCAGTTACACAGATTGTCAGGGCAGTGGGAAAGTGATGTCCTTGCTCAGCTGCCACAACCACCCGTCTTTGCATTGTTTCCAGTGCAGCTCAGTATCTGAGCCCCCTGCCCAAGACATGGAGATGGAGAGATGTTTTTGTGCTCTGTCCTTGTAGATACGTGCGTATGAACAGAGATGCTTTTGTATTTTGGAAAGTGATAAAAACATTTGCTCTTTCCTCAAGCATCCACTTCTGCCCCAGGAGAGAGAATCCTTTGTTAGGCCTTAGATCTGATCCAGAACGGCTGGTTTTGAGTTCCTTGGGCTGAATTTATTTAATGAAGATTGGGGGGTTTTTGCCAGTTCAATGATACAAAATACTAAGAAGAAAGAAAGCCTTAGATTTCTTTTCAGACTTTATTCTGAGAACCATAATGTTGGAGATGACGTCAGAAAGCAAGCTGAGGCTCCTTCTAATTCCTGTGACCGTCAAGTGACGGCTTGTGTTGTTCCCATTTTACTTGATTGCTAGATGATGTGCTGTGTTTCCTAACTGTGCCAAGGTTCTCATGTGTTATGAAGCCGTCCAGTTTATTTTTTGAGAGCTTTTCCCTCCCTTTGCCCTTTTTATTTCATTTCTTGGGAATACAGGATGTGTGTTGTGCTGGAACAGTGCTGCAGATATTGCACACAACCCTGCAATAAGCTGGACATCTGTTAAGGTGGCAGTTCTGGGTCTTGAGCAAGGCTCAAGAAGTATGAAAACTAGGAGAAAGTGCAGGATGCCAAAGGCTTTGGGCTCGATCCGTGCTCCAGGATTTTGTTAACGTAGCCGTGCTGGCTGGAAGCGTGGAAAAACCCTCCCACCAAGCTGCCTGAGCTGGCACGGCCCTGCTGGTGCAGCTGAGCCAAACAGAGCTGCAGCTACACCTCCCTCAGTGACATAACCTGGGCTGACAGGAAGGAAAAAAGATGAAAAAAAGAATCACTTTTTTTGTTTTGCTGGCATGAGGTGTGTCCCCGCGACGGGGCCCTGCCAGCGGGGCAGGGCTGAGGCAGCCGCTGAGCAGCTCTCTCTGCAAACAGGCCGGGGGTGAAGGAGCTCAGGCAGGGGGAGCAGTGGCTCTCTGACCCTCGCATCCAGCAATATCCATCTGCTTTCCAGAGCCCTGCTTTCCCAGCTGCCAGCACAACATCTCACTGCCCATGGTTCAGCAGCAGCAGGATTACTCCAGCAGGAGTAGAGCCCAGAGGTGTGGGGAGGCTGAAAACACATCCAGGGGTGTGCAATACCTGCTGCTGCTCGTGGTTGTCACTAAATGGGTGTGTGGTGGTGGCACCTCACACTGGGTATGATGATACTGATTTGTGAAACCCATTTTGGCTCTTTGATGTTCTGTGTTGAAGAGAGCAGCACCCAGTTAGTGATTGTACACAGACACAGGCTGGTTACAGCTTTCTGTAATCTTCACTACCTTCCAAATACCAGAACGTGCATTATTAAAGCTCTGCTGTAGAGGATCTCTATTTATAATGCAGAAGGAAAAAACAGCCTATCCTTGCTAAATAATTATATGGTTGTAGCTGAGAATTACTTTAAGTTGTTAACAGAGGAAAATCATTAGTATCTTAAATATTGTAGCATGCTTGTCTAAATAAATGTTGATATTAGTAATAACTATTGCATTAATTAGCAAATGTTTTATAACTGAAGCAGTAAATGCTTCTGTAGGTCAGTCAGCATCCCTGTGCAGGCTGCAGAGTTAACCGAAGTGACTCTGCTTTGTGTTTTGTCTGCTTAATCAGGACAGGAGAGCAGGACTTTTCAGCACAATTCCCTGATTTGATTTGTAAATTAGCCCTTTGGAATCCTGAACTGAAAATTTTTCAGAATAGCACCAGTCTTTTCTTTTGCAGCAAACTTTGGAGGTGTTAGGTTTTGGCTTGCACCGTTTTATTCCTGGTTTTGGTTAGCTGGGATCTGTTGTGGCGTTGGTTTGGGTTGGCTGCTGAAACGAGGGTGTCAAGTGAAAGGCACTTACATAAGGATCAAAAGAATTTGTTTTTCTGGTTTAAAGCAGGAGTTTGATGAACATTTCCTTGAACCGTGTGAAGCTGAGAATAGAAAGTAATTCTTTGGCCAATTAACAGGCTCCATTGTTTGCATTGGGTGTATCTTCACCCTGCTCAGTAGGACAAAATCCAGAAGTTTCAGGAGCCTTTTACTGTTGTATTTTCTAAAACACCAATGGTATGACATCACGGGCACCTGGCGTTACAAATGTCTGGTAAATTGGAATTGCGTTTTTGTGGTTAGTCTTTGTGATGGCTCTAAGTTTCAGAGTAGCTGGGTTGTTTCTTTGAGAGCAGATTTAGTTCAGTGTGTTGCATTCTTTTCAGATTCAAGCAGTTGTACCTATCAGGTAAATGGGCATAAAAGATTATGATGATCACATTTGACAAAGCAGAGCTGATGTTCTCCATGCTAATTAAGGAAAGGCATTACCGAAAAAAAACCAGTTGCTCTTTTGATAGTGTATTTTTTTTCCAAACCAACTTTTTCATGCCACTCGTAATAATGATACGTGTTAAAAGATTTTCTTCTGCTGCTTCTAGAGAATTCTGAGTTACTCTCCGAATTTGGAAACAGTTTCTTCAAGCATTTTGCCTGAACTGTCAGCTCACAGAGAGCTTGACATATTCATTTGGATTTATAAACTAGATAATCCTCTGTGATGAGACAGTTGTTTCATAGAAATGCTTTATGCTGCAGAGTAATTGACTGAGAGAGTTCTAAATCATCAATCTCTTTTGAAAAGCACTCAATAATTGAAAGACATGTTCCTCTTAATGATTTTGAAAATTAATAGAATACTGTCAGTAATAAGGAAAATAATGTGTGGGTTTTTTTCCCTTTGCCGTGAGCATTAAGTAGACATACTCTGCTCTCATCCTTCAGAACTGGAGGCATATGCAGGTGTCATCAGTGCCTTACGTGCACAGGGAGACCTTACAAAGGAGAAGAAGGATCTTCTTGGAGAACTCTCTAAAGTGCTTAGGTAAGTAACCTTGACCTTTTTAATCTAAGAACCTTGGCCTGTTTTCTCTTAAGGTGTTGCATGCTTTTTCTATCACCAGGATCGTAAAGCAGATCTGAATTTGGAGGAGTAATTCTTCATGTTGCAGAGGTTTGACTCCTGTTCTGCTTGGAGTTTTTAATATGGGAAACAACAGTGCTTCTGTGGCAGAGGCTTTACTGGTTTGTGGGTGCCATGTGGGAGTGTAAGAGGGCTACAGCCTGCTCGTGAGTGTGTGCTGGCTTGGGAATTTGTCAAGGTAGGACTCCAGGGTACCTCAAGAACGACAGCTGCATGTTCTGTGTGAATTTTTCTACCATATCCTTTGGTTTATTGCTCTCATCAGGAGGTTGCATTCTAGTTGTTTTGCAGGGATACCCTACAAACAGCAGTGCTTCTTTTATTGTTCAGTAATATTTTTAAACAATAATCCAATTCACTCTTTCTGTGATAGCCAAAGTTAAGTGACAGTCTCTTCAACGTAAATGTTTGTTCCCTTTCCTCACTGAGGTAGATTATTCATAAGTTTAATTTTAGCTGGAATTTTTAGATAAATGTTCATGTCTTCCCCTGACTAAAATGTATGGCTGTCCTTTTAACAGTATTTCAACAGAGCGACACCGTGCCGAGGTGCGGAGAGCGGTGAATGATGAACGACTGACCACCATTGCACACAAGTAAGTTATGGGTCATTTTTATCCTGATTTCCAGAAGTGCCCTTTGGAAAAATCCATTATGCCTTTAACTGAATGATGGAACTTTGAAGATTGATGGTGATTTAAAGAGCAGTGATTAAAACAGTGTATGGGTGAAGGAATTACTGCACCAGAGCTACATCAAGGACCTAGAAACAGTTGTTTAGTGCAGTTACATTCTGGATCTGAGGCCATCCCAGGCACTCTACAAAGAAAATATAAGAAACAGTCTACTGGCGTGCCAAGCTTTGTGTAAGACAGACCAGAAGAATCATGGAATAGAGAAAATAGAAAACTTCTATTTCATGTTCATTTCATGTTATTTCTAGTTCATGTTTGCTTTGTTACTTTTTATTTTGCCTTCAGTTTTATTTTCATCCATTCATTATTTTCATTCTATTAAGAGGGACTTAACTACATCAAAAAGACAAAGGAGGGGAAAGAGGTGGCAGAGATTAGTGGAAAGCACTGTATCAGCACAGAGGGAAAAAATGGTCAGAGCAGAAAAAACTACAGCAAGAGTGACATCAGTGTCCCCTGTCCTGTGACAGTGCAGCTGCTGTGCTGGCATCTGCTGGGCTGGTTCCTCCTTGGTGTGCTGTCACTGATTCTGAGAGGTAGAGAGGAGCAAGAGATCAAGTGGTTATGTGTCTTTGAGAGTTACTTAACAATCTTAAAGAAAGGCGGAAAAAATACTGAAAAATAAGAATGTAGTTGTCAAATCAGGATTCTCTTCTTGAAGCAAGTTTTCTTTTTAAGTTAGTAGTTCTGGTCTTAGCATTTTACAAAACATGCATAGGTTGTCCTGAGGTGTTGCTCTTCAGTGAGATGCTTTAATCCAGGTAAGGTGCAATTGTGAAGTGCTTCTTCTGTTTATTTTTCCTGTGGTAACTCCTTGTGAGTTGTGGTTGGTAATACAGTACTTGACTTCTATCATTCTCTAACTCATTCAGAAAGCTGACTTTGCTAGCCTTACTATATGCAACATTTGTATTCTCTGTTTTTGTTTTTAAGATGTATTTTTACCTCAGCTCATGAAGCTCTTTTTGTACTGTATGAATATGTATGAAGAACGCTGAAGCATATCAAGATTTAACAGTGGAGCAGATCTGTGTGTTTTACAAACTAATTTGTAGTAGCTTTTGCTGCAAATTGCTTGCAGTATTTCATGTGAGAAGTTGTTCTTCAGAATATATTAATACATTAAATGGGTTGATTTGCTGAAAAACATTGCAGCACTGGAAAATAATTCACCATTTTGGTTTTGCTGATCTGATGGATGACTTGTGTAAAACAGTCATAAACAGAAACACTTCTTCACATAGATAAGATTGGCATTTTTATCAGACATTCGTGTGTGTGTGTGTAAGTACTAAGGTAAGAGCAAATCAGAGCAGAAGACTGGTTTCTGCTTAGGAAGATGCTAGGGGTGTATTTAAATAATGTCATGTTCTGTCACCTTGTTTGGAACTACTTGAATAAGTCTTGATCTCTTCTGTTCAGACAGACCAAGATTTGCATTAGAAGCTGAGGGTTTTTCCCTGCACCATAATCCATTTCCATAGTCTTTTATGAAATCTCATGGGTTTCTAGCTATTGTTGTCATCCAGAAGTAGGGAGTGTACCAACTCTGCCTGAACAGTTGCTGACCTAGTAAGGGTGATTGGAGTTTGACACCCACACACCTCTGGCCCCTGAAGGGCTCTGTGAAACAAAACAATGAAAGAAGAGTCAACTCTTCAGTTGAATGAAAGAGGTGTTCTGTATCAGGTGAGAGGGGTAAAGGGCCCTCACAAAATGAGGAAGTTGAATATTAGTGCTGGAGTATGTCTTGAACTTCCTTTTAGACTTTCACTGTCGGAAAAAAAAGAATGGGGGACTTAAATAAGAATCTTGAGTATTTGGAAACTCATCAGAATCCTTACAGAATGTGCATTTCTGTTCAGCATGTCTGGACCAAACAGCTCCTCGGAGTGGTCCATCGAAGGCCGTCGCCTGGTGCCACTGATGCCACGCCTGGTGCCACAAACAGCCTTCACCGTCACCGCCAACGCCGTGGCCAACGCCGCCGTGCAGCACAACTCCTCCCTCCCAGTGCCTGCAGAAACTGGGAACAAGGAAGGTGAGGGACCTGTGGGATCCTGCTGCACTCTGTGGGAACGTAAAAGTAATGTCACAGTAGAAATTGATGTGTCTTTGGTATTTAGATATTAAAGGTATTATTTGAAGGCCAGGTTGAACGGGGCTTGGAGTGACCTGGGATAGTGGAAGGTGTCCCTGTCCATGGCACAGGGTGGGACTGGATGGTCTTTAAGGTTTCTTTCCAATCCAAACCCTTCTTATTAAACATTATTCATAGAAGTATAGAAAAACTTTTTTTTAAAGATACCTTTCCAATATCTGCAGCATAAATGTGGCAGCTTTGTGTTAGTGAGCACACTAGCAACTGAAATATAAAAAAACCCTCAGTTTGTCAGGGAATGAAGGGAACCATCACTGATTAGCTTCTTCAACTCTGTAAGCTGTAAAAACTTGAACCAATGGCTTAAGATTTTGTAAAGTTCTGTAAGTGATGAAAGGTGCTTCAGAATGGTTTAAGAATGGAATTCGGTTTTGGTGGAAGTCAAGGAAATACTGGTTTGGGTTTGTTTTTTTTTTCCTTCAGATGAAACATACTAAGGTAACAGGTTAAAAGGTTGCTTTCTGCTTTCCCTATTCCTTTGAAACAATGGTCATACACATTCCAGCTAGCTTGGCTGAATAGGCTTGCATTATGCTTCATGCAACTAGAGAATGTGTGACACTTCTTGAAACAGGCTATTTTATCCTGATTTTGTGAGATACTGGATCATTTTACTATTACATATAAGCAATGATTTACAAAAGCTGTTTAGCAAACTCGGCCTTTATTACTGAAGGAATATTTTGGGTTTTTTTCAACTGGTGTACTGTGGAGGAGAGGCAGCAGCACTTTTCTATCAGTTACAAGTCTAGGTATGGTCATTTACAGAAAAGCAAGATCAAAACATTGAATTAATGCTAGAATTAAAAATAATAAATTATAAAGTAAAACGTCAGATTAATGCCAAAAAATCTCACATTGGCAGCACAGATTTCTGGGGATGGGAAGAGGAGGGGATGTTAGATTTCTGTGTTTGTCTTTGAAGCCCGTGAACTCTGTGGCCATGCTTAGCTCTGACTGGGTAATATTCCACAGTACCAGGATTGCAGAGGCAGAGGTGGGGATAATGACCCAATAAGTCTTTGGCTTCCATTTCAGTTGTTAAAATAGTGATAGAATAATGGGATTCTGCACTTCAGTTATATGGAAGGTGTCTTTTCTCCTCTTCAGTGGTGGTTTGCTATTCCTACACAAGTACCACTTCAACCCCAACATCCACCCCAGTTCCAAGTGGCAGTGTAGCAACAGTGAAGTCCCCCAGACCCGCCAGCCCAGCCTCCAATGTAGTCGTCTTGCCAAGTGGAAGTACTGTGTACGTCAAAAGTAAGTGATCCCAGCACCTGCTTAACCAAAGGGAAGGAAAGGGACCCTCTGGGGGCTGAAGCATAGGCTGAGTTAAACACTGACCTTGGGCAAGTCATTTAAGGCCTCTATGCCTTCATTCAGTCTAAAGAATGAATTTACTGCTTCTCTTTTTCAGATGAATTGTGTTAAGGAAAAATCCACTCCCAGCAAAATGCTGCAATGAGCAGTAATGCTGGAAGGACAACAAGAGGGGAAAATATTTTGAAAATAAAATACAGAAATTGCTGTATACCAGTGGATTACTAATCCATCTTGTTGAGAATGTTAAGGTGACTCTGCTGGTTGCTCCTGCAGGGGATCTCCCTCTCCATTCTGCATAAATAATGCATTGTAGTCACTTACTTGAGTTAGAAAAGGTCCCTCCTTTCCACTTTCACAGTTGACATAGACTTTTTTGTTTGTTTGTTTTAGAATGCAGTTTGGCAAGCATTTATGTGCTTACATTAACCAGGTCTGGCCATTTTGTGATTTATTTGGAAGTCAGTGATGGTGAGACTTGCAATCCTGGGCAGCTGTGAAAGCTTCATATGAATTCCCACCAGATTCCCATCTTCATGTACATGAATTTGGAAATTAGAATTTTCTAGCATCTAGAAACAGTCTTTTTTGTGTTGTGTGTGTCCCCCCTTCTTTGCTTGGCTAATAAATCAGCTAGTTCTAAAACCAGAGTACAGCCTCATATATATGCCCTTATGATAGGGTAGTTTTATTTTACAAACAATTAAAAATCTTTCCTTCAGTCATTATTTGGTGTCTATCAAAATGACAAAAAAAGATTAATAGTGAAGTTGATAAGTGGTATTTTTATGCTTGCTGTTGTTATCTTTAATATTTTAATAATTATTTTAATCTTTATGCTGTTTGTGTATGTTTGTATAAGCTGCTAGCTAGTCAAAAATGCCACATTGTCCATAAATACCGTGTTACCTGCAGACCACCATCATTAGTGGCTGTGTCAGCCTGTGGAACCCACTACATTAAGGTTTTTAATTTTGCTCTTTTATGCACTAATCACTCAGCTTGTGTTTAAAGATTCAGGGGAGGATGTTCTTAACATCTTAAAAATTTAATATAGACCTCTATTGAATTATTACATGGTATTGAGTATCAAACCAGTCTAGACAAATGATAGAGAGATGATCATTTTTATTCTGTCCGTCCCTAGATTTCATTTTTTCCCCTCTTTTTGTGCTTCATTTTGTTATTGTTTGGGGTTTTGATTTTTTAAAGAATCATGTCTTTCAGAATATGTTACATCAGGCACATTCATTTTTGCAAACCTGTTTAGGAGTGGCTTGGGGAGGTCTGAGTTCAGTCCTGACTGTGGCACTGGTGTGAGTTGTCCCCAATCAGAGCCTGACTAAGCCATTAACCTCCTGGGTCCTTTGCTTCCTGACTTGGCAGGTGTGACTTCGTCGAGCTGGATTACCTTTTAGCTGAATACTTACGGAAAACTTTGTACAAATGCAATTTCTAACATGACATGAGAGGAATAACATTCTTGCAGAACCCCAGGAGTGAAAACAGGAGACAAAATGTCCTGTGCTTAATTTAACATAATGCTCTACTAGTTTTATCATATTTCTTGATTGGTTGGTTGATGGGTTTTTTTGTGGATTAGGACCACAAACAAATAGTTTTCTCTTCTGTATTTCTTGGTGCCCCACCAAAATAACAGCTGTGTTCAAACATCCTAGCTGCATGTGGATCTTGGATTCAAATGGATTCTGAGAGCTGAAATTGCTGCACATGTTCAGTGTGGCTGGTACACTCAGCTATAAGTTTGCATGTGCACTCACAGTAATACTTAGAAACCTGTCCATAATGAACCTTGGTCACGTAATCAAACCTGTGCTTTATGGAGGGAGGGCACCACGAGGTTCAGTGTTGGTAAGAGTTTTGAGATCCAGGCTTGTACATCCACCCTTCATTTGTGCTGCTGCAGCCAGCTAGAACTGAGGTTTGGGGTTCAAAGCTAGCTGAAAACAGAGCCTTGCTTCTCTTCTCTGATTCAGTTTCCCATCCGTGTGGATGCAACTGTTGTCCTTGGGGATGGGCCTGCGGGTGAGCTGGGACTGCTGCTGGGAGAGTCCCATTTCTCAGAAGTCACTTGCTGTGTTACTGGGCACTTTCTTGTCCATGTTAATTCCTGCGTCTTCACTTTTTGAATGCTGGAACATTTAGTGATTTTAATTAGAAATTGGCCATAATTAGATCTTGACCGTAACTGGAGGTTGACTGCCAACCAAGTTTGCTGGGGTTACCAGCAGCAAGACTGCTTTTTGGTGTGATGGTGCTTTTTGTCTTTAAGCCCCAGGCATATGGAACAACATCTTCAGTTGTTTTCTGCACAGGCAGGATTGCATCTCTTCAGCTTGTCTCTGATTGTCTGGGATTTTTTAAACAATGTGACACTGGTTAAAATAAAATCACAGAATCACTGCCTTCAGTGCTACCCAATAGCTGTAAGAGGTTTTCAAGGTTACAAAATTGTGTCTTTCTGTAATCTGGACCAATTTATGAACCTCTTGCCTACTTTGGACAATTTCTTTTGGATTTAAGAGTCATTAATCATGCTTTTATCCTTTGCTGAGCTGAATATTGCAGGAGATTTTTTTTCTTTAAGTGCAGTAGGTGCCTGTGAGGAAGAAGGAACTCTTTTGAGCCTGGACTTGTTTTGTTTTTCATGATTGTGTTTTAGGTGCCTCTTTGTATCTGTTGCACAAAAGGCATCAAAGAAGAGACAAGCTGATAAAGTGAGCTTAATCTTCATAGTCAAACCATATCTAAAAAAAAGATCTCAAGATGCTGTACAGAGGTGAAAGGGAGTAGGGTACTGTAAGGATAAGCAGGGCACAACAGTAGGTGCAAAGGCTGAAATCAAGAAGACTGTAGGAGGATAAACTTTGGTAGTCATTAGTCAAGCTTCTGGAGACAAAATGAAATCCCTGTACTGATTCTTAGGTTCTTTTAATCTCTCAAACTGAGTGACACAACCCGGTAACTGAGTGGCCTGGGTTTTTGGGGGGGTTGGCTCTGATTCATGGCACTGCAAGTGTGGGCTGTGTCAAGGACTGAGTGCATCTGAGGTGTGATACAGGTTGGTTGTGACCATGAGATGTAATTTATCCTCTGTTTCTTTTAATCTTACTTGAAAGAGGGTATAAAGCTCAACAAGCATCTAGTGTTTTAGGAAGCACTGGGAGCCGCAGACAGGGGAAGCAGAATTTAGCAGAAGTGTTTCTTTTCCAGGTGTCAGCTGCTCAGATGATGATGAAAAGCCTCGCAAAAGACGGCGAACAAATTCTTCCAGTTCTTCCCCTGTGCTCCTGAAAGAAGTCCCGAAGGCAGTGACTCCTGTCACCAAAACTATCACAGTGCCTGTAAGTGGCAGCCCCAAAATGAGTAACATAATGCAGAGCATTGCCAACTCCCTACCACCACACATGTCGCCTGTGAAAATAACCTTCACTAAGCCCTCGACACAGACAACAAACACCACAACACAGAAGGTATGTGGGAGAAGCTGCCAAATGTTCCTTTATTCTGGTTTTATCAACGAGTAAGATGTGATGTTTGACTCTTCCTTTCTATGAACTGTCTGGCTGTTTTTTTATGGATTGCCCTTGGGATAAGGTAATCCCTCTTTAAAATGAACCAAGAGAAAACCAAACTCTTGTATGACTTTAGTTCAGCTGTGTGTGAAAGGACCTGGATTGACAGCCGTGGAGACTGAAGCCCTCTTTTTATCCACAGAACAGGTACAGCACAGGCAGCGGGAGTGCAAGCTTCCCCCAGACTGCCCCAGCCATGTGCCTCAACCCTGACCTGAAGGGACCACTTCTAGGGATGAGAGGGGATTCAGTCTCCATGCTCATTCAATTCTTGGCCTCTCTGGTGAGACTGCCAGCAAGGTTGCCAGTTAGTACCATTTGTGGTGTTGGGTTTTGTGATATGGACACTAGTCCACTGAGAACTGGAGCACATAGGCCACTGAACAGCCTTCAGATGGTAACAACTATTGGTCAAAGGTAATCTTTCTCATTTCTATTTTCCTTATTTATAATTATTCTTTGCAGTAGTAGAATTCCAGGAGAGATGGCATGGGCTTTCCCTTGCCAGGCTTGTTATCTAGAGGCTAGTTTTTTGGGCTCTATAAAGCTTATTCTTGGAGCTGATCAAAAACTGGGGGGCTTTATTTTCCTTTCAGTACTAGTGTGCCATTTCTCATTCTACATTAACAGTGTGACAGTGTCAAAATCAGTTGCATTATTTCAGCTGAGTGTGCCCAGCTTTCACCACAGTGCAGTGTGTGGAACAGCTTTTCCTTGTGTAAGTTTTGTATTGGACTCAGATTTTTACATGCCTAATCTATGGCATGACTATTTTCCCATCCTTTAGGATGCACTGAGATGTGTCCATTTTTCTGTTCTTAAGATGTGAAAAAAAGATGAACGGCTGAGGCCAAGTTCATTCTTGGCACAGTTGTTAATTAAGGCAGACTTCAGGGAGGGGGGTGTCTCTGTGGAATTAATTTGGCCTCAATGCTGACAGGCTGATGGTAGGCTGGCCACTAAAAGCGTTTTTTTCCCAACTGTGAGAGTTTGACTGTTGAGCTCAAACCTTCACGTGGTGTTTGTTCTATTAGTCTTAATTGTTTTATGACTCTCTTTGGCTTAGCAGGTTGCCATGTCCTGATTTTTGGAAAATGTAAAACCAAGTAAGATACTGAAGTAGTGTGCAACGAAGGTCTTGCTCTCTGGCAGTTTCCCAGTCCAGGACTCTGACGCTTTCATTTGATTCACTGTTCTTTAATAGTGTCCTTAATCAAATTTCATCTCTGAATACATGTACAGAAATCCACCAGTGAGCATAAGCCATCCCGTTAATTGTCCTGCATTCAGTGCAGCAAATCCACAGCTGCTACAGGCCTTAAGCTACCCATCCTGTTGCTCTTCAGGCTCATCTTTTGTACAGGAAGAAATTTTTTGCCTTAAATGTCTGTAGGATTGTATTAAGCCTGGGTGTTGCATATCGTGGTAATTAAAGACAGGGAATATTAAATCTCCAAAAGAATGAACTGTCAGTGGGTCTGTGCTGCAGTTGTGCCTCTCCTTGTTCTGACATGGGAATTTTAGGGTTTGCTTTGCACACTATTATCTGACTCTTACTAATCTGCAGTGACAGGAAATTCAGTGCTTGTTTCGTGAGGCAGCCAGAGTAGAGTTTGTATCTGAACTTGTCACACTGCCCTCCTTTGTTGGATTTAGATGTGCCAAAACATGTCACTGGATCATTTTGGTGGGAGAAATCCCCTTTCATAATTTTCAATTAAATGTCAGACTTGTTCACTCATATCCAGCAGCAGATTTCCAAGATGAGTGTGAGCTGTTGGATATCAATGAAATTCCTGGTTTCTGCTTGGCAGCTTTTTGAATTGTTTTGACATTTTAGTAGGCTGGAGGAAGATTTATCATAACAACTAATAATGTCACAGCTCTGGTTCCTGGATTCTCTTTTGTAATAAAGTCCCCTGTCGGACACAGAAGGAATACAGTTAATGAAGTTTCTGGCAGTTAGTGCCTCTGTTTTTTCAGGGACTAGGTTTGGATGTCTCTCAAAATAGAGCTGACAGGACTAAATTCAGTGTATGGTGGGAATTAGTTTTTACTGTAACAATTACAATCAACAACAAAAAAACCCAACTTGATTTTGTGTATATGTGTTTACACAGCCAGGCAGTCTCTGTGCTGTAAAACATGTGATGCAGTTTTGGTCCCCACGATGACACTCTTTTGATCATTTCAACATATGTGAGAAAATAGTATTTCAGAAGTACAATAGTTGTGTTTTGAACTTTAATACTTCTATATTTTTATCTGAATTTTATGTCTTCTGGATGCACTTCATACATGAAGTTCACTAAACTTTGTTCTGCTGTGTTAGTTTTGAAAGATGAACTAGAATAGACCCTGGAGAATGCAGGTGGTAGAGCAGCAGAGTGTGGAAACCTTGTCCTTCAGGCACTGCTCAGGGGTGGGCAGACTGCTCATAGGGGTGGTAAGGTTCTGGTTTTCCCCAGATCGAGGTATTAAAGGTTGAGCTAAGGAGCAGAGAGTATAAAACTAAGGCCTGGGGCAAAAGGATAGTCAGAGGCAACCACAGTGGTGAAATTCGCTGCTTTTATTCCATCCATGTGGTTATTTCCTTTTTTTTTCTTTTGTCCTTCATATTTCTTTAAGCAGATTATAAATTCTTAATCTCTTATTGCTTGATCTGTCGCTTAAGTCTATTTTTGGTGCCATTATCATATTGTTTCTTCATCAGGAAGGTTTTGCTAATCCTTGGGTAGCAGTGTAGGACTTTGTGAGCTGACCCAGGTTTTCTTTGCTCCTTCTGTACCTTTTTTTTCTGCCTGCTTTTGTTCCATGGAATCACTGATAAGTTTAAATCAAGAAATGAAATTTTTATTGGGACAATTGTATTATTAAAATATAAACTGAAGATATGTTGTATTTCTGTGCTTTTTTTTGGTCCTTTAACTGTATAAGTACAAGAAGGTAAATACAAGTAGAATAAAAGGAATTTTCTTTATGTAAACAGTCCCCATATTCAATAGTAAATAGTAAAAAAGGCTTACTTTTATAGGTCTGTTACATAAGGACAAACCTCTTCCAGTGTTGTCAGATTAGATTTATGGAGTTGTAATTGTAACCTGCAGTGGGATGATGTTTATTCTCTTCAAACAAATGGTTTTCAGACAAATAAGGAAGAATTTCTAGTTACTGAGAGCAGTAATTAAAGCAGAAAATATTTCAAATCTAAAGCATTTTTCTTGCACTGATGGAATATTGTTTACAGCCTTGTGGATCAAAAATATTTCCTGTTACTGACCCAGCAAGTGTTTGTTAATTGTTGAAGAGAAAAAAACCATCCTCTATTCTCTCTTATTGCAATTTTTTTTATATTTGTGGAAGGTTTGGGAGAATGGTGCTTAAATCTTGCTTTAACTCCATTCAGTTTCATTGAAAATGGGCTTCGGGTTTCCTGGGCCAATTTAATGAAGTCCAGCAGTTCATTCCTGTTTGCCTTCAGACATGAGAGAATTCTACTTTAATTGGATAGTAATTGTTTTCCTTTAAAAATCCTTCTAATTTTGAAAAAATGTTTATCACAACCTTCTTCAAAATAATGGAAAGGTTTTTTTTGCCAGAAAATGTGACTGACACTTCTAAATGTTCTTAATCGTCGTGTATCCCTAAAACTAAATACCCAGATAGATATATTACTGAAAATTTGTGCTTCTAAATAAATGCAAAGAACAAATGAATTTCCTGTTGTTTTTTTCTTCTTTCAGGTAATAATCGTAACCACGTCTCCAAGCTCAACCTTTGTACCCAACATCCTCTCCAAGTCCCACAACTATGCAGCAGTTACAAAACTTGTCCCCACGTCCGTCATTGCCTCAACGACGCAGAAGCAGCCCGTGGTCATCACTGCTGCCCAGCCCAGCAGCAGCAGCAGCAGCTCCTGCTCCACGGCCTCCTGCACTGCCAGCACCATTGCTGTGACTGCTGTGGTGTCCTCCACGCCATCCGTGGTCATGTCAACAGTGGCACAAGGTATGGCCCTGGCGCTTTGTTGGGGGGGTGACACGGCAGGGGCACTGCACGTGAGAGGAGTAAAGCACAGGAGGGGTGGGAGGGGTCTGCTCGTGAAACCAGGCCACGAGACTCCACGGAAGTTCTTGTGGAACTCTTCCTCTTTAACAGTGAAGAGGCAGATGCTCTTCTTAGAGAGAATGTAGTGAAGTGGTGTGGCATAGCTTTTTCTTTTTGAAATATTTGACTTGCATCATTAAAACACTGTAGCCTCAAAATGACTGCCTTTAGGAACTCCTCCTGATGCATGGAAGTGGGTGTTTCCAACATTTGAAGGTGATTGCTTCTCTGAAAGCTTAATTTACAAAAAGCATGCAAAAACATCAAATAAATACAGCTTATGCTTAACATGCCCAGATGACAATTCTGAAAGGCAGAGAAGTGTTTACATCTTTTTATCTGTGTATTTTATCAGCATGTCAGTTTTAAAGTCCTTTATAATTAAAACCTGAGTGGGCCTGATTAAAACTCCCAGGTTTCTGATTTCAAATTCCAGCTGTGTATGGCAGCTTGACTGCTCCAGCTTCACAGCCGCCAGCTCACATTTGAAAGGGAAGCTGTGAATGAATGACAGGGCCTTAATGAGCAGCACTTTAAAAAAACCCTGCCTGACAATGACAAGTGTCACATCACAATTCTTTCTGGCTCGTATTTTCCATGCCACAAAACATTAGGTAACCATATCAAGGCTGAGGAGGTATTTTCCTTCCATATTGGGTCTATTAAATAATCAGATGTTAATCTACAGAGCAGAAGGGCTCACAGCAGACTTCCATATTGTTGGAACTGTTGAATTTTGGTTGGGTTTGCTCATGGAACAGGCTGTCATTCTAAAACACAGTAGGTGAAGCATCTCTGTAACAGGTTTTTTCCAAGACTATCAGTGTCATTGCAGAAGATGCTGGTGAAATATTTTGGGACATAAATTGATAATTCCTTCTTGAAGCTTAAAGATCAGGCTTTGAAAATATTATTGAATTATTTGTGCTACAAATGGTGCAGGGAATAGACTGTGATTGTGGTCCTTCCATTACTGCTGTTCTGCTGCCATGCTGAAAATCTGTGTAATGCTTCCTTGCCTCCTAACAGAGCACTTCTGCTGCGTGGGAGCTATGCTTCCTCACATATGCATTTTTCAGTAGTAAAAAGGTAGTTGAAACGTGTAGCTATTTTAGAAATGGTGATATTTTCTTCTATGTTGCTCTGTTCAGTCTCCATCCGTTGGCTCCTCCGCAGGTGTGTCCACGTCAGCCATCAAAGTTGCCTCCACCAGACTGCCGTCCCCGAAGGGGCTGGTTGGGGGCCCGGCTCAGCTCCTGGCCCAGTTCCCCAAGCAGCACCAGCAGCCCCCCAAGCAGCAGCTGCACCAAGTCCAGCAGCCCCAGCCCCAGCAGCAGCAGCTGGTGCCAGCCTCGGGGGCCCAGCAGCAGCCTCAGCAGTCCCAGTTGCCTCCTGGCATCAAGCCCACCATTCAGATCAAACAGGAATCAGGTAGTGGGAGTTGATCTCGGGCCCTGTTGGGGAGCTCTGGCCACAGCTCAAGAAAGCAGGGCAGGATTCTGCCTGAAATGTGCATGGGGACTGTCATGATTTCCTGAGTGCAGGATCTGCCTTTGAACCTGAGCATAGGTAGACAGTGAAGGATGTTTTAACGTTTTCATCTAACATTAATTAAAGAATTTGGTTCTTTCATTCTTCTCTTGGTTCAGGTATTACAGACCATGCTTTAGGAATATTATGTTTTATCATTAGATGTTGAGAGGTTTGTAAATAACTTCAAAAGTAACGTGATTGGCAACCTGGAGGACACCAGTTTTCTGAAGATCCAAGAGCTGTTCATCTGTATCAACTGGAAAAAGAAGTTAATGCATGTTTTAATTCTTTTCTTTGGTCCAGAAATCAAAACCTACTTTTGAGGTACTTTTCAAAAACAAATACAATTAGATCTGGAAATTGTACTGGATCCTTTCCTGTAGCTTTGATTCATTCAGCTGACTTCGGGCAAGTCATTTAATCTTTTTTCCTTTGTTTTTTCTGCTGTAGCATACAGTTCTTACCTCAATAAGAAGTAATACTTGCAGAGTTATGCAGTTCTAAAGGAAGAAGTGCTATAGAAGTGCAAAGTATTTTTATGTATATTAATACAAAATAATAATTTATATTAATCATGTCAGTAAAATTATTTTATAGTCATACTGTTTAGATCAAAGAATTAAAATAGACCATAGAATGAAAAAATAAACAGCCCTACTCCTGTCCTTTGAAAAAACTTCTTTTAGGATTATAGGACCATTGCTTAGGAAAAAAATAGCTCCAAATGAAGGCAGCTAAAAGGGCTTCATCCTCCGGTCACTGAACAATATTTGATCAGTAAGAGCTTCACTCCTTGTTTTCTCCCATGGGTTTAGGATCAGTGTGCTTTTTAGTTAAAAGTTTCTTTGGAAATACCATCTGTTACCAATTCTTTCTGGAAGATGTGAATCAGATTTCATGGAGGTACTATTTTTTGTCCAATTTTGTGTCTGGATGATGCAAAGGCTTCAATTTTTCTTTGTTTGGAGCTTATTTGCGCTGCACTGGTTTTTTATAGTCAATGTAGAGAGAAGAAAACCTCTCTGGAGGATGTTCCACATCTCATGTGGGCAAAATTGTCCACCTAGAAATACTTGTGTACAAGTGTGAGTGCTTCCATCTCAGTGGGATCCATGGCATGTGACCACCACAGGCCAGCACGTTTAGGTCCCCTGGAACAGAGCACAAGCTGCAAATCTCCTGGGTGTGCTTTTGAACAGATGATGTGAACCTGGTGCTTTGCAGCTGAGCAGTGACTCTCACAGAAGTCCCATTCCATTCCCCAGCAGAGGATGGAGAGGGAGGGAGCAGAAGCCTTGCAGGACCAGGGTGCTCTCATCCTTCATTCCCACTGATTCTACTCAGAGCTTGTTGTGGCTCAGTTTCTTTGTGGGTTCAAGATAACCCATAAATCAAGAGGAAGGAGAGCAGTTTACTTAAAATAACCTTCCCTAGCCAGTATCACAGTTGCTTCCATGCCGTTACTAAACTCCTTGTGCAGAAGGCTCTTTTTAAATTTATTCAGGGTGGTGAAATCTGTCTAGACCAATTAAGACCCATTAGGATTTACAGACTAAACTGATGAAGAATTACTTCACTTTTAGATGTTTCATTGTACATGAACCAATTCAGTCTTGATTGTAACGTGTTGGCTCCTGGGAAACATTCTTTTTTTTTTTTTTTGACTCTCAGACTAGGAAAAGATAAATGACATCAAGCAAAGCAGTGATGGTATGGAATCCGATGCCTCAGTGGGAGTAGCTAAGAGTTGAAGCAGGCACTTGAAAGGCAAAGATGATGACTGTCTTGGTATTTGGAGAACAAACAAAAAGAAAACAAATCCCAGAAAAAAGAAAAAAAACCACAACCCAAAAAAATAAAATAAATTTTTTCAGGATCAAGAATACGTGGACTCAGAACTGAAGCCTTGTGGGGCTACTTGCCCACTTGGCCTTGATCTGAGAAAGCATTTCAGAAAGTACCTTATCGTGCCTGTATTTTAACAGTGACCTTTCTCCTTTCCTAGGTGTTAAAATAATCACTCAACAGGTGCAACCCAGTAAAATCCTTCCCAAACCAGTTACAGCGACCTTGCCCAGCAGTAGCAATTCACCCATTATGGTGGTTAGCAGTAATGGGACTATCATGACATCTAAACTGGGCACTACTCCCACTGGTAAGTTGTGGCTCTGAGAAGGGAAGGGAGGGTAAACCCAGACATGCAGGTGACCCAGCATGATTTAGTAGGGTTAAAAACCCCACTTCTCTCTTCTGAGCAGTGAGCACGGCAGCACATTCACAGTCCTGTTGTTGTTTATTCTAGATCAGGATTTTTGCATTGAGGGCTCTTTTATTCCTGGAATAAAAATTGGAATTGGTACACAAAAATATCATCGTTCCTTCCCCACTGGCTTTATTTTAAAGGAAGTTTTCTTTCACCTTGTACAAATACTTTGCACTTTTGTAACACCTTGTATTACAAGACTTACATTGATTTAACTGAAGCACATAGGTTGGGGTTGTTCCTATTCTATATATATGGGCTTTAAAAGACAGGTGACTTGCTCATAGTCCTGCAGTGAATTTGTAAAAAGGCCAGTAAATTGAAATCTTAACTCCCAGTGTTGTTCTGGGCCTCTAATTGTATTTGTGTTTCTATTTAATTAAAGATCAATAATGCAGACTGTTCAGGCTGTAAGCTTGTATGAGGAAAACTTGAAAGGCAGCTTTATCCTGGTTTTCAGAAAACTGTTATGTCCTGATGTTTTTGGCATGGATTGGGAATATTCGCCTCACAGAAACGTTAAGGTGAAAACCCCTGAAAGACCATTGAGTCCAACCCTTAACCCGACACCATCGTGTTCACCACTAAATCATTCCCAAGGGCCACATCCACGTGCCTTTGGAGCACTTCAGAGATGGGGATGCCACCACTTTCCTGGGCAGCCTCTGCCAGCACCTCACTACCCTTTCCAGGAGCAATTTTTTCATGGTATCCAACCCGAGCCCCCCCTGTGCAACTTGAGGCCATCAAGTCCTTAGCGTAAACTAATGGTTAATGTTCTCTTCATGAGTTTTAAAATACCTCATGGATACATTCTTGAATTCATTTTTTTAGAAGAGCAGTTTTGCAGTTTATGGAATCGGTAAAACTTTTGTTGTGCTCCCTTGGATGGGAACACACATCTTTCTTGTTTTAACAAACTGTCTTGCTCTGTGATCTTCAGCAACTAAGTGCACTATCTGCGGCAGCACAAGCAGAATGGAATTACAGTGTTTGTGTAGCTGTTGACTTGCTATTTTTGAGCAGGTTTCTTTTGTGGACTCAATTTTGTTTCCATCCAGAAAAGGACTATTTCTGAAAAAACAGCATTTAAGCCACGTTAGGAAGTTTCTTTTGTGCTGCTCTATACTAAGTTCATAAAATTGTTACATCATGGTAAATTACATTTTTCTCTAAGAGTGTCATTTAGACCAGTCATTGGTGGTGCTTTTTAGGAACAATCTGTCATGTGGGAGAAATGTCTTTCAGGAGAGGGAGGGGTAAGTTTTAGAAGTGTCATCAGGTGCCTGATTCTTAGGCTTTTAAGGGAGCAAGAGACAAACGTACAGGCAGAATCTAAACATCTATTGAGAATTGTAATCTTAGGCTCAAGAACATGAATTAAAGTAAGGCAGTCCTGAAACATTTGTTAAATGCTTCAGAAGACTCTGACGTTAATTTAGAGTTGGTATAAAAAAGCTCTAGAAGAATTGTAAAGGGTGGCAATAGACTGCAGGATGGGATCTCTGTGACTAAATATGATGCTTTTCTCCTGAACTAATTTACTTTTCCACAAGTAATAGTAAAGGAGCATGTTCTAACAATGAACTCTCTTTTTCTCTCTTTAAAACAGGAACTCAAGCAACATATACACGGCCCACAGTGAGCCCCTCCCTTGGGGCTCGGATGGCTGGGGCTCCAGGGGCTGCTACTTATGTCAAAACTACGAGTGGCAGCATCATCACCGTGGTCCCTAAGTCCCTGGCCACTCTGGGAGGGAAGATTATCAGCAGTAATATTGTCTCTGGTAGGCATATGACTACTTTTGATATTGAGACTTACTGCAAAAATAACTTTAGGCTTGTTCTAATTGTTCAGTGCATTCCATACTAAAATAATTATTAAGATCTTTGTTGGAGAATTCAGAAGAAAAATAGCTGAGCATGAAGAGGAAAGTAATAGGTGCAAGTTGTGAAGGTGAAGTGTTCTTAAGGATGACAGTAGTTCTTGTTTTAAGAGGGAAGCCTGGGAGAAAAAGAGAAATGTGGAGTGGAATTGCTGTGCTGTACAGAAGGCAGAAAGATCAGAAAACACCATTGGCCCCAGTTTAAAATGTTTTATAGTCTTGATGCTGCCCCTCTCTGTCCCCCTGCATGTCCAAAGAATCAGAATAAAACTGGACTGTAAATGTTAAATTCAGCTGTGCAGTCTTCACCTTATTTTGGCATTTTTCCTTAGTCCATGTTCTAACTTAGGCTTTCCCTCACAGATTCATGCAGACCCTGCTGCTTATCTTTGTGAGTCTGACCAGCTTTGGTTCTCCCTGCCAGTTGTACACTGGCACAGGCTGCCCAGGGAAGCTGTGGCTGCCCCTGGATCCCTGGAAGTGTCCAAGGCCAGGGTGGACAGGGCTTGGAGCACCCTGGGCTAGCGGCAGGTGTCCCTGCCCGTGGCAGGGTTGCAATGAGAGGACTTTTGAGGTCCCTTCCAACCCAAACCATTCTGTGATGCTATAGCCTCTAAAGGCAGGGCCTCAGTAGGACCAGGACCAAGCACACTTATACCAGTAGCAATTTCTTAGCATATATTTTGGACTTTACTTAGTAGAGACCTGACATGGCACCAGCCAGCTCCAGCCCCTGGAAGGTGCTGCACAAGCTATCCAGAAAACCCACTCTGGACTGCAGTCTGGTAGAGGTACCTGAGTTTTTTCAGGTCTTGATTTCTGCAAAATTCTGTTTAGGGAAGATACAGCAGCTTCTTTGTGAACAAGTAACTTTTTTTAGCCTGTTGTGAGTATGATGAGTTGTTGAGATGATTTCTAGGTCTACTAGTGAATTTACACACATGGGCAAGTGTCATTGTCTTGAGCACCAGCTAATGTGGGGAGACTTGTGACTGATCCTGATGAGGATAATGATTGTCCTAAAACAACACAAGTTGGGGAAGGATGCCTGCTTTTCATCTTTTTGGTCGCTAATTTTTTTGCTAAGGGAGCAGTCTTAGGTGACTCTGAAGTCAGTAGTATGAAATAAATCATGATCTTGTCTCAGCATGTCTTCCCTTTCCCAGAATGAGTAGAATTATTAATCTGACCTATGCAGTGAAGTATCTCCAGGCGTGACTGACAGGTAGGAGGCAGTGAAGGGAATCCTTGGGTTTGCAGCTCTGCTGGGTCCGAACATTTTTTTCCTCAAGGAGAAAGTGGGAGTTGTTGATAAAAAGCTGTCTGAGTGGATGCTGCAATGGCAGTCTGAGAACACTGAAGGCTGAGACTTCTGTAGACTGTGTTGGGCTGCCCAGAATTACCTGTCACTGCACGTAGATAACAGCCTGACACAGGGAATGGAGCTAATGAAGTACTGACAGAGGAACAGAAACAGCCAAGACAGTTCTTCAAAAAAACCCTAGCAAAGCCCTACACTTCTAAACTTAAATTTTAAGGACTGGTTGTAAAACAATAGTCTGTTTTTCTTTTTCCCTTCTTTCAATCCACTGCTCATCACTTACATTGCAACAGTGCAAGGCCAGAAAGAGCTGGTATTTCTCTGGACTGGAGATACATCCTTGGTAGGTTCTCCTACAGAATGTCTGTGCAAATAGAACCTTGAGCTGAGTATTATTGGTGTCCTTGTCCCACCCTGACTTCAGCCTTTGAATAGTTCTCCATGTTATCCTGAGAAAGCTTGGCTGGCTGCTCTGGGCTGTGTGAGAAGGGGCTGCCTGTCCTACGACAGAATAAATTGTTCCCCTGGGCACACCTGCTTTTACTGCAGGTGAAAGATTTGTAGAGTTGGCATCTGATCCTTCCGTGTTGAGTTGGGTGACATGAATTCCCATTCCAGATGCTGCTGCT
This sequence comes from Grallaria varia, assembly GCA_013396735.1. Classification (NCBI taxonomy): domain Eukaryota; kingdom Metazoa; phylum Chordata; class Aves; order Passeriformes; family Formicariidae; genus Grallaria; species Grallaria varia. Next base: position 37,187 of record VWZG01006095.1, on the reverse strand, counting down.
TTTTGGTTGTGGTGTCAGATTTAAGTACAATGATTCCTGTGTAGCTCCCCAACTTCCACAGTGAAAAGGGAATACACGCACTGTGATAAACTGCACATTGCTTCTTTTCCCACAAAAATTTAGGAACTACAACCAAAATCACTACAATTCCAATGACATCCAAACCCAATGTGATTGTTGTGCAAAAGACTACTGGGAAAGGAACTACAATTCAAGGGCTTCCCGGCAAGAATGTTGTCACGACGCTGTTGAACGCTGGGGTAAGTGAGAGTCTCAGGTGCCAAATGGTGAGCCAGGTGAGGGCTGTGTGGTGGCTGCTGCATTCCTTCTGCTGAAGGCTCTCTGAAAAGCAAACTGTGCATGAGCTCCTCTGTAGATCCAGCATGCCTTGATGTCAGGGGGGTTTGGAAAGCAACTCTGGGTCACAGGATGTGATTCCATGCTTGTAGCAAACTGGGAGTGTTTTCAAAGTTAAAGGAAAATAGAAACATTTGTCTTTTTCCATGGTTAATGATTTTGTAATCCTGGAGTGATTAAGTAGATGAAAATGACTGGAATCTTAACGTGTTGGTTTAGTGAGAACCAGGACCCTGTGTTTATAAACTTTCCTCTCCAACTGTTTGTACTAAGTGGGCAGAAATAAACTGTACCTTCACAGGGGACCCACCTTTCAGGGTATGTGGTGTGTGTAACACTGTGCCATCCCGTACCTGAGCACTGTACTGTGTTGAATTATTTTTTGGATGACCTGACTTGTACTAAGAATAAATTCCAGTTTTACAGCATCACCTGAGTTCACCTTTAAGTACTAGTAAATAAAAATGGTGAATGTTCCTACATAGAACTGTGAGATTTAATGCATTAGTCCTGTCATATATTAAAGGCTGCTTGAGTAGCAGAACTACAGAGGGTTTTTTTCTGAACCTTTTAGGAATTTTTTTTAAGATTTTGAACTTTCCTAGTTTTCAGAATTAAAGATGTATTTTCAGGCAAGTGGAAATCTTATTTTGTTACACAGTAAGAGCTACCAGAAGGGGAGGATATTTCTGAAACAAGTATGTTTTAGGGAATTTCCAGCTATTTGGTGGTTGTTGGTAGGAATATTGAGAGAGATGGCAACTAATGTTGTTACTCATTTGGTTTATTATTCTGCAGAGCTTAAAAAAAGCATGTTCAATGTCTTTGCTCTTCTTAAGCTATCAGGAGTCTGCTCATATGTCAGCACTATTCCATAGTCAAATAATTCCTGTGGAACAGCTGTGAATCTGCATTTTTTTTTCATGAAGTGAACTTTTAGTTTGAAAAAAGTCCGTACGTAATTAATGTCTTGGTCCTGAGGATAATACAAAAATCTACATTTAAATAATTTCTCAGTTCAAGTTTTGTAGATGTCTTGCCAAAGTTAGTATTAATAGAAATTAGGTGTTTTAAAAAACATTCATGAAGGATTTGAGGAAAGTTCCAACTTACGTAAATTCTTTGAAGCAACTTCAACAACTTCTCAGTGTCTTCTAATTACTTCTTTTTATTCACACCTTCAGAGCTGTTCAAACAGTAATGTAATGGAAGAGGGGATTTTGGTAGCTTTTTCCATTCAAAGCTATAGGTTTTGTTCTTGGTCTTCTGATGTATTTTGTCTCAAGTAAGTCTAGTTGCAGCAGCAGGTTTATTTCATGGTACACACACTTCACCTGTAACTCTGTATTTTTTTTTTTTAAGAGAAGTGGGTCTCACTGAACAATTTCATTAAGTTAACCTGTAAACTTTGACTTCTCTACAGGGGGAGAAAACTATTCAGGCAGTGCCAGCAGGAGCAAAACCTGCTATCATCACTGCCACAAGACCCATCACAAAAATGATTGTTACACAGCCCAAAGGAATAGGGTCCACGGTCCAGCCAGCCACCAAAATCATCCCAACTAAAATTGTTTATGGGCAGCAAGGGAAAACGCAGGTACAGTGAGGACCCATTTCTGTCTTGGAATGTACCCCTCCATTTTAATGGGAAGTAAATCATTTTTCACTGTGTTGCCTCATTTGTTGCAGGATTGATATGTGTCTGTGGGGAATGAGACTCGGTGGTGTAATGAGGTGGCCTTGACTCTGATTTCTCAGGCACAGTGTTTGCATTTGTTAGCTCTTTCTGGAGGCCTGGAGCAAACCAAAAGGATTTACTAAGCCTTTTCGATAGCTGAAATTGTCTGGTCATGGCTCTAGGTGCCTGTTTAAGTATTACAGATAATGGTTAGATCATGAGAAGTAAAGATGCACAGTCTGGGCATAGGTCATCCATCAAATCTGAGGTTTTATTGAAGTTTATTTTCTGCTCAGTGTCTGTTCAGGTTGTCCCTGCAACCTTGTGTGGTTGGTGGGGCTGAATACAGAGAATCTGGCTCATTTCTTGGTGCTTTCAGTTTCAGCTTTTTCTCTGGCTGCACTTAGTATTTAAAAGAACTAAACTTTTATCAGATGTAACATGCTGTGTCTCTTAATTGTTCAAGACTGTATTTATGGTGGAGGTGCTTGTCCTTGCCAGTGCAGTGCATGTCCTAGCTCACGTGTGTAGCTTTCTCTTATCACACCAGAGTTATGTCTGGTCCTGGAAAATGACTCTTTACTGGTTTATTGTGTTAAGATTTTGAATTACTGAGTGAGAAGTACATTCTAGTGCATTGCCATTTACTTGGACTTTGTGGTTTAAGGATCTGTTGCTGAATTTAGAGGTAGACTTTTTAACTAAGATACGGATGTTATGTAGGTGGTGCACATAGGTCTGTTAGTGGCACCCTGTGCTCTGATTGCTCACGTCTGCTTTCTCGAGTGCTCTTACTATGCACAAAATGTATCTGTCTGATCAGGTCCTCATCAAACCCAAGCCAGTGACGTTTCAGGCGACAGTGGTGAGTGAGCAAACCAGGCAGCTGGTGACAGAGACTTTGCAGCAGGCGTCCAGGGTGGCCGAGCCAGGAAACCCAGCTCTGCCAGAGGTGAAGGAGGAACCACAAACCTACACCGATAGCAGCTCCTCTTCTACAGAGTCCTCCCAGAGCTCTCAAGGTGTGTTGGGTGTCACAGAAAACCTGAGTGGACTGTCCCCCAAGCACTCCAGGTTTCAGATAACTCAGTCTCTCCTTTCAGCACAGGTTTTCACCCAATCTGTTACAGCAAAGTGCCATTGTTCCCTTATTTTATCTTTCTTTTGAGCTATTTGCTGTGTGCTTCCAGTTCTCCTGAAAAGTGAAGACTGATTCCTTGCTGGGCTCCAGCTGCTCACGAAGGCCCCTGTTCCCTCTGTGTGGGATTCTGCCAGAGACAGGCAGTGTAGCAGGTCTTGGGGGTTATTTTGACAGTCCATGCTCTGCCACTGCCTTTCCTGAGTGTGTGGAAGCACCTCTGCTGCATGACTGGAAGCTGCCGTTGGGCAGCACAAATTCTGGCCCCTCTATAGGCACGTGCATGTGCATCAGGACATGTGTCAGACAGGCAGTCCTGGTGGGAATGCTGCCATAGCTTCATGCCATGACACAGCTCTGTGTGGAAGAGGAGCATAAATAACAGGGCATAGACAGCACCCAGCCTTTGACTGAGAGTTGCATCACTGCAGCAGATGTCTCAATGAAACCTTTGTACCTTTTTTTCTGTAATTCTGTAACTGTTGGTCTATGCTGCCATTTTAAGTAAATTTTAAAATGTTTTGAAGATTCAACCAACTTAATAAAATGTAGGAGCTATTAATTCAGGGTGCTGAATACATGTTGATCACCTGAACTGCTAAAACCTTGTGAAAAAACAGTTCCATCCAAGGCAAACTTAACATAAAAAGAAACCTGCTGAACTTTGATTCTCCAAACAAAATCTTTTACAAAAAACTAAGATATAGGATGGGTTTTTTTCTGGAAATTGTTCTTAACAGCAGCAGTGTTTTATTTTGAGGGTCAATTGTAATAAAAACTAGTGTTGCAGAATCAGAGTGTGCATCCTTGGCATCAGTCAAAACTCTAATAAATAATGAATAACTTGGCATAATTTTGAACTATCGCCCTGCTTTAAAGCAAGAAATTGGACAAGATCTCTAACCCCAAGATGGTTCTGTGATGACTAGAACTGGCATAGGTTGCCCAGAGAAGCTGTGGCTGCCCCATCTCTGGAAGTGTCCAAGCCAGGTTGGACAGGGCTTGGAGCAACCTGGGATAGTGGAAGGTGTCCCTGCCCATGGCAAGGGATGGCACTGGATGAGCTTTAAGGTCCCTTCCAGCCCAAACCATTCCATGATTCTGTGATGTGCCTTTGTTCTTTCACAAACAGATTCCCAGCCTGTAGTCCATGTGATTGCTTCAAGAAGTCAGGATTGGTCAGAACATGAAATTGCTGTGGACACAAGCCCTACAATAATTTACCAGGATGTATCCAGTGAATCTCAGTCAGCTACTTCCACGATAAAAGCTTTGCTGGAGCTTCAGCAGACAACAGGTCTGAAAACCCATGAGATTGTCTAGAATAACTTTAAAGGTTGTTTTTGCTTATGCAGCCCTTTGTAATAAGTTTGTAATTGAAAAACACACATCTTGAGTCAGCTTGATTCCTTTCTTCTTACCCTGTATCTGTTTGTTTGCATCTACTCCATAGTGTTCATTATCTATTGAATTAAACCAGTGCATTTATATTGGAGATTTCTTTTATTACGGTGGTTTGTATGTTAGAGGTTGATTTAATGTTTCTCTTCCAAAGCAGTGAAGGAGAAGTTAGAATCGAAGCCAAGGCAGCCCACCATTGACTTGAGCCAGATGGCTGTCCCCATCCAGATGACCCAAGAAAAGAGGCATTCCCCAGAAAGTCCTTCAATTGCTGTAGTAGAGTCGGAATTAGTGGCTGAATACATCACCACTGGTGAGTGAGTGACTAAGGCAGTGTGATGGTGGGTTTGCAGCGGAAGTCTGAGGACTTAATTTTGGAGTTTTCTTACTGTAGGTTTCATTTTTATGTATTCACTGTGGTTTTCTGTAAGAAAATGTCTTTTCTTCCACTCTTGAGACCCTGTGAGGGGACAGAGATTGCATCTGCTCTGCTGGGGCTTAAGGAGACATTTTTCTCACCAAAACAAAGGGTCGTTGCTTCCAGATGTCCCAGCTGAATAGATTTTCTGTTCCTGGATAGAGAAGACAGACTGTCCCACTTGTCCTAAAGGAAAATGTCCAGTAAGGACAAAGTGGAAAATGAAGTTACTGGAACTGTATCTTTTTTTTTGTACATATTGAGAGGAGTCAGACCTTGGGTTAGCTAAAATCTGAGTTAAAGCCAGGTGTCTATTTAGCATGCTAATGTGGTCCCCAGTTTCTTCATTTGTCAGAAAATTTGAACTGATAACTTTGCACTTTATTCAAATTCTGGTTGGAATTCAGTGCTTCACTTTTTAAACTCTTGACTCCTCCTTTCTGGCCATTCATGTTGTGTAAGTCCTTGTATCCTTGTGTCTCTGATTCTGCCTACTACCCCAGAACATTAGGTGTGGGCCACTTCATGAGGGGATCAAATTGCCTGTTTTCCATTTTAATTTCTTAAGTCTTTAATTTTTTGTTGGGCTCCCTACTTTTTTTGGAAATTGAAAACAAAAGCCTGTTGAAAATCCCCATTGAAAAGAGGAATAAAACTTAATTGTGTTAAATTGTTTAGGTACGTATCTGTAACTCCAGTGGTTTTAGTGCTAAATGTCTAATCTGATATTTTCATTTTGTTCTGTTCCTCCTCCCCTCACTTCCATCCATTGTATGGCCTAAATTTGTGTGAAACTGGAGCTGGGGAGGATGTTATTGTTACCCTTTTAAATAACACTTACTGTATCTGCTTCAATTCTGAATGTTTGAGTCATGCTCCCTCGGATCTCTTTTAAAACAAACTCCAAAGCACAACAAATGAAGTGCTCTCCAATTACCAAGCAGTTTTCTTCACTGACACAGTTACTGTGCATTGAGCTTCTGGCCAAGGTCCCAGTTTTTGATGGGTCTTGCTGTGACAGCTGATGTAAAATAGGGCCTTTTGCAGGGAGGATGGGAAATTACAGTCAGTATTTGTCCTTTCCTGCAGCTTAGAAGCCATACAAAGTACAAAAACTGAAGACTTCCTGGAGATGTGGTTACTGTTTGAAATGCTGGGAGTTTTGTAAACATTGGTTTGAAATCCGGGGATCTTCCAGAGGAGTGCAGGCTGCTGTGGGCCAGGTAGCAGCAGGTTCTGCTGCAGCACAGAACTGGTTCTTTTGCTCTTAGATTTTTGTCCCTTCCCCCAGTTTCTGTGAACACTGCCAGGGATTGCAGGTAATCGAGTGTTTATCTTTTTTTAATTTGTGCTTCTCTGGATTTATCAGAAACCATGTTAGCTGTATTTTCTGCTAAAACTCAGTAATAAGATGGCAAAGAGCCTGTAGCGTGGTGTGAAATGTCCTGCCTGCCCCTGGAGCACAGGAGCCAGCACGCTGGGATCTCGGGGGGAGCTGGGATTCAGTGTGTGCTTCTCCTGAGGTGAAGGGAGCAGGGCACACGTCTCAGTGTCACCATTTCTTTTCTGTCTGCAGACTCAGGAAGACAACACTGTATTGGTTCACATTCGGAAGAATATCTGCACAACCATATAGGTTAGAAACTTTATTTTTAAGTCAAGTTTTCAATTGTGTAGGAACTGTGGCACAGCATGCAGGCCGGTATTGATGTAATCCAACTCCTTTTTTTGGAGTGAGAAAGTAGAATTACTGTATTAATTCAAAATATGACCTTTCTTTTAACATTCAGGAACGTCACTAGAAACTTTAATGTTATAACTGAATTTAAACTTTGTTTGTTCTTCTTTAGTTGTTAAATATTTTATAACTAGGAAATTAATTAAAGCAAATATTTGCTTATTAGTATGGACAGGTATAAAGTAATTTGGATTCATGTCAGTGACTGCAATGTAGAATAGTTGGTTTGGGCTTTTTCTCAGCAGCACGTCGTTTTTCTATTGATCAACTAGTTAATTACAGACCCTTCACCATAGCTCTGTAACTCATGCTGGGTCTGTTCTCAAAAGTGGCACAGGCCCATGACAAGGCCCTCATTTTTGGATCTATCATTTCTGATCAGCCTCATTTGCTTTCATAATACCCAAGCATTTTCTACATGCTAATCTTCCAAATTTAGCCTGTGCTCTGGAGAGCCTTTTGTGCAGTTTATCAGTGGCAGAAATTCAGTGAGCAAAGCTTGCTGTTCTTAATTGCAGTCAAGCGTGGAGATGCTTTTAACAGTGTCGAACCAGAATAACTTGTGCTCTGCATGTTATTCTGGTGCTGTATAATAACTCAGCTGAAAATCCAGTATAAGCTCTGCTTGCAGAAGTGGTGTGTTGGGAGAGGGAGGCCAGAGGAGGTTTGGACCAAGTGTGGTTACTCAGGAGGCAGAGACAGAAGCAAGCCCCCTGAGCTGCTCAGTACGGAGGTTTCTCAGAATAGCTGTGCCCTCTGAGGCTGAAGCAGACAGGCAGACCTTTCTCCGTGGTACGTGCTTTCGGCTGAGGCTTGGCTGCCAGGCGAGCAGGGGAAGGCCTGCAGTGAGCTCTGGAGAAGTGGCACTGACCTCTTTCCTTGCAGTGAGCCATCGGGCGCCGGCGCCCCCAGCGCAGCCGCCGCGGACCCTGCTGCAGCACGTGGCACAGTCCCAGACAGCAACGCAGACCTCAGTTGTGGTGAAATCCATCCCCGCGTCCTCCACAGGCGCCATTACCCATATCATGCAGCAGGTTGGACCCTTTCTTCTCCCAGCAGTCTGTAAACAGCAGGAGGTTCTGTAAATCATACAGGGCCGGGGCTTGTGCTCCAGGAATGTCATGTTGCTGCCACTGAAAATGTTCAGTGTATGGGCAATATTACCTTACTGGCCTTAAGCTGAAGGAGGGCAAGTTTAGGTTAGATATTAGGAAGACATTTTTGCTATAAGGGTGGGGAGGCCCTGGCACAGGTTGCCCAGAGAAGCTGTGGGTGCCCCTGGATCCCTGGAAGTGTCCAAGGCCAGGTTGGACGGGGCTTGGAGCAACCTGGGCTGGTGGAAGGTGTCCCTGCCCATGGCAGGGGGTGAGACAGGCTGGGCTTTTAAGGTCCCTCCCAACCCAAACCATTCTGTGATTGTGTTTGATGGTGAGGGTGGTTGTTGTGTTGGGCCCTTCACGGTGTTGGTGGTAGGGCAAGGGGAAGAGGCTGAGCAGAGTCTGGGCAGTACACAGAGCACACAGGGCTCTTCCCATTTGAGGGGCTCAGATGGTGGAATGGCAAACTTCTCTGAATCAGAAAGTCTGATTGTATTTAGATCAGTACTACGAGGATCCCAAACACTTTGAACAAACAGTGCAGTTTGTGTTGAAATCTCACAGAAGCCACTGCAGTGCCTTTGATCGAGACCTGCTGGAACCTGGGCTTTTAAGGTCCCTCCCAACTGTGGCTGTGCTGCAGACAGCTCTGTGTGGGGCTCTAACCCCGGCTGGCAGTGCATTCCCAGGGCTGGTGGAGGAGGCTGCCCCACCTTGCTGAGGCCGTTTCTCAGTGCCTTTAACTGTGGTGTACAAAGTGTAGAGTGTAAGTTGCTCACCCCCTCAGTCCCTCAGAAAATCAGAGGTTTGTGCGACGCCCAGGAAAAATGGCAATACAATTTTGAGAAAGGAAAGAGAAGGGAGGATCTTTGCAGAAATAAGGTGGACTGTAGGTATATGGGGACCTGCAGAGAAAATCATGGAGAAGATGACTAGGCTTTCAAGAGGCAGAATAAAAATTGTGCAGAGAGACTTCAGCTTTAACATGGAGCTACCAGTTCAGCCACCCACTAGTGCCTGCTGCTTCATATCCCACTGCCAGGCTACCTTGGGGGGCTGTGAACCTCAGTCTGACTCGAGTGAGGTCTCCAAAATCCCCCTGAGGATTAGTTATGCAGTTAATGTTCTCAGTAGAGATGTATCACAGTTTTACATGATAGCTGTTGATTGCTTATGTATTGTGGAACCTCCCCCTAAGAATATCTTTTTATACATGAACTGGGAGTCTGTAATGGTAACTTATTAGTTAAAGTAGTTCATTTAAAACACTAAAAACTATTTTTAGATTGTGTATTCTTATATTGCTCTTTGCTAACTTGCTCTAATTTCTTCTTCTTAAGGCCTTAAGCAGTCACACTGCATTTACAAAACAAAGTGAGCAACTTGGAACTGAGGAAGGAGAAGTGGAAGAGATGGACACTTTAGATCCTCAGACTGGCCTGTTCTACAGATCTGCCCTGACACAATCACAGTCACAAAAGCAGCAAAAACTGAGTCAGCCACAGCTGGAACAGACTCAAGTGCAAGTGAAAACTCTGCAGTGTTTCCAGACTAAGCAGAAGCAGACAATCCACCTGCAGGCCGATCAGATCCAGCACAAACTCCCACAAATGCCCCAGCTTTCCATAAGGCATCAAAAGCTAACCCCCCTGCAGCAAGAGCAAGCACAGAGCAAACCAGATGCACAGCACCCTTCCCACCACATGATGGCCAAAGAGAGGCAACTCCCCACCTTAGTGGCACAGCCACAGCAAACTGTAGTGCAGGTGCTGGCAGTAAAAACCACGCAGCAGCTGCCCAAACTGCAACAGGCACCAACGGCACAAAAAATCTACGTGCAACCCCAGCCCCCCCCGAGCCAAATGCAGCTCCCTGCCTCTTCAGAGAAGCAGCCAGCGAGCCAGGTAACGGAATATTGATAGCATGCACATCCTGCTGTTCAGGCAAAATAACCCAGCCAACCCTGGGCTGTAGCAGTGTTTTGTCCTGGCACGACAGAACTCCTCATTCCACTGGTGTTAATTGTCAGAAGGTTGGCACTAGGAAAGAGAAGCACGTGTTATAGGGGAAAGATCCACAGAGATCACAAACGTGATTTGTTGGACAGTTCTTATTAATTTCAGCCACCACTGGTGCATGGAATTTGTCCCTAGTTATTTTAATTTGTAGGTATGAGGCATTATTAATTTCCATTCCCATAGCACTTTTTATTTCTGTGGAAATAAAGATGGATACACTGCAGTCTCCTAAGGCTCTCCACTGTTCCTCTTCCTTTGTAGTTTACATCTTCCTGAAGTTATATGGCTTTCATGTACAGGAGTAATTTGATTTTCCTTGGGAGGGAAAAATGTAAAGACTGAGGAACATGGAAAAAAATGTATTTTAACTAACTCCAGAAAGGTACAATTTTATATTTTTTTTGGCCCTTTCAGGAATACATGTGAAAACTAGAGGCTTTAGGAGACATCCCATGGGGCTGTCAATCCCAAAGGAAAATGAGGCTGCTGTGGTATTATACTGCTACAATCCTTGTCTAGCAGCCAAAAAGCTGCTTTTCCCCAGGCTTCAATTAACTGTTGCCCTATCATTGCTAATTCCTTTGTTAAAACACTGAGTTTCAACTGTCTTCCTAATAGCAAGTATGTTGTTTGTGCCATTCTGTCCTTGGAACTATTGATTAGGTTTTCAGTAAAAAAAAGATTAACTGTAATATGCACAACAAAAATTTGATTTTCAGGTGCAACATCCAACTCTAATGCAAGGATCCAGTGTTACAGAGATAACTTTTGAGAGGCGTCAGCCTCCTTTTGTTTCAGAGGTAGCAGGTGGCAGTTCTGTGCCCCAGCTGGCACTGCTGGTTACCAGCCTATTTCCCATGCAGGCACCCCCGGAGGCAGCAGTAGCAGATATTTTGAGAGTGTCTATGGTGGAAGCTCAGATTGATGCAAACATAGAACACACGGTAGTGGATCCCCCAAACAAGGCCACGTCCACTAGTAAAGTCTCTAGTGAAGCAGAGTCGTCACCTTGTCCCCAGGTGCCACGGGTGGCTGCTCTAGGGACGACGGCAACTTCCATCCCCCAGCAACAGCCACGGACAGAGCCCAGCCCAGATCCTCCTGCTGCTGCTCCTGCTGGGACAGAGAGGAAGCCTGATGCACAAGGAGTGCCTCCAACAAAACAGTTTGTACACATTCAGAATCTCTCACAAAAGAAAGCTGAAGAGAGCTCCTCAGAAATTGTTGTCCAGGTAAGAGAAGAGCAGAGCACGTAAGGCAGAAGGCTGAGCATGTCTAATGTGATGGTAGCCACTGAATGGTGTTTGAGTATTTGGGGGTTTATTCCTCATCTTTGGGTTCTTTTTCTGCTGTACACTTGTAATGGATTGCTCCTTCAAAGTGTATAATTGTTCATAACTGGAGCTGGGATTTCTCCAGCTCTGTATCCACTGTGTCCTCAGTGTCTTTCTGTTAAAACAACCGAGCTCGTCTCTTGCTACAAAGTACTTTCATTTGAAATGCTTAAAAATGTGACCTTCAACATTTAGTATGGAACTATATTCTAGAGTCTTCTCTGATATCTATTAATGTTACTTCTGGGTATAAAATTAGTACAGAAATGACATAGTGGAGTTTTACTTACTGCGGAAGCTTAGCAAATTAAGTCTGAGTTAGCAAGAAAGCTTTTTAACTTCACTTAGGACCAGACTTACCACTTCTGAGGTAAAATGATTATTGGTCTCCAGCCTATATGCCTTGAATTATTGCCTGACTGATGTTTGATAATTTCATTGATTCTGCTGTCTTAAATATGATGGTTTATGTTGTAGTAAGTTCTCAGAATGTCAAATGGGGAAGTATTGAAGTCTTCTCAGTGATATAATGTGGATATAAATAATAGTTGGCATGGCTGTGTTCACTCACATGGTAGTGGGGACTGAAATGGTTGTGTTATGTTTCATATTTGTGTTACAGTGAAAATGCTTCTGATGTGGGAAACAATTTGTGTTTGTACAGAGGTCTCAAAATTTTCATGTTACATTGAAAACTTTTCACTGGAGCTAACTTCTCTTTTTGTAGGAATCATCTTTTTTTTTTTACTCATTTTTAGTCCTCCTTTCCCTTAATAGACAAAAGTAGATTTCTGTTTTACTTCAGGCCTGTATATTTTGAGAAGCTGTTTATCCCTGTGGCATGCTATGAGCTGTTTCAAAAGTTAAATACTGCCCAGAATTTCAGTTGTGTAAAGTTGTAAATTTCACTTCTAGAACCTGTGGAAGTATAAACAGAAATAAAGAGCTTAGATATAAACAATAACAGTAGCTTAGAAATAAACAGCTGTTGTGTTTCCACAGCCTCTGTGCTGCTGCAGGGCTGGAACTTGTGTTGAATTGTCTATAAGAACTATAGTTAGTCCTCCCAGAGTGCCTGGGCAATACTTCCCTGGGATTCCTGGGGTTGTCCAGGGCAAGAGTTGGACTCAGTGATCTTGTGAGTCGCCTCTAACTCAGAATATTCTTTGATCAGAATGTCTTGTCTGGAAAAGATAAGGCTGAAGAAAATACTCTCTGCTTTGCTTTTGGGAAGTGGTGGATGATAGGCATTGGGGTTATGCTGTCACAGACCTTTAAGGAAGATCAGAGGTCAGGGGTAATGCCTGAAGAGGAAGATCATTCAAATCTTGCCTTTCACAACCCAGTGAAAGGATGCTTTGAAACCTTAGCTGGGGAACACTGCCCTTGGAACCCAAATATCCCTTTTCCACGAGTTCCTGTGCTTGTGCAGATGCTGTTGCCTGTCCAAACTGTTTGCTAAAGTTAGATGTTTTCTTTCTTTCAGACTATCCCTCACTATTCCATCCCCTGTCACTCCAGCTCCAATGTGGTGGTGGAACCCAGCGGGCTCCTGGAGCTCAACAACTTCACCAGTCAGCGCCTCGATGACGAGGAGACGGCGATGGAGCAAGATGGGGACAGTGGCACTGAGGATGGCACTGAGCCCAGCCCCTCCCGCAGTTCTGCTGAACAGTCCTAAGGAGTTGGGACACTGGAGTGCACTTTAAAATATCTTGGGATCCTGAGTATCCAAGATGCCCTTGTATTGTGATGTCCTAGAGCACTTTGCCTGTTAGAGTTGTTCGTTGGACCCTTGAAGCATCGGTGTGTTTTAACAAGACAGTATTGCAAAAACCGCATCTTCAAAATTGTTTAAAAAAAAAAAAAAAAGAGAGAGAGAAGAAAATACGTAGTTCCCAAGATTTAGTAAACCTGTGACAGTGGAATGTACTCCTGCTAAAAAACAAATCTGCAGAAATTCTCCAGCGTGTGCTGTGGAATCCCTTGCCCAGATACGGAAAAAGCTCTCACTGAAAAGGGATTGTTCCTTTGATGTGTCTTTTTGTTGAGCAAAACACCACCAAAAAAAAAAAAAAAAAACATTCAATAAATATTTGTATTTTCAAATAGCATGTGAGAGAAAAAGTGTCTCTGACAGTGCTGGAAAAGCCCCAGGAATTTTGGAATTGGTCAGCTTTCTTGCACTCGTGCTCACTTAGAAGATTTCTTTTCATAAGCCTAAAAATATATTTTTTTTACATTCTTGTTGGTGAATGTTTGGAAATAAGCAAAATCACTAACTGGTAGCAAAGTTGATTTGCTAGTGGATTTTGTTTTCATGCTTTACAAGAAGTAGGATGATGGTATATGAGGCATTTCTTTGTGCCGTAAGTGCACAAAATGCTCATCTACTCCAGTCAATCTTCAATTATTTATTTAAGTGAGGCCAAGTTGTTGAAAAAGTTCCTGTGAAACAGGAGGTTTTTTTAGTTCTGATGCAAACTGGGGAGGGGGAGTGTCTTTTGCTATAAATCAGTTTTTCAAAATTGGGGATAAGTGGTTCAACATCTTTCCAAGTTGAACTTGGGAATTCAGAAGTGATGTGAGGCTTTAAAAATCTGTATTTTGTTCTTACATGCTGTTTTTGAAGTTGACCATTTGGGGAGTTTAAAAGCTTAAATGGGCATACAGTAGAAGGTTTCCAAACTGAGCCTTACGCCTTGGCTCGTTGAAGCAATACTTGGGGGGTTTGTGATAGTTACAGGTCACAGAGAGAGGTTGGGGTTCAGATGGGACAAGAGAACCAGTTTTAATACATTCTGGTAACCAAGACTTTTTTTTTCCCAAATGTGTATAAAACCATGTTTTTAACTGTTTTGTATAGATTTCATTATAAATAACTAAGCATTTTACGACTTTGCCATATCATTTAATTGTATATACATCTCTAAGCCTAACTGCCCTCGGTTTGGTGCTGAAGTACTACTGTAAGTAGATCTCATCCAAAGTCTAATACAGCTCTTTGCCTCAGTCTATTTTTTTTTTTAAAGCTGTGATTTTACTGTTAATATTGTAGTTAAGGTTAAATTCCAACTGGACTAACTCAAACTAAAAAATACAGACCCTAAAACCCACTTATCTTACTTGTCCTGAGTATCCACCTTTGTTAGAACTCGCAGTGACCCCTAGATGGGGCTCTTGGTTTTCTTCTAACTTCAGTTATCTTATACAGTAAGTCACTGTGACTTTCATATACCTTTTTTTTTCTCTCCTTCTGTTTTCTTTTTCAATCAGCATTAGTTCCTGAATAATGTAGTTAATATGGTGGAGAAGTGCCCTGACAAATTCAACATGCAAATATTGGAATAATGGGTTATGAAAATAATTGGTTTTGTGTTACCTTTTTGTTGAAATAGGAGTTGGTTTGGTTTCTGCCCAGAAATGATCAGTTTTCCATACCCAGTTGTGAAAAGCCCAAGGCAGATGATACACACAATTCTGGCTTGTATCAGAGTTTCACTGTCACCTGGGCTCATGCAGTGCTTCGAGTGTCCCTGACAAATCCAGGGCTGAAAAGCCATGAGAGTATAAGAGAGAGCAAGATGTTTCTGAAGTGCTTATGCCCAAGAACGTTCCTGACATTATAATTTCAGTCCTAGTGAAGGTGTGTGCTCTGCCCAGCCAAAAATGGGTATAAGAAATGGCTTATTTGAATTAACACCTGATGCACTCACTGTTGTGATGAGTTCTGGTCCAGTTTATTCTGATGGTTTACATTTGTTTGCCTGTGCAAAGTTTCCTTCTGAGTTGAAGTGCTGTAAATAGGAAAGTGGGTACCTGGGAACTTGCCCACTATTTCTAATCAAAAGGGTCTTTGAATTATTTGATGCAGCAAAGCTATTAAGAAGTTTTTAAGCACTGTGGACTGAAGAATAACCGCATGGTCTTGAATCATTTTTCAAGCCCAGGAGTGTCCACAGCAGGGGTTGAAACAAGATGTCCTTTAAGGTCCTTTCCAACCCAAGACATTCTGTGATGACTGTTAGAATTGTCCAACAAATACTGCTTCCAGATCAGGTCCTACTCAAAACTTCCTATGATTTTAGTTTTGCCCATTGCTTGGCCTCTTTTGAAAAGCAGATTTTTTAAAAATTATTTTTTTAATGGTATCTGAGGTTGGCAGGAACCTCTGGAGATCATCTGCTCCAACCCCCTTGCTCCAAGCAGGGTCAGACTGCTCAGGACCATGTCCAGCTGGGTTTTTGGAAGTCTCCCATGATGGAAACTCAACAACCTGTTCCAGTGCCTGAGCACCCACGCATTCTTTTTTCCTAGCTTTTGCTGCACTTTCTGGTTTTGCCCTTGGTTTGTTTTGGACATGAAATAGAAATACTATATTGGTCTGAGAAGAGGTTAACAACAGCATGAGAACAGACCACAGAAAAGTAGCACAAATTGAGTGAGAACAAAGTGTTGTAGCTGCTGTGTTCCCAGAAATAGGGGTATTTGTTTTCCTCTCTGGATTTTAACTTGTGCTTTCTCCCTGCAGCCTCTTCTGGACTGCAGAGACACGAGGCACTAACAAAACACTGCTGTCAG
Source organism: Grallaria varia (assembly GCA_013396735.1). Lineage (NCBI taxonomy): Eukaryota > Metazoa > Chordata > Aves > Passeriformes > Formicariidae > Grallaria > Grallaria varia. Next base: position 21,427 of record VWZG01006095.1, on the reverse strand, counting down.
CTCTCACTTTCTAGTAGTTAATATTAAAAAGCAAATTGGTTTGCCAAAATAATAGAACTTGATTATAATGGGAGTGAAGAACGACTGCTGTCTGGGAAAGACTGACTTGTTTAATTGGATGCTTCATTTCTGAAACGTGAGCCCCTGATGTTGCATGTTTGTGTTTTTGTTTCATGGGTGCTGAAGGACTGAGCTGGCAGAAAACATGTGAGTTTTGAATGAAACACGTGATTCCACCCTGTCGACCCCAAAAATATGTCATTATTGACGTAAAAGTCAAATCAAAGGGCAGGTGTCTTAGCTGGATGCCACCTGCATGCAGCTCTCTAGGGATGAAGCCAGGCTTCTCCAGCCGTGCTGCGAGGCCCCTCTTGTTTTGCAGGAGCATAAACAATCCTGTGCAGATGTTTCACAGTGAACCTCAGCTGGGACAGCCCAAACTGCATCCTGCTGTAAACAGCCTCCTGGGAAGAACAATCACTCCATCACT
>VWZG01006095.1:0-18103 GCA_013396735.1 Grallaria varia | reverse complement strand
AGAAAAAAAAAAAAAAAAAAAAAGAGGGTAGACAAATAACAGCCTTCCACAAGCCAGAATTTGATTATGAGTGGAAAAACAAACTCCTCTAACAGCAGCTGCTGTTTTATATGTTAGCCATAAAGCACATAGTATTATGAAATTTGGAATAATATTTAGCGTCTACAGTAATCTAGTTAATTTTTGTAATATCTTCTTACTTACATCCTGTTTATAAGATGTCCCTGAGCATCTGCAATATTGCAAAGATGTATTGTTCTGGCAAGGTGATTAAAGGAGGTTGGTTGGTTGGGGTGGTGGTGATTAATTAGAGTTTGAGAGTCTAGAAAATAAGTGGAGTATGTTAACACTTCGGTTGATAGGTCTTCAGCTAGTCCAAGCTGACCTGGGTCATTTGAAGACTAAACTCTGGTCTGCCTTTCTGTTCTTGATTTTAATCAAAATCATGTCATTTTACAATACCTAGCAATTTATTTACCTATCTGCTCTATGGGGTTTGGCATTATTTATCCTGTGGTTTTTTTCAATGACGTTACCCAAACCCTATAAATCAAGTCTGGAATTTGAGTGTTTCTAAAAAAATCTGGTATTTACCCTCAGAGGTTCTGACACAGGAAGTCTGAACGAAACAGGGCATCGGGGCAGGGCTGCGGAGGGATTCTGAGTTCAGAGCAGATTGAGCAGGTTATGGAGTTCTCCCCAGCAAACATTCCCATGCAAGGATGTCCTAGAAGATATCTGTGCGTGCCTGAGGAATCTCGTGCTGCCTGTGGGATTTGGGGCTGGGCCAAGTGCTTGCACAACTGCCTGAAGGACTGCAGGCTTCCCATGGAGGCAGGAAGGAAGGAGTCCCTTCCCTACCAGCCTGAGCATCTTCCCTGCCGTGCTGGGGCAGCCACGTGTGAGGCACCGAGGAGTTCAGCCAGGTGGGCAAAGCCTGCAGCCTCTTTCCATGCTGGCATAGCTGAGCTCATCCCTTGGGCAGCAGCAGCACCAAAGCAGGAGCAGGGGCTCAGTCCGTGTCCCACCTGAACCTCTCAGTGTCAGGGACCACCTGCGTGGCCACAGAGTGCCCTCCACTCATCCTGCACACAGACAAGGAGGATTCTTCCCCAAGACCTATTGGGCAGCTTCCAGCAGCTCCAACTTTTTTCCGCAGGGAACAACAGGGGGGTGTGGGGGAGTGGAACCCCCTGCTCAGGGTGTGCAGCAGTGGCAGGGAGTGCCTGTGACAGCAGCCAAACCACCCGTTCCCCCGGGCTGAGGGGGTGTGCAGGACCCCGTCCAAAACCAATAACACCAGAAACATAACAACAATTAGCACACATAGGCTATTAAACCTCCCTGCCCAAAATACCAGCTCAGAGCACGTAGTTACCTACTCGTGCTTCCTACTAAAAATAAACAGATTAAAGGCACAAGCCTACTGTGTGAGTAGGTGGGGGGAAAAACACCACATGTGAAGCACAGCATGTGATATAAATTCCTCTGTGCAGTATGTCCAGGCTCCCTTCCCTTCTCACCCTCCTCGCAGCAGTTTGGATTGAGTAGCTGGACAATTCTTGCCAACAAATACCAGGACAGCGAGTCTGTTTTGTGTCTATGTTGTTATCAATTATCACAGCCACTGCAGCCACATTTTCAGGCAGGAGTTATCAGAAATTCTTCCCTTTTTTGGTTTTTTGTTTGCTTCTTTGGTTTTCCATTGTTCAGCTGTTTGCTGAAGACACTGGAGCACCAGGGTAGGACTCACATCCCAAGTTTGTAGTGAAACGTGTTGGCATTTCTGTGATTGCCTTCCCTGAAGGCATGAGTATTGTTCCTGTTAAGCTCAGGAAATTAATGTGGACACTCCCTTTCTCCTGGGCTGAAGTTGCTCATGAACTGCCCCATCAAAAAGCCCCACTTATTTCTGTCTCCTGAGCATGCCTTGAGTAATTCATTCTCTCTAAGGAGTAATTAATTCTCTCTAAGGCTGTGCCTACACCAAACTGAACCTGCCCGTGTCTGCTGTGCAGCACTGACACGCTGGGCTGTGACAGCCCTTGTGCACTCCCCTGGAGTCTGTTTGTCACCAGAACAGGTGTCTGAGCACCTCTTGCTATTTCCCAGACTGTGCTTAGTGGCCCTCAGGAGAGGGCTGGTTCAGCCAGGGCAGTCTTAGTTCTTATGGTATTTAATTTACTGAAATAGGTGATGCTTGAAAGACTATATCAGGTTGGATATTAATTTTCACAATGTATTGTTTAACTTCCAGAGTTTTTTTTATACTCTACACTTTCTTCAGAAATTGGACAGTACCTTTTATTGTTTTTATTGTCTAGAGGAAAGGCTCCAAATTAATTTGGACCACAATCCTTCAAAGTCCTTGAAACTTCATAAAGACCAAGCTGCATCTTCCGATCCTGCTTTAAACTGAAGATACTGTGGAGGAGCTCTCTATGGTTCCTGATCTTTTATGCATCAGTAGATGTGGCTTTGCAGGCCATGTCTTGAGAAACTGTGATGCAGGGCACGTTCTCATGCCCCCCAAAAAGCCTGCACAGAGCAGCAACTGGCTGAAGGCACAATTGTTGCTGTCAGTGTCTCCTGGATGAAGGTTATGGCTCTCTTCACTTGCCTTGAACATTTGTTACATGCTCTTTTCTTAATAACTACACACAGGACCGCTATTAGAATTTCTCTTTTTTTTTTTTTTTTTTACTTTTTTATGAGAAGATAAATTCTTTGTGGTTTATTTTGCCAGCAGCAAGAAAATAGGTAACAGACCTCTTAGTTAAAAACTAAAATGAAAAATCCATCATGCAGCAAAAAGAGCTTTGAATAATATCTTCCAGACTAACTCCAAGAAAGGCAAGTAAGTCCCCTGTTTCTTAAGTGATCCACAGCCCTGAACATCTGTCCCAAAATATTCAGGCTCTGGACTGCCAGCAAAAGAAGGACTGGAGGTTGAGGGCTTGACCTTCCTGAAGAAACTGTACGTGGCCAAAAAAGACTTTGGCTAAAAGGCTGGCTGGGGGATGGAGGAAGGTTCATCCCAGAGCAGAAAGTGATGCCAGGAGTTTGTTCAGATGTAACATTTAACTGGAGATTTATTGAGAGTTTCTTGTTTGTTTGTTTTGTTTTGCTATTGCTTCTCTTTGCAAAGTTGAAACTTGTCCAGTAACACTCTGTTTCAGTCTTTTATATGGATTGTCAGGCACTTATGAAAATCAGACAAACAAACAAACAGAGTAAGTTAAGAGTCAGCAAGTTTGTAATGAAAGGAGGTGGACTGGGGATCTCTTGACAAACTTTCAGCTGAGATGAAACAGAACAAAAAAATAAAGAGTTGTTTTCCTTAGTTCCTGCCAGCATTTTTATATTTCCACTGGTTTTGCAGGACACCAAATGGACACTAACTTAGGACAATCTGATTTCCAGCAGTGCATGATGCATGGCTCCCCTGACCAGGCTGTGCTGGGGGGACTGTTGTACCTCCTGCTCTTTAACTAAACACAGGTGAAGCTCTGAGTTTATTCATAAAGGCTGGGATTGCTTCAGCAGGAACAGAAAGACAAACAGATAAAGTGGCAAAGCCTCAGAAGTCCTCCTGAGCCTCCAGCCCGCCTGTGCTTTGCAGGGTGATTTAGGAGGAGCTGCCCCTGCAGGGCACGGGGGCTCTGCAGCCCCTCCTTGGGCTGCACCAGAGTCGTGGTGGGTGGGCAGAGCTCTCTGTGAGTTGAGTCCATGTCTGTCCAAAGGCATCCCTGGGCCTGTGCTGTAGCCAAAGGGGGTCTCCCTGAGCCCAGGACCAGGACCAACCACCCCAGAGTGGCAGTGACTGACTCTCTCCATAGTTTGAGGCTTTTTGTTTAAACCCAGACTGTGTCCTGCTCCAGCCCAGGTGGAACCAAGCACAACCCACACCTCTGACCTTGTGAAATTTCCACTACTTACATCTAATGGGATTAACTTCAATATAGGACACAGACCTAGCTGTCTCCTTAGCTAGGTTTTATAAACTCCACTCTTTCATTTATGCTTCACCCACACCCATCTCTCACACCTGATAAAGGGAATGGGTTTCCTTACCCAAAACCCGTCACGTACCCAGGAGGACTCACAGTATGTAATGATGCCCCCGTGTGATTACACTGAGTTTATGCTCCTTCCTGCTTTACAACAGCAGAGAGAATTTGCTCAGGGACATCATTTTACAGAACCCCCAGCTGGCACCTCTTGTCCACACTAAAATTCGGAGAGAAGACAAAGATGCTGAAGAATAACAGCAAGATGATTGTTCCCTTAGTAGGATGCTTTTATCCTCTCATGGCAATGCTGGGAAGGCCAAAAGCTGCTTTTCCAGGGAACTTGAAGTGGTCCACAGCTGGAGGGGATTGACTCGCAGATAGAAACTGAAGGGCGTTTAGAGTCTGAAATAAAATAGTAATAAAAGTAATTGGTCTTTTTTGAGAGGGAAATTAATTTCTTGTCAGACTGAGTGGAATAAGTGGGTTGGAATAATCATAACATATGACTGTTAATTATATTAATCAGTGTATTGGGGCAGTCAGGAAATACTGGATCTGTTTCAGTGACATAAATGGGGAAAAATTGCATCAGGGTTCTTGTAAAGCAGCAGAGGGACACAGTCAGTGATGTGTCACCCTACTGCCCATTTTCTGGGAGCTTTGTCTGGTACAGCTGCTAAACTCAATTTTGCACAGCACAGGTAGAAAAGATAGAGCTTCCTGGTTACTCAAATTGCCCCGACCTTGGTTGTCTGAGTCTCATGCTGGGCTCAGTTTTCTGGGGCGAAACCCCGCTGGGTTGGGTGGCAGAGGTGGCCTTTGACAGCCCAGATGTTCCCAGGGCTGTCTCGCCCACCCACCATCGCCTCGTGGGCGCTGCGGGTCCTGCCAGGGCTGGGCGGCGTTTCAGAGGAACCCGTGACGGTGGTTTCTGAGAAGGGCACCTGAGAACCCACCGGTGTCTCCGTGGGTGGGCAGAGCTCCATGTGAGCCCAGGCTGGACGCCCCCGCCCGCGGGTCTGCGGGGCAGAAACTGCCCCAAAGGCGCGGCTGCCGCCGAGGGCAGCGGCAGAGGATGGGGCGCCGGGTCCCCATCACCAGAGCACTGCATCCTCTGCTGCCGCTTCTGCAGCGCCCCTGCTCCGGCCTGACATCATCTCCTGCCTTCACTCCCACCTGGCGACCTTTGCGCCCTCAAAGCAGCTTTCATTTTAATCACTTTTACCGCTGCTTGCTTACTAACCCAGTGTGAGAACGTCTCGTGTCTGTGTCTGGTGGAAACTGGGTCCCTGCTCACGGAAAAGGGGCTAAAGTGTGAAACTGCAGCATCACACCCAGCTGACCCTCCTGAAGGTCACGGAGTCACAGCCCTGAAGGCAGCAAACACTTAAACTCTTCCCTCCTGAAACCTGAAAGGGATCTTTGAAGCCTTGAGCGTGCAATGGATTCACGTTAAGCCCTGCAGAGAGGTCGGGTTTCTTGAGCTGCTGTTCCAAATTTGGCTGAAATTCTCCCTAGGCAGAGGTCTTCTGCTGTCCCACTTCAGTCCCTGAGGGGACTGGACACCTGGGCTGTGTCTGCAGTGCGCGGTAGTTTCTCACTGAGAAACTGTTGCTGCCAAGATAAATCATCCTGTGGAAGTCTTTGGAATAATGACAATAAAATGGTTCCTTTTTTCCACATTGCCCGGGTTGTGCTGCCCCTACAAGGCCAGAGCAGAGCACGTCACCTGAGGGAACCTTCAACACCTTCACCTCAAACTGGCCACGATCGCTCAAAGCCAGGCCAGACACGTTTGTTGCACAAACTCAAACAACTTGCAGCTACATTTTTGCCTGCTTTCCCTCTTTTTAGGAATCTCTTTCACACTTCTCATCCACCCAGTGGCAGCTCCTTTTGTTGCTGGCTGTTCTGGGGGCACTGCCGTTCCTGGGGGCACCTGTGGTTTGGGTGGCCATTGGCAAAAAGACACTTTAATCTGCAGGACTCGATGCAATGGTTTGATCCCAACTGCCTCCTGCTGCAGCCACGCCGAGTGTTCCCACCTCGTCCTGAGGGATGAGGGATCTCACCAGTGTTTTGGGATAAAACCTGGCTGTGGGTCATTCCAGAGGGGAAGGGGTGGGAGGCCTGAGCCAGTGATGCGTCCAGCAGTGATGTGTCCACCAGTGACATGTCCACCAGTGACATGTCCAGCAGTGACATGTCCAGCAGCGACGTGTCCACCAGTGACGTGTCCACCAGTGACGTGTCCACCAGCAATGTGTCCACCAGCAATGTGTCCACCAGTGACATGTCCAGCAGTGATGTGTCCACCAGCAATGTGTCCACCAGTGACATGTCCAGCAGTGATGTGTCCACCAGCGATGTGTCCAGCAGCAACATGTCCAGCAGTGACATGTCCAGCAGTGATGTGTCCACCAGCGATGTGTCCAGCAGTGACGTGTCCACCAGCAATGTGTCCACCAGCAATGTGTCCACCAGTGACATGTCCAGCAGTGATGTGTCCACCAGCGACGTGTCCAGCAGTGACATGTCCAGCAGCAACATGTCCAGCAGTGACATGTCCAGCAGTGACGTGTCCAGCAGACCATGCCTGCAGCTGACACCCAAGCTCAGGGCTCTTTGGGTTTGCTCTGAGGAGCCGGGGCCTTTCAGACACCAGGGAAGCCACGAGATGCCCTGGAGGGGACGGACCTGCAATCTTCACTCCGCCTGGTGTTGGTGAGCAGAGCAGAGATGGGCTGTGCAGCCCCCTGAGGAGCCCTGTGAGTGGGAGATGCTCTGCCATAGTCTGTACCTCTGGGGGTGGCTCAGGGGCAAGCACAGGGCTCCATCCCCTCCAGGAATGTCCCCAGGGGTGTTGTCAGGCCAAGCTGGGACTCCTTTGCACACACAACTGGTTACCAGGAGAGGTTCTGTGATGGCCCTGCAGCAGGACCGAAGACCCCCAGGGAGGGGACAACTAAAGCTGATTAATTGTTTTAAACCACACGTCCCTCCCCGCTCTTCTCTTTTGAGTTTAGTTTGTAAAATGGTCTGCAGGGTTTATTGCCAAATACCTGCATCGCTTTCCTGGTGAAACCTTTACAGCTGGGGACTTCCCATGCGACAGGTTGTTTGGAAAAAGTGATGCAAATTGTAAATCGTGTCTTAATTTGACTTTAAATATCTAAGCTTTGGACAACCTGTCATCCTACTGAAGATAATACACATGCTCAGAAACTCGGCAGGTGTTCCTTGAAAACTCACCCCAGCTATAAAAGTCCCTTTTATTTTTAAAAATGGTTGTTAAAATGTAGAGCTGATCCTAAAATGCGATAATTAAATTTATGCATCAGATAATGTTAATTTGAAAAGTAACTGAAATCACAAGTATTTGATAGTTCATTGCACTAGAACTTTTGCATTCTATAGATATTCAAGAGAAGAAAAACCACAGAATTTTCACTGTTTTTGAGCCATATTCATAAATGACACCTTAAAACCTATATTTAGACATTTCAAGGCTGATAATATTTCCAAGGTGCTGAGCACCTCTGCTTTCCATCGACACACAAAACTTCTCGACACTTCTCTGAATGAGATCACACTTCTCAGAAAACCTAAATATGGCTGTAGGCACACAGTTTTGACTCATTTACCTGAACATTTCACTCAGTAAAACTGCATCTCTAAATTAAAGGCAAACTAAATTGGGTCTCTAAACTGAAGCAGACATGGTTTGTCCCCAGCCTCAGATCCATGGGGGATGTGCCAGAGTCCTGTCCCTCCTGCCAGGGGAAGCTGTAGGAGCAGCCCAACTTCTCCACTGCTGCTCTGAGCTCAGAAGGGCAGCAGGAACTGTGGGAACAAAGAGTAACACAAGCCATAAACTGCAGGACATTTTGGGCCAGGGTTTCCACCCGTGGTGTTTGCAGCTTCCACCCTTCGTGCAACAACACGCCGTGGGATGTGAAGGCACTCGCACCACCCGCACGCCTCATACACCAACACGAGCCCGGTCCCCCCTGCAGTCCCCAGGGTCTGCACAGGGACTGGCAGTGCTATTGCAGCACAGAGTTGCCACATTTCCTGGAGTCCACAATGTGTTGACTTCCTGTTGCTACAGAGATGTAAATATGATAAATAGCAGGGTCTGAGTCAGATAAAGCCGTCAGACCTCAGACCAGAGTACCAGTCGCATATATATATATATATATATATATATATATATTTATTATTTTATTTTGTATTACTTTGTTTTAATCTATGAGTTTAAGAAGAGCTCTGGACTTTGCTGCAATGGCTAACTGGCTGCCAGGTGTTGGCCAAGCCACAGAAGATGTGGCTCCTCACACCTGGCTTTGGGTGCCTGCACATGGCCCCCCTTACAGGGAGGAGAGCAGGGGGCACTTTGTGATTCACCTGCTGTCTTTTAGACATCCCAAGAAGGGGAGCTGCACCCCAGGAGCATTTTCCCCTGGGTTCAAGGAGAGCCCAGAGTGACTCAAACCTGAGGATGCTTTAGGTCAGACTGATCCCAGCCTTGGCCGTGCCTCTGTCCCCACATTCTCCCCTGGGACAATGTGGTCACTTGGTTGATGTCGATGCTCTTTGAGTGCAGGGAGTAACTGACACCTCACACGGGGTGGTTTTCACTGTCCAGGCCCTGGGCTGTTCAGAGGTGGTGTGGAATGTGTTAGATATGGTTATTTATTAGTTCATTTGTGGCAGGGATTAAGAAACAGGAAGGGTGAAATATGAAGCCATAGGAATATACATCTAAGAGGTTCCAGTGCTATTTGAACTCTGATTTCATGAAATCATAGAATGGTTTGGGTTGGAAAGGACCTGAAACACCATACAGCTCCAACCCCGTGCCACGGGCAGGGACACCTTCCACTAGACCAGGTTGCTTCAAGCCCTGTCCAACCTGCTGCCAGCAAAAGGTCACCTGGTCGGGACACCAGAAAGGTAAAATCAATACATGTCAAGCCCCATGCAGAGGACAATCACTGCAAGTGAATTACTGACCACAATAAAATGATGACAAATCATTACAAAAGGTTCAGTTTGCTTGTAGAGTGCTCATGAGAAAAAAAAAAGAGTTGAGATATTGCTGTGCTCATTCACTGCCCAGGAATTTCCCTTCATGCAGCATCAGTCATGACTAAGATTCTTTTCCGACTCGTCTGTGCTGTAATGGAGTAAATGAAAACAATCTTGACTGCGTGGGGCAATAATTGTTTGCACCAGGGCGCTGGGTTTTTTCCTGGAACATGAAGGTGATCCGATTATGAGTGGGGAAAAAAATTATGTAAGTAAATAGAGCACAAATGCCCATATTCCCAAAATATGGCCAGGCTCAGGATTGCTGCCTGTGGCTGGGGAATAGCTGGAGAGGCCACTGAAAGAACTCCCACACCTGCAGCGTCCCCAGCCTGCTGCTGGCAAAACCTTCTGCCCTTGCTCTGGGGATCCAGGAACATGGTCACGGGAACACAGAACAGCACAAAGCACCTCAGGAGTCTGGTGTTCTCTGCCCCGGCCCCAAACGACAGCCAGAACAGTCATCTAGTATTCATTATAGTTTATCTACCATAACCTGCATCCTTTCAGTGCTTCTGAAGACATTTCTGCCCCCAAACAGCTCACATCACTGGGAATTCCTCACTGATAATAGAATTTATTTTCCCCAACATGTTGTTTTTATTTAGGTTCTGGTAGTGTCTCATCAGGGCTGTGTGAGATGTTCTACAAACATGGACTAAACAGGCATAACTGGCATAAGTGGTTAAAAATAGTGGGTGAAAGGATTATTCTTCTGTACACAGTGTGGGAACTGAAGCACAGAGAAAAATCTCACAGGGAGGACATAGCCAGGAACTGAAACACGTCATCCAGATCCATGGATGATTTTTTAGAGGACTAGGACAGCAAATACATCAACTGTATGTGGGATCTGAACTTTTAGGGCCAAAACAAAAAAGATAGGACAAGCATAATGTGGAAAGAGGCCAAAGTAAGAAAACCAGCTCATTTTGGGGGGCAGCCTGTTCTAGTGGAAGGTGTCCCTGCCCACAGCAGTGGGGCTGGGATGAGATGAGCTTTAAGGTCCCTTTCCAACCCAGACTGTTCTGTGATTTTATGGTTCTATGATTCTGTAAATACACAACCTGCACTACCTATAGCTCTGTTTCCCTCACACACAGACACTGTCACTGGAGCAAGGGCTGGAAAACTCAGCACTTGTTGAGTGTCCCAACAGCTCACCTTTTGTTTTTCTGAATTGTTTTGCATCAGCAAACAAGTTTGCTCCATGACAGTAAATACGAAGTTTTTCATGCATCACTGAGGCAAATCTGTGATGGTGCTATCTTCAGAACAGAATATTCCAATTCTTAATTGATATTCTGAGTCCTTTATAGACCTCAGTCGGTAAAGAAATGAAGATAGAGCCAGCACAAGAAATAGGACAGTCAGATTTGAGTTGAAACTCTGGGAAAAAGTGTCTGGCTTGGTATGACTGCAATTCATTATTCACCACTTAAGCAGACCCCCAGAACTTTTTTCTCATTGAAGTCACCAAAACACTGAGTACTTGTTCAGTGCTCCAGATTTATCAAAGCTCAGAGGAACATGTTAAATCCCCTGCACTTCAAATGGAATTTAAGCTCCTTGCTTACTAAAAATGGACTCTTTGAACAGGATGTGCTCTGTAAGTGCTGGAGCAGATGATCAGAAAGTATATAAAATATTCCCTCCTGGCCTGAGCTTCTCAGTGGAAATCCCAGTGCCCCTTTCCTGACAAGGTCAGCACCCACAGCCCAGACTGCAGGCTCTAACTGTGCTGGAGAAAAGCCATTTCCTCTGGGGCGTCCTCTGGGGACCATCCAGCACCTCCAATGCACAATGACAAGGCTCTTCCGAGTTCTTCCTCCAGTTCTAAGGCCCTCTGAAGGGAGGCAGTGCCCTCTCACCCTGAACGAGTATTCCAGAAGCCACATTCCAGGAGCTGTCCATAGCATGAGCCAAATATTTATTCAGAGGCCTGAAGTTTGAAATAGAGAGGAACAAAAAGGCAAGCTGTTGTGCTGACCTTTCCAAATTCCCAGCAGACCACAGAGATGGTGTGTGTTCACTCCATAATATGTTGTTACTGCAAGAAAAATTTGGTGTGCGAGTGAATAAGCAAACATGGTGACCTTAGGAAGGAGATGTGAAAGTCTCAGAAGGTTGCCATGGCCACAGTGAGACCAGATGCTGGAGGATTTAATTTCTCAGTCCAAATGATCAGACACATTTGGGGTATTTTCAGTCCTTTTTGCACATCTCGAGACAGGCAAACCAGCCAGGCTGTGAGCTGATGGATCCTGGAAATTTTATCCGTATTGGACTTTAGATATCCAGCCTGGCTCTGCAACTGAGCAGTAATAAAGGACATGGATGGGCTTTTGTTACAGAAGCCTTCTGGGCATTACAACTAGGTGTCAAAACACTTTGCAAACTGTAGCTGCCTTGTCCCGTACCTTTCTCTCGGACTGCAGCAAACAGGGGCACTGTCACCATGATCCTCTCATTTATCTCCCTGAATAATTCCCAATTCTGACTTCCTGATCATCAAGGCTAAGGAAAAGCTAATGTGTCTTTAAAACACACGTCCTTGCCACTACAGTGTAAAACACCATCCGGGGCTGCAACACAGAGCTGATGAATTCAAACACTTTTTCTGAGAAGACACGAGTACAAAACAGGAATACACAGTGCCAACAGCAATGTGTGGGAAACAGAGAAATAGGATGTCCCATGGCCCTTGCCCCAAGGCCAGGGCTCATCCTTGGGACAAACACCTCTAGTAAAGTAGTTGTGACTTTTGACATCTGCCAAAGGTTTCAGAGATCAGGAAAATGCCCTTCTTGGTCCCAAGACCCTCTTTCAAAGGCAGTTGGCACCATGATGTTTGTGTGAGTTTATGTCTTGCTTCTCAAGTTTCTGTAGAGAAAAGCTAAAAATGTGGCTAGCCCTTATCCTTGGAGCAGGGCATGGCTTTTGTGCAGTGGTGCCCATGTCTGATTTGTCAGCAGCTCCAATGGGTTCATCAAAGCCAGCAGTGGAAAAGGCAGCTGGGCCATGGTGCTCCAGAAGGTAACTGCAGCACCTCTCATAACACGCTGCCCTTTGAGCAGCTCTAGCTGGGTGATGGCAGCAGCAGGACAAGATGGGCAGAAATGTCTGTCGAGGAAGGCAGAGCATTCTCCTGGCTGTTTGGACACTGCACACACTTCCAGGCTCTGTTTATTATTCCATGCTGCCATGGAATCTTCCTGCACACGAGATGCTAGAGATAAGTTCATCCCAAAGCTTGTGTGCCAAGGCAGCAATTTTCTGTCTCAGGAGGGCACGGTGAAAAAGACCTTTGCAATGAATTACACTCTGACTCGGGAGAGAAAGGAATGTGTGGAATGGTTCAGCTGAGCTGTGCATAGCCCAGGGCTGTGTGCCAAGAGACAGCAGATAGTCAGGTCCCTTCTACAGCTCAGCCCCATCCAGCTGGGAAGACACAGGGCAAGGGGCTGAAAAAGCACAGATGGAAAACGCCAAGAGTTGGGGAGACCAAGAGCAGGGAGCAGAGGCAGCACCTGAAACAGCACCTGCGAGGAGGTTTTCTCCCAAAAGGAGGAAAAAGGTGCTTGGAGTTCCCACAGCAAAGTTTGGGCAAGTAGGGGTAAAGCTTGGGAGTCCCCAAGACAGGAGCCTGCAAGGCTGGCAGCAGCACTCTGTGCTTCAGAGCCTGTTTCTGCAGAGCCATGAAGGGACACAAGGAGACTGTCAGCTGTCCCCACCCGCAGCCCGTCTGTGGTGGAGTTCAACCCCTGGGGAAGGAGGGTTTGAGAAGGACCTGGTGGGAAGTCACAGAGCAGGCTGTGAGATGCCTGTTCCTCCTGGAGGGGCAGTAAATGCTGACAGCCACAAAGGCAGTGACAGAAAGTTGTGTGAATGAGTGTAGGGCTGGCAGAAGGTGTTTAGATCAGCCTTTGTTAGGATGCAAGACCTAAAGGCTCACGGCAGGGAAGAGCACTGGAAGTCCAGGCTCCAGTTTTGAACTCCCACCAGGACAGAGATGCCCGTTTCTCTGTCCACGACTTTCAGGTTCTGCTTCTCTCCACCTCCTGACTTCCCATGGCCAACCCTTGCTCAGTTTAGGAGATGTGTTGGTCCCTGGCCAGCAACAACTGCCCAGCCATCCTGCAGCCTGTGGTGCCCAGCCTGCAGAGGAGGCACCAGCACACTCATGGCCTTACAGCTGAAGCCCCCAAAGTATTGACTTATTCCACATGTCTTAGAAAATGTTTCCTGTGTTTTAATGGCATAAACCCCTGCTTGGACGAAATCCCTGGTAAAACTGTTTAACTGAATAGATTGATCCCCTAAAATGCCTTAAAATTCCTGTCTCACAGTCTTTGTAATTAATGAACACCCAAAGAATGTATTTTACAGAGAGTTAGGATAGGAAAGGCTTTAAGGAGCATGAATCTGGTTTTTGTTCCTTGCAATATGCATTTGAAAGGGGGTATCTTTTTTCCTTATAAGGAGGAACACGTTAGACATGAAAAATACAGCAGAGTGCGTGCAGAGGGAGAGCAGATAACACAGCAAATGTGCTGGCGTGGGGAGGGCACCAGGCTGAAGCTCGGAGGGCCAGACTTTGTCCCAGCTCTGCCACAGAGCAGGCTGTGCTTGGCTAGGAGGTTTTGCCAGATCTGGACTAATCACATTAGTAATTGTCTGTTCCCTGCTGAGGTGGCCGTGACAGAGAGAGCTGCGACTCAGCCGCTGTCTAGACCCGAGGGTGCTGCTTTGCTGCTGGGTGTGATGGGACTGCATGGCAGAGCCCTAAGGAGGAGTTCCAGGCTGGTCCCTCCGGCTGCCTGACCCTGCAGAGGACCTCAGAGCCTGAGCTGGACACCCCCTGCTCGAGGGGCAGCCGGTGACAGTGCCCAGGTTTGGGTGGGTCCTTCCTCATGCAGGTGACCCAGGAGCTCATTCGTGCCCCACGGGACACAAGGAAGAGACTTGACTTGGTACCCTGACACATCCGAGGCTGCTCTCACTCTCCTAGGACACAGCCTGGCAAGATCCTTACTGTCACGGGATGGAAAATGTTCTCTCAATGTCTCCCATTCAGATTTTTAAGGAGTATTCTTGCCCTGAGAGCTTTCTGGATGTAAATTTTGGGCCTTCACTGCACCTTGAAGCTTTAGCTCTGTGTGAGGACCTGCAGTCGGGAGCAGGAGGAAAGTTTTCTTTCCAGCAGCAACTTTCACACACGCCATGACGAGCGTTTTGGGGGGGGCATCACCAGCATTCCCAGATCACAGCAAACTGTGGCCATTGGGCGGCTCCAGGGAGGACTGCGGGGTAGAAAAGGAGAAAGGGTGGGGTTCGGAGGTCCCAGAGGACAGACAGCAGCCTGTTCCCACACCAGGGCTCAGGGCGTGGTGCTGGTCCCAGCCTTGCTCAGGGTAAGCCAAGGGCACGTCCACAGGAGCCAAAGACATGAATGAAACTGGGTGGTTGGGAGAGGAGCCATTCCCAGGGTGGCATCAGTGGCAGACGAAACCCTAACGGGGTCAGCATGCTGGGAACTTTGCAGGATGCACATCCCATACCAGCCATCCAAGGGCTGGGGCAGAGAACAAAAATGCCCCCAGATCAGACGCTGAAGCATTAGTCATTCTGTAGAAATGGAAGCTGGCAAGGCAGCAGCCACCCTGGTCAGAGCTGGGTCATATTTGAATGGCCCCACACAGAGACATTTTGAATCAGAAATTCAGTGAAGCCAAGAGGCAATGAGACATGAAGCCACCCCAAGAGATAAAAGGGAGACTATTTCAGTATGTAAACAGCCCGAAATCTCCCGGGTAGCAGAGACGAATATTGACCTACAGCAAGAGGACAATGGCCAGAGATGACACAGAGCAAGAGGGGCTGACGCTGAATTAGTTTTGCTGTCTACTCTAGGTTTTTGATGCAAGTGGATTGGAAGGTCAATGAATAGGCATTTCCTGGCTGAATCTTCCTTGTTCAGCCACTGCCGGTTTTAGTTTAGTGTAGAATTGACATTAATTACTTGCAGAGCACCACAGATGTATCATAGAGCTGCAGGAAGCAAGGCATGGGATCAGACCTTGGGAAACTGGCACCCGCTTCCTTCCTGCCCTGTCCCACCTCGTAAAGCCCTTGGCCAGGCTGCTCAACTGGCTCTGGCACTTTGCTCCTCTGCAGAAGAGGTGACAACGTCATTTGATGGCCCTCAGTCTGCCATTTCTAGAAACAACGTGTGATTGTTCTCTGTGCCACGGAGTACCTGCTTGTAGAGATATTTATTGTGTCTGTCTGGTGTAATCTCTTGTGAGGCTGAACAGTCACAGCCTCTTCATACATTCCTGAAAAAAATGTTTTTCTTCCTGATCTCTTTTAAACTTTCCGAATTCTGCTGTATCCTTGAGGAGGAGGAAAGCTCAGAGAGGAAAAGAACTTTCAAGACTTGTATACTCTGTGGTTTTTCAAGTGACATCATCCTGCAGTTCTCTGTCCTTTTCCAAGCTATGGCTTCCCCATAACAGCTTTTCCTGAAGGTTTTTTAGCCACAACTGAGTTTTCAGCAGACATTTTCATAGAATTCATTTTTTATTACACCAGCAGTGCCAAAGGGTGTTTCAGAGACCTTCTCTTTGAGGAAAAAAAGAGTTATGTTAATCTACACAACACAGTCTTTACTGCCTTCGTCTTTTACCCCGCAGCCATTCCTTCTGCAGGATTTGGGGTGTAATGGGATACAACCCAGGTTTGTGGCAGTTTCCTTTCTAGAAACCCCAGTTTATTGATACCCTCTATTACATACTCCTGCCTCTGGCAGTGGGGAGCAGTGACTGCCTAGAGAGGGGCTGTGGGAGGGATTTCTTCCCACCAAACTCCTCTCTGCTGGCAGCAGCTGCTTGCGGAGCAGCTTCTGGGACCATCATCTCGCCCCTTTCTGCCTGCAATGAACCACAGCCTGCCAGGCGAGTCCCAAAGAAAGCCCTTCCCAGCAGGCAGGGAGCCCAACCATTTCTTCATTGCATCCCTGGAAAGAATTCAGTTATAACCATTTCCTAAGTGTGGAAATAAACACTTTGTGTGGGTTGCTCCAGCAGTCAAGAACCTCCTACCACGTCCTGACTTTCAGACCAAGAAAATGGTCTTCCTGCTACGTAGGACTAAAACAAAAGGAGTGTCTAGTTTTAGCCCCCCTAAACTTCTTACAAGTCTCCAAAAAGCAAACAAAAACAAAAACAAAACAAAACACAAAAACAAGCCCCCAGTCATGCAAAATTATTTCCCTGTCTCTTCTCATCCACGCTCCTGCGTGGAGCAGCTGGGAGCAGCCTGTGGGAAACACCAGCTCATGGTGAGCCCACCCGCCTTTGCAGAGAGTGAGGAACAGCTGAAAACACAAGTGTTTCCAAGAACAGCCCCCCGTGTCACCACACAGCAAATGAGGGCAACTCTGGGTAAGAAAGCTGCTTCATTCTTGGAATACCCTCTGAAGCCTGAATACCCAAATGGAGCTGGGAAAGCTCCTTCTGGGTATCACGACAGATTAATTTATTAATAGTCTTTTTCTAGCAAAAGAGTGCAAAAAAAAAAAAAAAAAAAAATTGGTAGGTTTGTCCTGAAGATTGTGTGCAGGGATCCAGGGGAGTTTGTCATTCCCATCTTCTCTGTATGGACAGGTCACTTCCAGCTGAGTTTAGGAGCAATGAGTTTTATTCACCATAGTCACAGGAACCAGTCAACTTAAAGCTTGACTTGAATCACCTTAAACTGCATTATTACAGCCATATCAAGGAGCTGATAATATTTTTTCTGCGTCAGGGCTGCACTTTGTGGGGTCCCAGCCACCCCAGAGCAGTGGGGTGGGTTGTACTGGGACTTGGGGAAAACTGGCCCCCCATTCCCTCAGAGGTATGGCCTTCTCCTGAACCCCACAGACCCCAGGGCATGGCTGTCCCATCCCCATACGAAGGCCAACAGACAGCTGGATTATGTGAGATCTACAAGCCAAGGGAGGCAAAGTTTTGGCTGTGGCAGGGCTGTTGCAGAGGAGCTGGAAGTGATATCAGAGGTGAAGAACACAAACCAGCCCCAAATCTGCCTTTTGCATGACTAATGGGGCTGAGCCTTCACTGAACATCAGATGGTGTCTCATCTACAGCCAGACTCTGCTATCATGCTCCACTGGTGCTAAAAATTAATAGTGTGATAATCCCCTCTCCAGGGGAGAAATCCCTTTCACTCTAAAAGGTGCGTCTCAAACTTTTTGAAGCACCAGGAGTTCTGCAAACACTAGAAATGATAAAGCCCAGTTTCCTGCTGAGCTGGGGCTCCTGGTTGGTTGTCTTTGGTTCCTGTAATGCCTGTGAACTCTAACTCACATTTTCCCTCTGTGGGGTCATTTGTAACGTTCTCTCTCTTACTCTTTCCCCCCATTCTCAGATGAGCATTTGGAGGATGTCTTTCCTGCCCCTCTGATGGGAACGTGACACAGCTGAGACATGGGAGAGACACAGACACCCACTGACGACCCACTGCAGCCTTCTTTTGGGGGATTACACTTTGTCAGAATGACTTACACCCAAATACAAAGGAATTAGAGAAAGTTCATAATTTCCAGGGCTTTGGGGCTAGTTGGGACTTTTGAGATAGTCTTATCTGGGTTGTACAACTCAGGCCAAAAAACTACACTAAATGCTTCCTGCATAAAGCCCTTATCTCTTTTTTTTTTTCTTTCTTTGTTTTTAAGCATTATCTTATCGAACAAATAAACTGGGATTCAAGAACTCAGCATCCAGTATCTAATCTCCCGCTTCACTTTGTGTTGCTTAATTAATTCTGTGCTTAAGTTCCCTCTAGGCAAAATATAAATAACAATACTTCACTCTTTTACATTATTGTAGCTATTAAATATTTGTGGAGTCATTCAGATACCACAGTGGTGAGAGCTATGGAAAAATCTATAGATAAATCAGAACTGTTTATGTTTCTGCTGATAGCAGAGCTATCAC
>VWZG01006091.1:7238-31086 GCA_013396735.1 Grallaria varia | reverse complement strand
TATTGCACTATAAATATTTTTAAATGGTCCATACAACTTTCTTATTTCTATGCACTATTTTCTTTTGAAATGAGTAAATGAAAATTATACTATCTCTATTACAAAATAATGGACTTACATACATAGAGAAGGTAAAGTTTTCTTAAGAACTGCTTAAGGGATGCAGAAATTTCATATGTATTTTAAGAATTATATGCACATTAAGATACAAACCTAGTGTGATAAAATTATTAGTTTATTACTATAATTATGCATAATTTATAACTTATAGTAATGTTATGGACGATTATTTGTAGTTAACTATTATGTAGTCCTTTTTTAATATACACACTTATTTTAAGCAATATATTTTAGTGCTATACCCTTTGTAAAACTGTCAGTTCTCCCCATAAATTTTGTAGGACTCTGTGTCCTTTCACAGATCTGTGACTTCCAGACGTCTGAGCTCTGGGTGGCTTTCTCCTCGCACCCTGATCAGGAATCTGTTGAACTGTGGAGGCTAAAGAAAGCTTGAGGAACTTTTCTTTCAGTTCCATGGGGCCTGCTGTGGCTCCAGATGTTAGCAAAGACATATCATAAAATGTTGCCTCCTCACTCAGGGGAGTGAGGGACACTTGTCCTCATGGTGGGTATTTAATGTTGCTCCAGAGGGATGGCACTCACCCTGTTGTTTCAGATCAGTGTGGCACTGGATGTGATTCCCATGGAACTTGAGAAAGCCCCTTGCTTTTACTCCCAAATCTGTTTTGCTTTCCAGAGTGAATCTAGTTAATCAAACTCAGTGCCAGAGACATGTCCATGCTCAGAGTGCGGGATGCAGAAGTTTGAGAAGGGAGCACCCTGTCTGCCCCGGCTTGTTTGGGATAAGGGGAAGCTGGGCAGGCAGGGCAGAATACCTGGAAAGTCCACGAAGTCTGTGGATTTTGTGTCTTTGTGTCACAGTGAGGTCTAAGGGTATGTGGGGGACTGCCTGCTCAGCCCTTCTGAAAGAGGAGTCCTTCAGGACCAAGTCCCCACTCGTCCCTGCTTGTCACCAGCTGCTTGATTTGGCTGATAATGATGATGCTCACACAGGGTCAGGAACACTGAAATCCAAATTTAATCAAAATGCTTTGGTCCATTGCAGGGGTCATGGGGGCAAGATGATGGGCGAAGTCGCAGCATTTGCCTGACTCTGCAGGAAGTCATGTTTGACCTTGGTTATTTATCATCTCAGCATCTGTCTTTGTCAAGTATATGGAAACTGTTTCCCTGCTCTTTTCTGTGAAATATTTGAGCATACAGAGCACACTCAAGTGTGAAGAACCAGTGGGATACTTTGGTGGCTTCATTGCCAGGAAACACAAAAGTATGTTTTGAGAAAATACACTGGAGCTTTGATTTTCTTTCTTTTTTTTTTTTTTTTTTTTTTTTTTTTTTTTTTTTTTTTTTTTTTTTTTTTTTTAGTCTTNTTTTTTTGGCATTCTTTCCTTTAAGGCAATTTTTGATTATCCCTGTGTAGATGTAGTACGATTTGGTAGTACATCTTGTCTTAGCATTTATTAGTATATATTTGCTAATGCATGTTTATATATTTGAAATATAACAAGTGACATATCGATCACTGCTCTGTGCAATTGTTTTTCCCATTCCTGTTCTTCAGCAAGTTGACAGCAGGGATTTATGTTTGAGTTCCAGAGCTGAGCAGCCATTTGCAATGGAATTTTACATTGGAATGGCTGAGAAATACAACATACTAGCTTTGAAAGAAAACCGAAAACAACCAACACTCAAACCCCAAAATTTTCCCTTTTCAAATTTACAAAAAAGATACTTTACAGAATGATAAAATCAAGACTGTGGGAAGAAGGTCTGTGAGGAGACTTTGAGCCAAAGCCACTGACCAGAGAAGCGTCAACCAGAGCGAGTTGCCTAGAGATGCCTGCAGCTGAGTTTTAATTGTCCCCAGAGATGGAGGTCCCACAGTCTCTCTCTGAGCATCTGTTCTCATGTCTGACTTCTGCCACTATCATGGCTAGGCTTCACGAACAAAGATTTGGGAAGGGCACTACCTACATTTGCTGCAAATGCACTGGTAGCTTAAAAGGCTGATGCGAGGTAGGCAAGTCCGGTTGCAAAAGGCACAGCAGAAAGTCTCCACAGGCAGTATTGGTGAAGCATGGTTCTGTCTGCATTGGCTTTTCTTCTAAATTCTGATTCTGTGTGGGTTCCCAAAGGAAGCAGCAGCGTTATGGATGGTGTGTCTCCATGCCTCCCGATTGGAGGCCAGAGTGGACCATTGATGGTAATCAATATGGCCAAGGCTGAGGGATTGTTTCAGGGAGTCCTTGTATCTTCTCTTCAGGGCTCCTCTCTTGCGGCAGCCAGTGGCGAGTTCACCATAGAGCACGATCTTAGGGAGGCGATGATCCTCCATCCTGGAGATGTGCCCTGCCCAGCGCAGCTGCGTTCTCAGCAGCATGGCCTCAATGCTGGTGACCACTGACTATTCAAGGACCGACACATAATCGGACCAGTGGATGTTTAGGATTGTGCAGTGACAGTGCTGATGGAAGCGTTCATGGAGACGCAGGTGTTGGTGGTAGATGACCCATGATTCAGACCCATATAAAAGAGTAGACAGTTCAGTGGCTTTGTAGACACTGATCTTGGTACTTTTCTTTGGGTGTTTATTGTGCCAGACTCTTTTCTAGACTCTTCCAAAGGCACTTTATGCCCTGTTGTCTATCTCTTGGTCAATCTTACCATCTGAGGAAATGATGCTTCCCAGATAGGTGAACTGCTGGACTGGCTTAAGCTCTGATTCACCTATGGTGATGCGGGGGTGATGGAAGGCTTCCTGAGGTGCAGGTTGGAAGAGAACTTCTGTCTTCTTCAAGCTGACCTCCAACCCAAAAAGCTCAGCAGCCTCTGCAAAGCAGGATGTTAAGCGCTGCAGAGCTGCTTCTGTGCGAGCAACGAGGGCGGCATCGTCAGCAAAAAGAAGCTCCCGGACAAGGTGATTGAGCATCTTGGTGTGGGCCTTCAGTCTCCTGAGGCTGAACAGGGTTCCATCAATATGATATCCAATGTAGAAGCTGTTTTCTTCATCGAGGTTTGCTGTGGTCCTTTAGAGCATCATGTTGAAGAAAATTGTGAACAGAGTTGGTGCGAAAACGCAACCTTGTTTCACACCATTGGTTGGACAGAAGAGAACTGCTCACCAAGCATAACTCGCTCAGCCATCTTGCCATGTAAGAAAAGCAGCCTTTGGTCTTGCATGCAGTAAGCTCCAACAGAAACTTCGAGACATCCAGAACAAGTGGTGGATCAACCTATCAGAAAAGTCTCAACAATGTACAGATTTGGGTGACCACAGAGGACTCTATGAGGCTCTAAAAGCAGTGTATGGACCCACACACCAGGCTCAAAGCCCCCTACTCAGCACAGATGGCCAAATATTTCTCACAGATAAAACCTCCATCTTTAATCAATGGTCTGAACATTTTCAGACTCTTTTCAGTGCCAACCATGTAGTCCAAGGCTCAGCAATTCAGCAATTCTGCCACTGTATTTGCTTTTACATCTACAGAGGGCATTTTCTGTGTTCCCACCTACTCCTGTTGCCTCTCTATCTCAGAGGAGGGAGTTTTATCAAGTCTGCAGATAGAGGAGTGTGGATCTGTTGTGGTTTATCGAGCATCAAAAGAATTTTCTTTAATCTTGTTCTCAGACAAAAAAGCCTGACTACATGGTTTTTGATTTTTATTGGTGTAGAGCATTGGATAAAGTCAAAAGCTAATATAGAATTAGACTTACAGAGGAGAGACCAGCTGCCACTTCCTGGTGATAAGAAAAAGATTCCTGTATAACATGGAGTTCCTGATGCCCTCACCTAAGAAAAACCCTGATAAACACCTGGTATAAAAGGAAGTACTGAACAACAGGGTGGTATGAAGGTACCACAGACTTTCTTCACAAACATCCTGCAGGACGGAAAGCCTTTTTGACCTTTGTTAGCCATCTGTCAAGAAAGAATAGATGCTACCCCAAATTTAGCAAACTATGGCTAGAGGCATTCAAACCACACCTAAAACCTAAAGGAATAAAAAGAAGTTGGGAATGGGAGGGAATTCAAAGGAAGATTTCCATTGAAACTGCAGGATCAGGAACAGGCTGAGCCTGTCTTCCCTTCCCCCTTTAAGGATACCTATTGGGTGAGAAATTTATAGTTTTCTCTCTAATTACTTCCTTTTAAAGAACTAGAGTTGCTTTCACTTCATAGTGTTTTAGTAGGTTTTTTTGCTTTGAAATTTGTGTTTGTGCTTTGTTTTATATTATTATTACCTGGCTTTAAGTGTGTTTTTGTAGCCAGATCCTATCACTGATGACTACAAACTTTTATTAGCTTGTCACAATTTGTATCAATAAAACGTTATACCACAAACTGTTAGAGTGATTCCTTTATAAAGGTGTTAACAGTTTGTCGACAGCGGAGATATCTGCTGAGGGATTTTCCCTTTCACTGTTAAGTGACAGTCCCCAAAAAGTGTAATCAAATCATCCTAATCTTGTGAATCCATTTAGTGAAGAGTTCCAGTGCAGAATACCAGAGAGACTAGATTGGGTTTATATGGTTTTGGCTTTGCCAGGACACTGACAGGCAAATACAATTTTTAAGAGTCAGGTAAATTTCCCCTTACCCCCTCTTTTACATGACAATTGATTAATAACGTTTTCTCTGGAAGTAAATGGATTAATGATATTATAGTACATTTTATACTAATAAAAAAATGCATATGAAACTAAATAGACTGATGTCCAGTTAATGCAACCCATAAAACTAAAAAATAAATATAGTTACATGTGTCTCTTTGAGGATCTTCCCTATAAAATAAAATACTACATAGTTCACCAGGCCTCTGATTAAATTCTTTTAAATAAGAAAGACAGCAGCATTCCTTGTAATGCCATCTGAAATTATCCAGAGAAAATAAATAACACAACTAAATGTCTATCTCTAACGCTATTTGCATACACTGATAAGTTATTGTTATTGCCTAGCTGAGCTGTATTTAAGGAATATCCTGCCAATTAACATTTGTTCAGAGAAATGGAGGAGAAAGTGCCAGGATTCGATTCGCAGTTGTTAATGCCAGATTTTTTCTGAAACTAGTCCCACTGTTTCTGAAAGAAAGGGTAAAATGTCCCTCCATTTCTAGGAGAATGGAGGCACTTTTAAAGGTGATTTTAAGCTTTTAGGAAAAACAAGGAAACAAACAAACAAACAAACAAAACCCCAGAAAATAATTCTCTCATTTATGAATTTTATTATACAGTCTTAATTTGGCTTTAAGGGACAACCTGAAACACACTGCCAATACTCTTTTTTTCTTTTTACTTTTACTAGTCTAGCCCAAGCAGAAGTCAGCAAAATATAGGAAATGCCTGTATACCTTTGCTAAGACGTGCCTGTGATCCAATGTCAACATTTTGAAATGAAGATTGCAAACCTGGACTGGCTGTTGTGGAAAGTCTTAAAATTGCTAAAGGATCATCAAAATATTTTTTGACATTTGGTGAAGGACCAAAATCAGTCTATTAAAAGGAGGATCAACAGGTAAATTATGTTGTAAATAACCCCTTGAAGACAGAATTTTAGGGTCACTAATGAATTCTGGCCTTAAAGAGAGCTCCAGTAAGAACCTGACCCTAGGAATACGGCCAAACGCATTCAAAAGAAAAGCAAGTATTTTCAGACATCTAGACAAGCCACTTCAGAGAAAGCAGGCAAAGGAGCAAGTGGTTTTTTAGCGTCATGTTTGAAATACATGGATGAAAGAAAATAAATATATCAGGGTGGTTCAAGTCGCAAGAGCTTCCCGAACAAAACAGACTGGGATGATTTTAATTAAAAATCCTCTTTCTGCAGTCTTTCATTCTCACCCACCACTTTATTACAGACACACCACTCCGATATCCATCGTCTCTGTCAGAACCAGGAAGGGCTGAAGAATTATGGCTTTTTCAAACACAGTCTTCTGGCTTCAAGTAAGCAGGAGAGCTGGCAGAAGTTTCTCTTGAGTCACCTGGAGAGCTGCATTCTGTTGAGGAAAACAGGAATTAGCGATTTGCTGTCTTGTATTCAGCTCTGTAGTTTCAATATTTGGGTTAAAAGGCTTCAATTAGTATTTGGGTTTACCTGAACATATGCAAAGTGGTAATGAGTGGCAAAACTAGATTGTACCTGCTGATCCCTAATGGATAAGAGATAGAAAAGATTGTGTCATAGAGAAAGGGAAAACTAAAGCGGAGCTGCTCATATTCAAAGTGGGTTTGAGTGGAATTCTATGATTTGCAGAAAGGAGCCATTTCTTCCTTGAGGTTTTTTTTGCTGGTTTTTTTTTTTTTTCAGGTCAGGGATGAGCCAATTGCAGTGACCCAGCAAAGGTCAAAGAGCAATTGTCTGCCGTGCTTTGGGCTCTACTAGGCCACACCTAAACATCATCAGAAAGAGGAATTCCAGCATTTGGTGGTTTGGTGGTTCGTTTGACAACAGTAACAGGTAGGCTACAAGAGTGGACAAGATTTATTTAACAATATATCTGTAGCCATATATTGTGTGTGTGGGGCTGTGTATCATAAGAAGATATTGCTGTAGACAAATGAGAGCCGTGACCCCTATGAGTTAAAATGCATTCATGAAGATGCAAATAATGTTACCTTGTCTTGAACCAAACACAGGTATAGAAGTAGTGTAATGACAAGAAAGTAAAAGGATTTTGTAGCCAGACACAGTGTATAAGCACTGTAAATGAATATGAGAAATGAAAGTAACTAAGGGGCAAACAGTGGCATTATGTTGCACTTGGAAAGCATTCACATGGCGAAGAGTTTCCAAGCAATGGACAAGATAAACATGAGGATCAGCAAATGGGCCAGGCCTGCTGGAGAACACAGAGGAAAGATTACTCAAAAACCCCAAAACAAGCAACACTGTCTGCTGATATGATCCTCTCTGGCAATAAGGGGACAAATGGCACAGAAAGGAAGAGAAAAAAGACACAGAAAGTTCCTCACTTCTGTGCTTACTTTTTTTGTCAAAGGTCTCCCAAGCCTGACTACCTTAACCTTCAAATTATGACCTTAGCCGGATGATGGTTTCATCAAACCACAATAGCCATCAGCACTGACTGCCTGGATTCTGCTCCCTGGCATTGCACACCCACTGCTAATTCAGGATAAGTGTTGGGAACAGAAGTTCAACATATGGAGGGATAAAGAGGGAAGATCAGCAAACACAAATGTTTAGCACAGGTGGATTTGCAATGAATGAATTTAGTAAAGTTTTATTTTAAACTGAACTGACTTACAAGTTTCCAAAAACTCTTCTTACAGTCATCTCTAACTCCCTGTTATAGGTGTATACATATAAATACATATATATTCAGTACAACACCATTTCTTGTGCACACAGACACACACAGAGCTGCCAGACAGCACTGCACTTAAAGATCCATAGCAAATCCATATCCTCTTCCTGCCTGTGGCTAAACACAAGGCAGTATCTCAAATGCAAGATCTTACTCTGTGTGCTATTTGGACTCCCAAGCGGACAGAATGTCCTCTTCAGGCACAGATATCAGCACAGAGGATACGATGCGCTGACTGTGAACAGCAGAAGGGAAATTACTGCCCTCTGGAAGTATTGGAAGAGTAACCAAAGCTGCTGTTTCTTTTATGGCTCTTTTCTGGGATCTGAGTAGTATTGAGGCAGGCTTTGCTAGTTAAATTACCTAAGATTGTCGGTTTATTGTCCTCTATTAGCAGATAACAACGCTGGTGATGGTTTAAGCTCCAGCCCCTTCACAGGCACATAGAGGCAGCCTGGCTTCCAGAAAAGCTCAAGTGTGATGGAGGATGCTCCTTTCATCTTCCCAAGGGAGTCAGTGCAGGGAAATTCACATGGCATGATTCTGGTTAGTTTTATTTTTTCTCAATCCATTTTGTAGTAAGGCAAGGCAATAAAATCTAAGGATTAGTAAACCACCAGTTTTGGGAGTTGATTTGTCTGTGTGGGAGAGCTTAGAGCATTGTCCCAGGTAACTCTGTTCCCCAGATTTTTAAGTTTGGGATAACATTCCCACACTGACAGCAGTCTTCACAAAAGGACACCTGCCAACACTGGTTTGTGTAGATCAGAGTGACTGTTGGTCAGGTGTCCTTGTGCCTTTGTCTGTCCCGTGACCAAGCACTTACAACCCTCAGCCATTCCCTGGTGAGGTTTTCCTTCATTTGGAAGAAAATCAGATTTTTGCTTGAAGCAAAATGAAAAATTTTACATCAAAAGACAACCTCATTACTATGAGAATCATGACTTTCTTGGTACACCAAAGACCCTTGGGATCTCCAGGTAAGGGTAATGTGACCTCTTATTAAACCTCACCTATGAGTTGGCTTGGTTTGGTGTTCCCTCAGTGAAGTTCAATCTTCTGTGTCCATGCTGGGGATGTGAGTGGTTCTCGACGTACAGGCAGCCCTGTACAAGGGTGGCACAGCCTGTGAGTAATTTTTCTCATCTGTTGTGTTCTCCTCTGGACAGGGAGAGATTGGAAGACTCACAGCAGGTAGGAGGAACAAGCATTTGTTTTCCTTTAAAAGGTAGAAAGGAGTGGGTTTTGANTTTTTTTTTTTTTTCCTGTTGCTCCTGGACAAGTGGTCATGAGTGAAACATATTTGCTGGGAAAAGTAACTTCCGTAAGTCACCTAACGGTTCAGAGAAATCAATTGTGAAATATTAAAATATATGGTAACCATAAAAAGGTTTTAAGACCATGTAATTTAGTGA
The DNA here is from genome assembly GCA_013396735.1 of Grallaria varia. Taxonomy (NCBI): domain Eukaryota; kingdom Metazoa; phylum Chordata; class Aves; order Passeriformes; family Formicariidae; genus Grallaria; species Grallaria varia. Next base: position 22,259 of record VWZG01006091.1, on the reverse strand, counting down.
TTATATCAAAATTAACTGAAATTATTTCTTGAATAGGATCCTTATCTTCCAATAAATAATTATGAGAGGGTAAAAATATGAGACATGTCTCCTTATTTCCCTGCCTTCAGTGGACTCTGCAATGTGTCTGCAGCCACCCATGTTGTACAGGACCTTGTAAATACTTGTGCTTCTTTTGGAGTATAACAAAACCAGAGAATAAAAAGAATAAAATGCAAGGATTTGCTGGTTTGTGCTACTATTATAAACTACTACAACTTTCAGGAGACCACATTTTAACTCCTCGGTCATTGCATTGTTTCATATCCAGTGATCAATTTCATATGTTTTCCCTTTTCAAAAAGGCTTTTTAACAGGTTCTTTTTTTACAAATCACCTTTTTATGTCATTAATCAGCAAATGAAAGCAACTGTCTTTAGTGAACCCAACCAACCCTGGAGAATGGAATCAGATCAAAATTAACAACTGTCAATGTAATTGTCCTCTGTCAGTCCATCTTCCCTACACATAATGTATGTGATTCAATCTTTAACAATACTGAGGATAAGAAAAGCAGATTTTCCTTTTTTTTTTTTTTTTTTTTAGATTTTCCCCCATCTGGAGGCTTTCAGTATTACTGGGTCCACTGCTAAATCCCGATCATTAGCTGTTTTTTATTCACATGAATATTTAACACATTATTATTGCTTCCTTTTTTATCAGCCTCCAAGTGTTTGTGTTCCTGTTTGTGTCTTTTTTTTCTTGCATCCCTTCATCATTTTCAGCATTGGCTGAAAATCAGAATGATCTTTCTTCTGTGTTTGTTTCAGGCTCAGTGATTTCTACCCCTGTTTCTAAGATCAGCTCTCTTTCTCTCAGTTTATTTGAATTACTTCAGCAAAATTTTTAAATGTACAGAGGAAAAATGACAGCTATCACACAACTGAAAGCTCTTGAAATGTGGTCTCCTGGGCCAGGAATATCACGTCTTCATTGGCCTTGTCAATAGGTGAAGGTTTGCCCATGTAACTCCAGAATCTCCAAAGGCTTAAGAATGGGTATGTCTCTAAATCCACAGACACTACAACAGCCTATTTACTTCCCTAACACCCTTTCAAAACAGAGGATATAGGATATCACTCACTCTGATATTCTTAGATGGTTTGGTAACACCTGCTTTTTTTGAACCCTTTAAAACATAACATAGTTGCTATAACTGCATTTGACCAACTGGAAATTGTTGTAATAACTGAGCATCTTACTACCAAAGTGGTGATGTGAATGTCAATGAACTTGCTCACATCCACTCCAAACAACAGATGTTCAAAAGTGAATGGGGAATCTGTAAATGGAGGATGCCTCATGCCAACATCTTATGATTAAAAGGAAAGTCCATGGACAATTCACAGCACCGTTGAGTTCTGATAGGTCACATACAATTGTGAGAGCAGAGGGTTTCCAAATGTTTGGCTACATAACAGTGATTTTTTTTCAAGCTTTAAAATGTCTATTTAATCTCCATCATGGATGTAAAAAGCCACAATTAGCATCAAGAGTTAGTCGAAGTGTCATTCATTCAGCTGGAACAAAAGGGAAATATTTCTGGCATGTCCAAGGTGAAACAAAAACTTTTCACACATGCCACAACAAACAAGCCTGTCTCAAAGCACCACAGGTCCCTGGTCATGGAGAGGAGGTAGAAGGGAGCTCTTGGAAGCAACTTTCCTCTTGTCCTCATCTTGTGCTTCTCCTCAGAGAGTCTAAGCCAGCTGCTCTTTTTCTAGGAACTGAAAGGAGAGCAAGCCCAGTGGTGTCTGTGTTGGGGATGTATGTACACATCACTGGGATTTATCTGGAGAAGAACAGTGGAACTGTCTACTGCTGCTGTTCTGGGGCATCAGGTCAATACTCTGGATGCCCCAAGAGAGTAAATGTGAGCACTTAATTATGGTCTCTGTCCATTGCTCTAGGAGGAATTCACAGTCACTGGAAGAACCAAAGAAACTGTAATGAGAGACACGCTTTTTGTCTGTCTTTTAAGTACTGCAGAAGTGAGAACAATCACCTGCCACAAGCATTAACACTTGGATTCTGTTTGTGTTTCTGTCCAGGTGTGGACTTGAAATGGATTCTGGGAAGGGGGACTTGAGGAGAGTGCAGAACAAATATTAACATCTGTCCATGATGTAAATGTCCCCCATTGTCTTGCAGTGGGGACCTAAGCCTGGTGTTGTTATTAAAGGACTGAACCTGTTTCAGGCTTCAGTATCTCCAGGAAATGAACACACACACACACACACACACACCCCACCAATGCAGAATTTCTTCATGAAAGATTGATACCAGTTTATGTTAAACAACTGCTTAGTGCAAACCTTTGTACTAGATACGACGGCTTCTTCCGAAGCTTGCTGGAGAGCTCTGTGCCCCTACAGGATTTTCTCCCTCAATTCTAGACCTGCTATCTGAAGCGTGTGAAAATCTTTATTTCTTTATTTTATTGAACTGGAAAATGGCTGATTAAAGACATGGTGAGTGGAATCCTTCAGAATTCATTACGTGTTTTGGAGATTAATTATACTGCGGAGAGCCAGGAGAAGACAACATCTCTTCTGCAAACCGAATCTTAGGAACATATAACAGAGCACCTTGGTGGGGTTTTTTGTTTTGTTTTGTTTTGTTGGGGTTTTTTTGGGAGGGTGGTGTTTTGGGGGATTTTGTTTGTGGAGATTTTTTAATGAGAGATAGTTATAATCATCCCTAGAACACTTTTAACTATGTTATTAGTCAGATTTTTCTCTTTTCTAAATAGGAAAGAGCTCTACTCTTGAAATTTCTGTCATGATTTTGTGCAATTTCAGATCACTGTGCCTGCAAATTCGATGGACTGACTGCTCAGTCCATGGCAATCCTCATGTTTTACCAGCATTCTTGATAGCTTAGCCGTCATCCCAGAGGTAAGTTGTCTTTCTTCCGTCTTATCCAGTTGACCAGAGATTTTCCTCAAAAGGCCTAGGGGAATTTGTGTCCCTGAAGTGTTTCACAGAGTCATAGGTGAAATAGCTGGCGCAAGCAGCAAACAGATTGTTCACATCTGGTTCCACAGTTTCTTGTTTGCCCTGAAGAGGTGGAATAATCAGTATTCTTCGACTGGGAGCTGGGAGGGATTTTCTGCTTTTCTAGCAGGCATGCTGGGCATGTTGTCAGGCTAACCACAGCTCACTGAGTCCCAGAAGAGACTTGTTCTGTGGTGCACTCTGAATCTCTACACTGAGTGAGAATTAAAAAAAAAACTAAAAAAACAGCAAGCAATTTCTTATTAACAGGTTCCAGTGACTAAGGAGCTGACAAACTTCTGCAACTCAGTCTCCATGCAAATGCTTCCTCCAGAAAACCTTATAGAACACCTGTTTTCAAATGCTCTTAGATTTGTCAACACCTCTTAAAGTCATAAATCAAAGGAGTCCGTTTTTATCTCAGTGACACAGTCAGGATGCCATTTTATGAAATGTTACTAGAAAAGGGGAAAATAACAGATTTTTATACTGGAAGAATTGCATACTTGTAAGAATATTTTCATCATTTCAGCATTATAGAAGCTGTGCAATCCCTTATACAGGGCTTGTCAAATTAGATTTGTTCCTACTTTGTGAAAAGTAGGATAAAACAGTGATGAATATATTTTACTGGACATTAGTCAGATTCAGCGTGCAGAGATTTCATCCCTAATTCCTTCTGAGCAAATCAGCACAGAAGCCTCATATTAATATGCAAGCTCATGGAATCTTGCACTTCATTGGCATTGTATCTTGGTTGCATACCATTAAAATACTCCAGATGACTTAAATCATACTGGGAAAACATTTGTTGAATTAGATAATGTTATTCTTTTTATTTTGGATTGTTGCGATTGATTGGGCTGGTTAGATTTATTTAGGTTTTTGATGGGGTTTGTGGGTTTTTCTGTTGTTTGGTTCTTGGTGGGTTTTTTTCTCCCTGTATGCTCTATGCTTTAAAATCAACACATTTGTGATGAAGGAGAATAAAATATGCACCAGTTTAAATCAATATTTTTTGGAGGATTAAATAAGTATTTGTGATTCTTATGATTTGATAAAAGACGCCGTTCTCAGTTTAATAATACCATATTATTAGACATTTTTTCCTAGCATCAGTATGTTTCTCTCTACCTTGTGTGTTGACTGGGGAGTCAGGTATTTTCCTTCCAGTCAAAAAAAGTCAACAGTAATTTGGGCAGTAATTGACACAACCTGCTATAAATACAGTTCTTTACCAGCTCTGAAATGGAGTGGTCAAGCAGGAATTAATTTGTTGCCTTCCTCTGGAGTACTGGCTCCTGTGCAGGCAGTCTCCAGGGCACAGGATTGACATCAGCACAGATTCTCAAGGGAGGAGGTTGCTCACACACTGTTGAAAATGCTTTGAATCCATGAGTTGTCACACCATGTGGTGATGTCTTAAGCAGACATGCTTCCCAAATTTTTGGGAATATTAGAAAACCTAATTGAGTTTATCAGGCAGATGAGCTGCATCTTCCATGGGCATATCACCACACACTGCACAAACCACAGCCCTGCGCTGGATGCTCAGTGCCCTTCTAGCAGGGGCATGATGTGAGCATTAACTTTCCTGTGGTGCTTTCCCAGACTGGACATTTGTCACAGGAACATCACCCTGGCCAATGAATAACCAATTTTCAGTCATTCCCCCTCCTCCACCAGGCATTATCTCCTTCACTTATGCTGATTTTCTCTCAGTGTTCCCACACTTTTTATTTTTGAACAATCCTGTGCTTTTCATCTCATTTTGCACAGAAAATGGCAGTATGAGTCCAGACTCCCCAGCTCCCTAGTACTTAAATATCCAGCCAAGATTTTCTGGGGCTTCTTGGGGCTGCTATCGTTGCTGTCCAGTGAGTGCAGATCAGGACTCTGTACAACCTTCCCTGCCACACCAGGAGAGACGCAGTTGCTGAGCTTGCAGGTCTCACACTTGAGTGGACTCTTCCTACCTGTTGGTCACACCGCAGCATCTTATTCTTGGTGTTTCAGATCAGCACAGGCATTGACTGGCACACACAAGCTTTACCAAAGACTCTCAGGAGGTTTGGTTGGCATGCACTTGCAGTGCAGTTTTTCCCATGGCTGCAGGACCAGGGCCCTGGTATAACCTCAGTGCTGGTGGCAGTCATGAGCCTGTGGATCACCTCGGTACAGCCAGGACAATATTCTCCTTCCCATCAGTTTTGTTTTCAGGGGCTTGCTCTGAAACACATTGTTGCCATGTTTGCTGCAGAGGATCTTGTTACATTCTCCTGTCTCCAATATACTTAAAATACAACCTTTTTCTGAGACTGCTTATTTTTCATCTTTCTTGTATGCTGGAGCTTGCTTTGTGTATTTATTTAGCATTTCATCAACAAAGATTCAAATCCGGGAATCCAGCAGTAGCTTTTCACCACAATGCATCTAAAGTGGGTTAAGTGAAAGCAACATGTAAACCCTAAAATAAATTTCAAATAAGAAGGCATTTCATTTTTTGTGTTTCTATAAATCTATTTTCTTCTTTTAGTCCATCTCTGAGAGGTTTCTTTTAACTGTAATGTTTTGCATATGGGTGGTGTTATTTTGCATTAAAGTGTTGGGTTTTAGTAACTGCAATGGAACTTCCAAGATTTTTTTCCCCCTTAATCAGTCTGTGCTGGATGCTAGCTGAGAAAGAGAAGAGAAAGTTAGGATTTGTTTTCTGGTTCTCTTAGAAGATAATTATTGGAAGGGACTTACTTATTCTTGCATAATGCCAGTCACAGGATATTACTAAGTTCAATGTCAACCTCCAAGCGAAAATGCAACATTTCCGATGATTCACAGTATCTTTCTGTGTATGGAAAAGTAAAACAAGCCAAAGCTCTTCAGACAGGAAGGAGGCTGTTTGGATATATTTAGCTTTCAGTGGTGTGGTGTCATGGTTTATTTTGCATATATGTGTTTTTTCTCAGTAAAACGGTGATCATCAACTTAATCTGCTTTTATAGCTTTACTCATAGTGTTGAGTGAAGCATTCTAGTTTTATAACTAATGTCTGTTTCCAAAAGAAGTGAAATTTGGAGTAAACAAGGTCATGCTTTACTGTTCAAGTGACCATTTTTTATACCCAATGTGGAAACTGTTGTATTTCCCCCCTCTGAATATGCAATCAGCAAACTAATTATCACTGGCATTTTATGAGAAATACGGTGATTAAGAGGGAGGAAGAGGTGACACCAGAGCAGGTGCTATTATCTGGCTGTCAAAAGTACAAAAAAAAAACCAAAGGAAAAAGAAGAGTATTTGTGAAGTTGTGACATGTTCGGACATTCCACTTTTCCTTTTTTCTGTGTTCCCAACACCCATGTACTTGTGAAATCATGCAAGTCATCTTCTTAGGATAGGCCAGTAGAGACAAGACACTACTTCCAGTAAAAATTCTATAAAAAATTATTTGTGCATGTTTTAAGCAAAACTAGGGCAGTTATGGGATGAATGACCACTTATAATAATTATTTTAACTTATTGTATCATCTCCACTGGTGTCTTCAGTCAACTTTCCAGTGCTGTCTTTAAGCCACTCAAAATAATTTTGCCACCAGAAGTTTGGGGTTTGGTTTTATTTTGTTTTCAGATCTGTCTAGAGCCTTCACATCACAGTGAGTGAGTCCGTCTGCAGCTGACACTTTGTCACACCTGCTGTCAGCTTTGTTTATGCCTAACTTCTGGCTCAGACTGCATAAGTTTTTCTGACCTTTCTCAAAAATTTTGGAGTAGATAATCAACTTCCTTACAGAGATTTTTTTTTTTTTTAGGGATCATATCCAAGAAGTTACCTTTAAGACCATTTGGTGTCAAAAGTTGGTTGCTGGTACAGTAAGAAAAGTTTTTGCTTGAAGGACACTTCCAAGAAAATATAATGTCAAACAAAGCAACAATTCTACCTTTGTTTTATAGCTTAAAGTGTCTTTGACACTGTCCTTGTAATTATTTCATGAAACAGATGTGTATACAATCATGCCTCAATAATATATTTTCAGCTGAAGTAGGACACAGAATAGGTGCTGCTCTACATGCTAAGAATAAACAAAAGAACCCATATTCTGCTTTTCAGAAGTGAGTAGGATTATCTGAAGGTGTGAAGCCTTACCTGACAGGACACACATGAACGAACCTGGTGTGATCCAGAGCCACAGAGCCTTGATGAGAGACCAGGTGTGTTATGTCAGCCTGATGTAGTTTTACATGCACATGGCATTAGCCACTTCAGAACATGGGCAAATGAATCTGACACCTGTCTGGAAAACCCTAATTACTGAGAAAATCCTTATGACTGAAGGAGTCCCCTCTGGTCTCTGACCTGAGAGCTCTGTGCTGCCACTGAGCTCTGTCAGCCCAGGGTGATTTCTGCCATTTTAATAGTTTCAAACTGCAGAGTTCAGGATCCAGCAGGTCCATAAGGGGTTGAGTGGCATTTGCTGTCAGGAACAACAGCAGACAGAAGGCAATGAGCCTGGGGAGAAGGAAGGAGGAGGGGAAGGGGCATCCAAATCAAGTCTTCCCTCTCTTCACAGCAGTGAGATGCTGGAGCCCACACTGCAGCCCAAAAGGAAAGGAGATTTGGAGGTACTTTTTAAATATGAACAGAATGACTCAGAATTTTCATTGGGTGAAATTCCTTGGAACTACTTTATTTGAAAGTACCCAAGTGTATCTGAGCGCCTGCCTCACTATAGAGGTAATGGATATTTGAGCTTTTGACAATCTCTGGTGAACATGGCTGTGTAAAGGTTTAAACCTCATGGAACATCCATTTGTTCAGCTGGAATGTTCAAACCTATTGGAAAACTTTGGTGCTTCAATATGTATTGGTGTCAGCAGGAAAGAAAAATAGGCATCAAAGTGTGTTTTTGGTGAGATGTGTTGCCCACTTCAGGTTGCTCATGGCCAGTGGTGTATGTTTTCTTCTGCACACCTGGATTTAAGAACAACTTTAATGAGGAAATTTGAACTGGTTTGAAATTTGAAACACCAGTCTCCCCACACATATTCAGTAGCTGGAACCAGTGGAAATGGAAATGGAAAGTAGATAGTCTTGTCAACCCAAATTCTAAAGCAAGTCAGACTTGCAAGATGTTAGACTAATCTGCACATAGTTTAGTCTCTCCCCACTTCTCCCCTCTCCCCACTTACCAGATTTTTTTCAGCCTTTTAGAACCAACTTAACTACAGGATGTCTTGTTTATAAACAAATAATAGGAAAAACTTCAGCTAGAGAGTAAATCAGTGATATTTTATAGAAATTAGCCTTTCTTTTTGCATTCACTGCCATTGGAATTGCTACTTTTACAACATCTGTATAGACAGAGGACTTCCAGATCTGCTTAAGTAAACATTTTGCTTCTTTTATTTCCACTATATAGGTAAGGGGATAAGTGGATTACGATTTATGAGATTCATGAAAAACTTCAATTTTGGAGGCTTTTTATTATTAGGTGTCTTAATCCAATTCTCTTTATTGGATTGGTAAATGAAAATAAATTCTCTTGAGCACAAATAACAAAAGGCAAAAATAAACCTGGTACACACAACTCAAGCTAATAATAAAGAACCAGAAGAATCAGTATGAAAAACTGATTTGTTCAGAGCAGTGTGTCCAGGGACCTGGAGTTCTGTCTGCTATGCAGTTGCTGCCAGAGAGATCTGAACTTGAAGATGTTGTGTGGAAATTTCTAATCTCTTCAGTTTAATTTTCTTTTTCAGGTTTGAGATGTTCTCTGTCATGCTGGATTTCAATTCCCCTGAGATGTTCTTGATATATGGATCTGTCTCATTCACAGAATTCATCAATATCATGATATGTCATTCAAAACATTCTGGTTATACATGGTCTGGGGTTTTTTTTCCCCAAAACTGATGCTCGTCTTCTGGGAATTTTACTTTCCTTGTTTTAAATACAACATTATACTCACTGCTGTAGCTTTCGGAAAAAATTGGTAATGTTAAGTTAACGTCTCTATTTAGGCAATTATCAGCGAGTTTTACACATTTATTATAAAAGCTGGCTGAAACTGATGCATTCTTGATCTGGAATTGAAGAGGAAAATGTTGGTAAATCTGGATACCTTACCTGAAAATTATAGTACAAATGCTTTTCTTTTCTTCAGACTCTGTCTGCTATATGCAAAGAGAGGAGATCGAGTGCATCTAGTTATCATTAGACAGAAAAGCAAACAAAAAAACAACCAGCATTTTTTATTCCTTTCCAACAATATATTATAATTGTGGATCTGACCCCAAGTCTCTGCCTGGTCCAATTAACCTCAAAGACCTGCACAAGTGTTTTGTCATGCCATTGAGTCAAGGTCTCCATGAATGTATAACTGACGTTCACCTTACTGCGAGTGAACTGCTCACATTCTGTGAGGTGCTGAATTCCTTTTGAGATCTGTGATTAATTTGTATCAAAGTTCTATTATTGCTCATGCTCCCTGTGCCAGGTGTGACTTATTGCTGAAATTCTTTTGGAGTATTTGGCAGGACTGTTTGAATCATAAATCGTATCGTAATAATGAGCCTGGAGAGAATAAAAATCTCAAGGATCCTTAAATACAAACCAAATATCCAAACATTTAAAATGTCAGCACTAAAGTGTTCTGAAACACACTGAAATAGTTCTTTTGGTGAAACTTTTTGTGCATGAAGAATTTTACTTTCTACTGGCAGGTTTTGTTATTTCTGTGTTAAAGTCATTGTTATTACTTATAAAACTTCAAAGAGTTTGTATGTATATAGTTATTTCTTTGTCTTCTTAATTAAGTAAAAGCTGGTGAAAAGAAGCAGGGAAAGAGGTGACCTAATTTCTTGCTCTTAATCATGTTGCATATGAAGCATATGTAAATTCCTCAATGAAACTCATGTCATGTTTAAGATATATGTAAGGGTGTGGTAGTTTAAATTTTAGGCTTTGGTGAGGTTTGTTGTTTTTTAGGCCTTCCTTAACAATTGGGGTCAAAAACTAAGGGAGTATTCCATCCTATTTCCCTCACGTAATCAGGTGCATATAAGATAGGTGACGGGGGAGGTCCCCTCTCCCTTGGGCTCCAGCGTTCCTCCCGCTCACAGCTCTGTGACAGCAGCTCTCAGTGTCTGGGCCTCGCTGATCCNTGGGGTCCCTACTCATATGTACATAGTGTTTCATTGTATATAATTATATATATATATAAAAATATATTTTTGCTGCAATTTTCCTCTGCCACTTTTTCCCCTTTCTCTGTTTTTTTTCCAGTGAGGGGGCGGGGGAAGGCTGTCCCGGGCTGCTGAGGGTTTGGCTGGGAGCCAACCCAAACTTTTACAAAGGGCATATCCATGAAGGTGAGAAAGAAACAGGTAATTGTCCAGGTAAACAACTGTTTACCTAGAAAGGCCCAGAACAGCAGTTTGCATATTGCTGGGAGAATAAGGGATGTGTCACCTTTTTCTTCTTGGCAGAATTGTTCCTTCAGCATCTTTGGTGCGATAACTGTGCTTAGGGTAAAAACTTCTCTGGGTTGTGTTTTCAGTTAATGCTTTTCCTTTGTTTCACGCCATTCTCAGTGTGAGCATAATGTAAGGATGGATCAAAATTGGCTGCACAAGCTATTGGATGAAGGAGCACACTAATTCTGGCATATTGCTTTCCTTACAAACGTGTCAGCCAGGTAGCATGACCTTCTGGAACAATCTGTAAGCACAGGTAAAGCTCTCACTTGATTTCTGAAACAAAGATACTTGTTTAAAATTGCCGTAGTCCGAAATATTTAGCTCTTACAACATTTCATCTTTAGAAAAAATATGTTGTAATAAGTTTTCAGACCTTTCAATACTACAAAATCCCATTTGACCTTAAAAAAGACGCTTGTGATATGTTATAGGCATGTCTGTGTCAGACTTTTCATTGCGTCCAGGTTTTTATTTCCTTTCTGTTACTCAAAGTGTGACTGGGATCATTGGTGTGGTGCTTTGGGGTGCAGAAGGTGAGATGCAGGGATTGCTGCCTCTCCTCTGCATGGCTGTGTGCCATCATAGAGGTTCCAGAGGCAACAGAAGCAACTTCCTTCTTGTAGTCTTTTATTTTCCTCCCTCTGTCTGGGCAGCAGGGCCTGTCATTTGCAGACAGCAGCTGCAACTCTGGGTGTCGGCTGTGCTCTTTGAGTAGGGATGGTTTCATTGTTGAGGCTGAGTCACTCTTGTATGCGCAACATTCTTTTCTCTTGATGATAAGACTATTTTCCCTGCATTTAGACAATCATATTCAACCATCCAGTAACAGAAGTTAACTCTCTCTTACACAAATCCTAAGCTATGACTGGTCTGAAGTCCTTCTTTTTCAAAGCAAGAGAACTTTTTCAAGGCTGAACTCTACTCCTGTTGCCACAGTGCTCATCATCTTCTTAGCACAAGCAAACTAACCCTTGGGTCAGAGTGTGTCTGAGACAAGCTTTGCTGTTTGGTGGTGATCTAGAAATGTGTTCTCTGTCATTTGGTAGCTGGAAAAATGGAAAATCATGTTGTTGAATGTAGCATTGGAGGCAAATTTGTCATACTTCATTATTTTTCCAAAGAAGGCAGAACTGCTCACACCTCTTTCAGACAACAGTGTTTATGTTTCTATTTTCACTTCTTCCACCCTCCTGAAGAAATCCATCCCCTGTCCCAGAGGAACTATTCCAGTCTGGGCATGTTTTTTCCATTCTGGAATGAGTTTCTCATATCCGGTTGAGCTTCTATCCAGGCTTTGCAGAGTAATCTCAGGCAGAGACTTGCAAAAAGAGGAATGGCCTCCAACAGGCATGAGCAGCCCTGGCAGATACATCCCTTGTAAAGCAAGACAGGACATGTGGCTTTGTGTACAAGCTAGTCCTCATACAAGCAAGAAAAGCTCTGCCCAATGGGTTTGCAGACTGGCACTTACAAATGAACTGCCCCTCCAGTGGTAGGGCATGCCTTCCTATTTCATTGTGTACTGTGAATCTGAGCGGAAATATTCCCTTGGTTTAGGTGGAAGACCATTCATTTCTCCATACATGTGCATACACTAGTTGATTCTTGGAGGAAGATCATAGGTCTAGGAGGAGCGATTGCATTTACTATGTCAAAGGAACAGATGTTCAGGCTTTTCATACCTACACAAATGCACATTCCTATAGACTGGTTGTTTCCCAAGTATGTGCTAATGAATTTAAACTTTTGTTTTTTTTTTTGCATGCACATGAGAAGCACACATATTACCTTGTTCAGGATATAATGCAGGATAATAAAAGAGCATTGCTGTGAGCATCCCTACCAATTTCATTTTCCTTCCAGACTTCATCTGCAGACCCTTTTTGAGTTTTCTGTGGCCACACTCCTAGCTCATGGACACCACATGCTACTCAGGTCTGGCCTCTTTGTTTAAAAAGAACTGCAGGATTTTATCACCTCAGGTACTCTTGAAACATATTCCACATCCAACAACATCCAGAATTCAGAAAACTCTTTGAATTCCCCCATCCTAATCCAGACCATACTCTCTTGATGCTTTTGCTTAATTGTGCATTTGCTTGATTTTAAGGACCTCTGTAGAGCAAGTGCTACGAAACAGCTATTTTTGTTATTTACCTTTGACAAACAACTTGTAAAAAATAAAGGAACTGGAGAAAAGGATTTCCTCATACACTACATATCAGTGTTTGCTGTAAAAAAAGCCCCACTAATCCATTTGAAAAATAACTTTTACAGGTCTTTCCATGTGATGCAATTACCTCATGCATTTGGAGAGTGGCCTGCAAACAAGAATGGAGCTTTAAAGTGTTGTTTCGGCAGCCTGCACATGTATTTCCTGCAAAACACAGGTACTGCTCATGGTGCCTGTCAATTCATCAATTCCAATCCCAGTCCTGCCTGTCCTGCTTCCCAGAGTGTTAGCAATATGGGTTGGGAGAGTCAAAGCCATACCTCAGAGGCTTGTCCTCTTAGAGTTGAGGACACCAGTGGCATCTGGGCTTTGATGCCACAGAGATCAGTGTCCTAAAATCACTGGTCTTGCCCCTGCGGTGAGGAATGAAGATGGAGGTTTGTAGCTGATACACCCATAGACTGCCCATGCTGACAGAAAACTGAATCTTATTGGAATTAGTGTCTTTGTCAAAATTCTTTGATTTTTCCCTGCCTAAAAAGTTAATATAAAATTAAGGTGGGGGTTGTTTTTTTGTTTTGTTGGTTTTTTAAAAATCTCATTCTTTTAGCTAGTAAATTATTTTATGTAAAGAAGTTTGTAAGTATGTTACATATCTCTAAATCCATTGATTTTTTTTAGACTCTAGAGTTTCAGCCACTTCTAATAGTGTATAGATTAATTAAAACTCAAATTAATTAAAACTTATCAGTCCAAGTCCTTGTCAGTGCTCTACATCAGAATTCCTACTTACTGCTCACCTGTTCTCCAGTCTCATAGTATTTCCCCAGGAATTTCTTTATCAGGATTAAAGAGAAAAACCAGCATCATCAGACTCTGTGTATTCTCTCTGCCTGATTATTTATTTATTTATTTGTTTATTTATATTATCATGTGATAAATCTGGGCAAACACGGGTGTTTGTGACAACTTGACATGTGTTGGAGGTCGTGCCTCGGAGTGATCAGGGACGAACTGTAACCAGGAGCCTCGTGCTGAGCCTTACTGGAGTGAGGACACCAGTGGTGCCTCCACAGGGCCCAGCTGCCACCAGTATTGTCCAGTGAAGTGGGCGGGCTGGTGCAGACAGAGCTCATTTCATACACGATATTTCACAGTGCTTGTGCAGAGTCAGACCTGAACTCAGATCTCTGGAGTCTTGCAGAGCCCAAGGGCACTTTTTGCCTTCAATTTGGATTCAATAAAATTGTATTGCAAGTCTGCTGGAAGTCAGAAAATTTTCCACGTTGGCTCAAATCCCATCAGTGCATTGTGCTTCCTGACATAGAACTATTGGGTTCCATGGATTTGGTATAAGACATTGAATGCCATATGCAATTGTCTGTTTTGTGTAAGCATCACAAACCCTGGAGCTGTTTCTGACCCTGTGTGGGGTGGTGGGTGCTGTGGAGGGCATTTCAGCATCTTGCTATATGACTCTGACAGTGCAGATCAGTAGCCTGAGACACCAACAGCTGTGGCACCTTATCTGGGACTTTCTGTCACAGAAACATTTATGTTCCAGTAGAGATATAACTTGCACTCTGTAGATGCTGTTCCAACTCAGCAGAACACCATAAGAACCCCCACAGACAAAAATTTTAATGCAATCCAGACATTTTAAGCGTAAGTTTTTGTATAAAAACAGTTTTGCTTATAGAAGAAGCCTCTGAGAAAAAGGTGTAGATATAAATTTTTATTGCAATGTAATATTTTGACCACATGAATGTACTTGCTTTCTGGCATTTGTATATATTATATATTTTCATTGAACAATAGAGTAAAACTATAATTTGGCATATTAAAAATGCAAGGGGAGATGTAAATCCATTTTAAATTCTGAAATGTGAAAGTTAAAACTACATTCCTTTCTTTGTCTGTTAATTGAAATAGAGAAAGTAAGGTGAATTATCTTTCTTGGTTTCCATGACATCTGCAATTGTAATACAGACCTTGTGCTGAGTGACTTCATGTTGAGCCTCAGGAATAAATCCCCCTTCCCTGAGCCTCTTCATAGTCCCCTTTTGAATACAGGACCTGAAAATCTGCTCTGTTGCACATGTAAATTCCCCACAAATGACAAAAAACTGTAGTGGGTTGACTCTGGCCAGATTTCATGGACTCATTACATCCCTTTCTGCAACTAGGCAGAATGGAGAGAGATCATCCACTTAGCAACTTTATGGGCAAAAACAGACACAAAGTGAGATAATACCTAAAATTTATTACTAATAGGATAAAAGCTAAGCTAAATAGTGAGAAATAAAACAGCCTTAACACACACACCACACACACTTTTCC
>VWZG01006071.1:7306-17819 GCA_013396735.1 Grallaria varia | reverse complement strand
TATCCGATCTGCATGGATTTTGATTCCAGTTGAATTGTGCTTGAATAATTAGATAAAGGAGAGCTTTTGTTCCATTATGTATTGGAATATTGTTGTTATGTATCCTCTAAGGTTTTTTCTTTCTTTAGTGAAAATTAATTGAATGGCAGTGTATTTCCAAGATGTATCTTTAAGTTTTTGTATGACTGCCTAAATAACAGTTAATGTCCTTGGTTCTCTTGTAGTATAATTGTAGTAGCTATCAATGCAGAGAGCCAGATTATTTCTTTCCAAATTTGTCTACAATTTGGAGTGGTAGCCAATATGTGAATGTAATGACAAAACAGCAGGAGATAAGAGAAGTTATTTTAAACACTGTTCAGCTTCAACTTTTTTTCTTTTACCGATGTTCATGTTCACTTAAAAATGTAAATGCATACTCAGCTGTTTATTTCATTCAGTTCCTTGTCTTCTACATGTAACTTTAATTTTGCTACTTCATTTATCCCCAGGTAACTACTTAACATGGGAATATGTAGTATGTAACATGGAAAATATAACAGGGTGCTCTGATCTTAATATGTTGTTTTTATCCTGTCTTACCCTGTCTTCCATTACAAGTCTGGTCGTTCTCCATTTCTGAAACACCAAACTTTCCCACTG
Organism: Grallaria varia; assembly: GCA_013396735.1. Taxonomy (NCBI): domain Eukaryota; kingdom Metazoa; phylum Chordata; class Aves; order Passeriformes; family Formicariidae; genus Grallaria; species Grallaria varia. The sequence goes on along the minus strand of VWZG01006071.1, from coordinate 17,177 downwards.
AAATAAAACTAGTGTTTTGGCTGTCAGCAGCTGTGATGCTTTGATGTGGTTTTGATCAACTGAATTAATGTTTCTTTAGATAGAGAGCAAACATAAACTATTTTTAGGATGCTTATCCTCTATGATTTTCTTTTCCTTTCTCTTTCAGGCTTCCATTTAATGTTTGTCTTACTACAATTTGTACCTAATTTCACTTCCCCTAAAATCTTAGTGTAAATCTATTTTGACAAACACCGACATCCATGAAAATGTGGCAGGTTTTTCTCCCAAAAGTTGCAGAACTGATTCTCCCCTGTTGCATCCTAGGCTGTGTTCCTGCTTACAAATACTTATGTAGTTGAGGAGCTCCTACAATTGTGTATCCTCTGCAAGTCAGCTGAGCTACTTGAATTTTTTTTAAGTCATGGTGTTTTCATAGTGTTTCTGAGCCCTTAAGTTGTCAAACTGGTTTGTGAAGTGTAAAGTTAAGGAAGTCTTAAATTGTAATGCTTCATTATTCCAGGCTTTCATTTATTCAGTAAGGAGTGCTTATTCAAATCATGTGCTATTAAGAACTATATCTTTTCTTAATATTCACACTAGTTCAGTTTTTCAGGTTTTCAAGAATTAGTGGAAACAAGGGAAGGAACACTACTTACCACAGCAGTGGGAGGGCATCACCAAATATTGAAAATAAGCTGAAAAACATTTTGTTAAAAAAACAAAAAAAAAATTAAAATCTTTGGACATTAACTCCTGCAAGAAATGTGTTAAAATAACCAGTCCAGGTCCGCTTGTGTAAAATACTGTTCTCAATAGTGTCTGTTACTCTGGCAAACCAACTCCTCGAGGCAGTGACTGGCCTTGCCGCTGTGGAGCCAAAGGGCGCAACTACTCCTTAGGACACACGGCTTTATCTTTACCCCCTGGGTTGTGCATGTTGAATTACCTGTGAATTCATTCAGCACCTGTATGAGCTGGTCCAGAGGAAAAGAACGAAAGTCACACAAAGTAATGACTGAGAAATGTCTCTGTTTTGCAAGTATGGTGAATTTGAAATTTTGTGAATTTTTTCTGTTTTCTTTTGGAATAGCAAAGCCACTTCCTGGTGAGAGAGTAGGTTTACTAGAGCTGCTTGTGAAAGAGGTATAAGTGGTTTTTCAGCTTGTGAAGAGAATTGCTTCCCTGTTTTCTAGCTGAGTTGTTAAAAGTGATACTGAGTTCTGGGCTTAACACAAATGGTAGAGGATATTGAGGCTATTAACTGAAGAGGGTAAAGACTGGGAAAGTTTATGTAGTGGAAAGTGGTGGTGTAATTTTCTGCAGTCAGAAAGTATTCTCAGGTAGACTTCAATTTCTGTATGTTATATTTTCCACCAGCTAAGTGGACAATCACTTTGAGTTAATGTGTTGGCACCCTAAAGCAGGGTTACAGGTGTTTTCACTTTTTACTGAAAGCCTTTGAGAGAAGCATTGGAAAGGATAATAAATGTTAAGGACTGAATAATGATACTGGTTACTTACAGATTTTATTTGTGTTAAGGCAATGGGTCAGGCAGCTGGTGTGAGTTTTCGGGTAGCTTTTTAGCTAGGAAAAGGGAACTGCTCTCTGAAGGAAGCAGGAGATGCGTTATGGAAACCTTTTTGCTCCCCACATCTGGAGAAAGATGGCAGTGTCTGTGGTTCTGGCTCAGAAGCTGTTCTAGGGAATCCCCTGCTAGCGATGCTTTGGGGAACCAACATAGTTGCTGCAGTGTGTTGCAGAGAGTGTACCACTGAGCCTCGGCTGCCACTGTGCCTTAGTCTGGAATGCACCGCCTGTTACAGGCACCAGTGCCTGCTGTCTCAGTCAGAAGTGATTGATTGTTTGTTGTAGCCCTTGCCCCATTTAGTCATGCATAGCTAGTCCTTTCTGGACCAGTGATTACCATGGCAATCACAAATGTAGTCTGGTTGGTTTTTCTTGGGCATGGAAAGTTCAGGTGTCAGGTAGTCTGCTTGGTGTTGCTCATTTTGTTGATAGTGGGTTTTTTGTGGGTTTTGTTTGTTTGGGGTTTTTTGTTTTTTTTTTTTTTTTTTTCCCAGTCCTTCATTCTTACGGATTTTTAATGTATGGTAAGAGGAAACAAAACAGGCTGAGAGGGGATAAAGCAGCAAACTGAACTAGTCCAATGCCTCTTTAATGAAGCATACTTCAGTTTTTGGGACGCTATGGACAAACTGATTACAATAATCTCTTCTGGACTAGAAAACTTTGTTTAAAAACCTCCACAAAGTACGTACTGGGAATACACAGCATGTTCCTTTGCAGAATGGGGCATTAGGGCATGTTGGAGTCATAAGGTATGCAGGGGTCATTGGAGCAAAACATAAAATAAAAACTTACTGTATTGTTTTTCTGTAATGAAGTGGACAGCCTGTTGAAGCCTTTTGGGTCTGTGATATTGAGAAAAAATGATGTAAACATCTTACAATGTTGAGTCTAAAATAACACTCTGAGTCTGTAGAAGTCTGAGTTTATAATGCTGTGCTGATCAGTGATGCTGAGTAACAAGGGAATTAGAATGTGGCGTGTTGATGTTGCTGCTGTAGAAAAACACATTGAGCCAAAACTTGTGCCAAACGGAAAAGGCATTGTTTGGCTAAAGAAGTCATAAGGCTTCAGAAATAGTTTCATAAGTAATGTATTAAGAATACAAAATGGAGACTGTAGGAAAAGTACTAATATTAACTGTGGTTTTTCATTACAGTTTGAAACTCCTTTCGTTGGATCAGTAATTGCTTTCCGTTAAGTTTGCTGTTTGCTGTTTTTTGTTTCTGCAGAATTGTGCATCTCTATTCAGTGTAGCTTAGAGTGTATCTGTGGGGCTTTCAAATGTTTTCATCCTTGATTTTTCAGATTAAAAACTACTTACTGCTACATAAATCAGGAAATTATGATTACATGAAATAATAAACAATAACTTACTCTTCTCCTTACATATTTTTAAAAAATTGAGAAGCATGAATTCTTAAAATTTAGCATCAGTTTTTGTAGCTGATTTTGGTGTTAGATGTTTAAATGTGAAACAGTTGCTGTTATAGAAGTTAATAATGCAAGTTGTTATAGAGCCAGGGTAGCTTTGGGAGGTTCATACTGAGTTTTAATACAACATAATCTTTAGAAAAAAATTATAGTTTTCACGTAAATATATTTGTTACAGGTGTTTATTGTATTCTTATTACTAGTTCATTACTTATTGAATGTAGAAACCATGTCGCAACATTCTTATGTGACATAATGGTTCCGAAATAAATAGTAAATGGAAAAGATATGGATTCTACTGTATTTAATATCATAATTTTATGCTACTACAGCAGCATAAAAAATATTACACTAGATTTCCCTAGGCTTGTGTTCCCCAACAGCATTGTGATTTCGAGGAGACTGGAAATATTAACAGTACACCAAGCTCATTATACAGCATTGCATCTGCCGGAAGAATATTTTCTGGTCCCTGCAACTCCTGTGATTTAATATTTCAGAATTAATGTGACTTCTGTGGTCCATATTGAAGTTGCACAACAGCATAGGCTTACATCTATTATAAATAAGAGAGCTGTTAAAAAAGCTTTCATTAAATCAAATTCTTGTCCTACTATTCTTTGTAATAGCCAAGTGGCAAGAAAATACTTATTAGGTGGCTGGTGCATTCGTTCTGAGATGACTGTAAAATTGTTATTATATAACTACATTTCCTGGTGGCATGTGTTGTCTTTAGTTGTTACTGTGATGAGGGAAGCTCCTGGTGGAGTATTTTTTGAGCTTAGTTTTGACTGAAACTCTTACATTGTTAAGATGACAAAAAAAGTAACACTGGCTGAACTGGTCTGTCTTATTCACAGGCATCAGCAGACTGCATAGATTTCAAACTAGTACTCTACTTTAAATGTTTCAGCTCATATAGGCTACCAGTGCTTGGAAGGGGAAGGATTGTTTCTTCTAGAGCAGGAAGCTCTGGGGAGTGCATAAAGATCTTGATGACTTCTTGTGGAGTGTGGGACCAGCTTGGGCATATTGTTTCCACTGAACATAGACTTGCAGCCCCAGGATGTGCTTGCCTCAATCCTCACAGACCAGCATTCATAGTTCTGAGAGAATTTGCTAGAGGTGCTTAATAGCTCAAGCATCTGAAAGCAGTACAAAAGATTGCACATTCATTTTTTGCTATTGTTTTGCTCTATTATTTATTTATCCTAATATGAAGCAGGTATCTTTGCTGAACTAATTCTTAACTTGGAAGTTTAGATCTGGTATTCTGTAAATTTGAACTCTGTGAGTTCACACAAGTAGTTTCTTTTTTTTTCCCATTAGGAAACTATTTGTTGTTTGAAGTCATTAATTTGTGAAGTTAGGGGAAACCTTGTGCTCTTCTCAGACATAAATTGCATGGAGCAGGGAGTAGGTGATTTTGTTTATTGGAGAAACATACTCATGTAATCCTCTTGCAAAGCATAAAGAGGAAAAAGACCCGAGAGACTGAACATGAAGGTCCTGTCTTTTTTCTGTCTTATCTTTGCGACATTGGTCTTGTGAAACCTGTGTTTGCATCTCTTTGTTTGCAAAGTGATGTTAAGGCTGGTCACTCACTGATTTTCTGAGTCTGCTTCCTGAGGCAGAACTAACAGACAAACCCATCCCAGTTTAGTTACAGAACTTTCCATAAAAACTGCTTTGCAGGTGGGAATATTTTAAAAGTTCTGGACATAAGTCTTAAACTGGGAGCAGAGTGGCTGGAGAGCAGCCCAGCAGGAAAGTGATCTGGGGTGCTGATCAGCAGCAGGCTCCACATCCGTCAGCAGGAGGTCAAACCCTGTTGTGGGGAGCATCAAACAGAGCACAGCAAGATGGGAAACAGAGGGGATAATCCTATTGTGTTTCGTGTTGGTGAGGCCTCACCTGGAGCACTGAGAGCAGTTCTGGGCCCCACAATTGAAGAAGGACATGAAGGTTCTTGAATACTCCCAGAGGAGGGCAGCCAAGCTGGTGGGAGGGCTGGGAGGCTTGTCCTATGAGGAGCAGCTGAGGCCTCTGGGTTTGTCCAGTTTGGAGAAAAGGAGGCTGAGGGGTGACCTCATTGCTCTCTGCAGCTTCCTGTGGAGGGGAATGGAGAGGGAGGTGCTGATCTCTTCTCCCTGGGATCCAGGGCCAGAATAATTGAAACTGCTCAAAGCTGCACTAGGGGACGTTAAGATGACATTAGGAAGCAATTCTTTACTATCATATAAAAAAGTGATTTTCATAATCACCTATGATATTTAGATGTCTCTAGCATTATAGGGTGAAATACTGATTTTAGAGAGAGAACTTGGTCAGGAAGGTCCCAAAATCAGTTAAATGGGTAATATAGAATAATAATTACAAAGAAATTCCACAAGCTGTGTTTTTCCTATTGAGTGATGAAGACCTGGAGAATTGAAGAAACTGTGAAGAAATGGAGAAATTAGAGGGTTACCTGAAAAAGCAGGGGGCAACAGTTTGTTTTTTAAAGAACACACTGTAAGTTGTGTAACATATTCTTCAGTATTGGAAATCAAGTAACATGAATATAAATAGTTTCACTGGCTAGATATACAAGTCCTTTTTTTCTGTCATACCGAGTTTTTAAATCTATTTGCTGTAATTTAAGTGCTTAGTCCTTCGTAAAATTCACTTAAGAGAAAGATCGTGTTGGGGTCCCACTAGTATTTGCTCTGCTTTCAGTATGTGGTATCAGTTGAGACAAGCTTTATGATTCTTTAATGTAAACATGTTTTATTGTTTTTAAAAAATATGTTGTTAGAAGAAGACCTATTTCAAAGCCATAGACATCTCATTCTTAAGTGTAAAGAATGTGTTCAGTAGCACAATGTAAACAAATGATGTAATGGAGTATTCTTTTCCAGGCACAATTAAATAATGCTCTATGAAAATACATGTCTCCAAAGTTGAAATAAAAAGGAAGTGACTGTGTCGGAAGTTTATTATTGATAAACAAATGTGGAGACAGCAACATACTGAGAAATTACTACTGCTTTTGAAAGCGTTGAGAACTATGTAGATAGAGAGATAAATGCAGTTCTGGGAAATTATTTGAAGAACTGCAATTGTAAATGTTGGGAAATGTGTAGATCACTATATGCATTGATAGTTTCATAATTTAGTACTGGTGTTTGCAGAAGTAAAAGATTCTAAAGCAAATGACAAAAGAAAAGTTTTTTCTGTCTGAAACATTACTCTTTGTTGAAGATTTGGAGGATTGTTGCTTCATTTAAAAAAGAAACCAAGGAAAAAAAAAGGCAAAGCCTTGATTGTCCCCTCTTTATTCTATTTTAAAATTTTCTGAAATCAAACACTGTGATCCTCTGGTGAGGTTTTAATACAGAAAATTACAAAATTACAGAAACTCTGAAGCCAAGCTTTTTAGCTTTTCATGGAATCTTGCTGTCCTCTATTTAATCCCAAAACAGAAGGTCTCCATCGCCCCTCATCCCCAGGCAGAACTCCATTCACTCCATCTGCTCCCTCATGTAAAGGGCAGTTCTCTTCCCTTGTCTTTCTGGCCTGTCTTTCTCTAGGAGTCCGTAACTCTCCACTGCAAAGCTCCAATCCTGCCTCTGTGATCCCAGCAATATCCTAGCCCTACAACCGCACTGGTGTCTACCCCATCATGTTTATTCATCACACTTCTGTAATGCACAGGCACTTCAGCGTGTCATCCCAGCATGTTGAGGTCCTAAAGAGGATCTGGGGGCTTCTTCCACAGTGGTGCCGTGTAGGATCCTCTTTGCCCACCTGCACCTCATGAAGATGACCACATCCAAGAGCCATTTTATTTTCTTTGTGTTCCATTCCCATCTTACCATGCAATGTAGTCTCTTCCATTGTTCCCTCAGCACTGCAGGTCACCTTTTCCCTTCTGTATCATTCCTTTCCCTCCTAATGAAAAAGTCAGTCATCTTACTGGCGAAAATAGTTTTACCTTGCTTAATAAGGTGCCCTGTTGTCCAAGCAGATGGTGCTCAGTGAACAGGGTCCCAAAACCCTGTTGCCAGCACTGGTTCAGCAGCCACTTGTTGGCCTTTATTGTCAGTGCCCTCCTTGCACCCTTCACTCTCAGGGCTGAGGAGGACACTGCCTGGGCTGCCCCCAGAGTTCTGTATTCACTTTTGGTACTATCCAGGTTTCCATTGGCAGTGTCATTGGTGTCCGCATTTATCATGTCACTGCCTCTGCTGTTTCTTCCTATACTTAAACATACCCAGAAATTTGTGTGGATTTGCTCTTTACACCTTCAGAACTACAGAGATACTTACATGAATTCTTGACATATGTTCTTGTCCTCAGAGTTTGTCTGGAATTGTCCGTCATCGCTTTATTTATGTATAAAGCTTTTCTTCCTGTTACTGATGATCCTTGACTTGTCCTTATTTTCATTTTGTTTGTCTCTTTCCACAGTTCTAGCTTATTTAAGGTTTCTTAATTTGTTTCTGTTGGAGGGATATAACCCTCTATTGTCATGTCAGGTCTGTCTTTGAAAATAACGTAAAATTGGCAAAAAATGGACTAGCATAATAAAATGGTATTCTTTGTCAGGTGAATGTTACTGGCCAGCATTCATTGTGCACTGAAACTAAAGGTCATGTTTCAATGCCAGGAGCTATAAATCCACAAATTTAGTTCATCTGTTGTGAGCTAAGCCTTTATAATGATCACTTTTTCATGTTTTATGCACAATTGGTTGTCAGTTGGCTGAAGGTCCAACCAGGACATGTAAGGGAGTAAAAACCTGACCTCTTCAGCATAATTATTTCTTTTAAATCCAAACTATGTCTGAAAACTTTCTCTATTTGCAATATTTATTTTCTATAGGTCAATTTCTATGAGGTTATTTCCACTGTTCATTGATGCTTATTTAAAAAAAAGATGACATGAACATTATGAGGGGGAGTTTTTCTCAATTTATCTCAATTAGTTGTCTCATTCAGGTTTTTTTCTTCTGTTCTAGGTGATCATTAAGTCACAAGAGTCTAATACTTATGATTGCAAGAACTTTGGATTAGTAACTCTGCCTTTTTAATTGAAAATAGCTTAAAACATTTTTTGTGGATGGCTGTGTTGTACTGTATGTAGTAAAATCTTCAGAGGAGTTTTTATTAGAAATTGAAATACTAGGGTCTAGAATGATTTAAAAAGAATGCCAGCCTTTTCTTTGTAAATGTAACACTTTCGTAATTGAATTTTGCAAGCTTCACAGTACTGTTTATGGCATGACATATTGTATACACAGTTTCTATTAACATTAAACAGTTTTGTCAACAGCTGATGGCAGTAGAATTATAATTAGATCTATTTATGAAATACATTATACAGATAAAGAAAATTGGGTGTTTTCCTCAGTGCTAATTGACATGTAGAACAACTGTGTACTCTGCCTCACTGCATTTCGCTGCTTTAAAAAATAAATTACAATATGGAAATAATACTGTAACTATGTTCCCTGTATTAAATATAGGTCCAAGGCTCTGCTTTAAAGTTGAGTGAATATGATAATTTGATTTATTTTGCAATTAGTTGAGGTGTTCTGCTGAGAAATAATGTACAGCAAAGGAGTTTAGTTCTCCAAACAGATGGTAAAATGGGATAGTTTAGCTGTTAATGAGGTTTCTGACAGAGATACAGTATTGTTAAGTCTCTAGTTATGTGGTTGTGATAATGAGTGTAAATTTTCAGTTTAGTTTAACTGTTGAAAGTGGTTTGTTGTAGTTCATGGGTCAGAGGCCCATACTAATGGTACATGATATAATTTCACAAATGCTGATTTTTGGTATGCTGAAAGCTGGTAAGGGATGTATTTTAAACACATGCATGTACAAGTCGTAGGTTTTAAGCTCTTGAATGATGAGATATGGAAGTAATTTTGCATTATTTAATCTAGGGCACTCTTGCAGGAATGGACAAATGCAGAATGAACCCAAGAAATAATGCACTTTTCCCTCTGCTGTCACCTTGCCTCTCTTGTATGGTTTCCCTGGACAGTGTGTCTCCCAATGGAATGGCAAGCAAAACTTGGTGCTTTCAGCATTGTCTTCCAATTGCGCTGTCCTCTCCTCTTTCATCGAGTCCCAGTACTGTAACTGCTTCCTGACCTTTTCTCCTCCAAACCCTTTTCTGTATTCCATGCCTATCCTCCTCCAGGAAAATCTTTCAAATGTGTATGTTTTACTCTGAAGATGACCAGGTTGGCACTGCACCTACTGTGTTTAGAAATGAGTGTATATGATACTTCTGTATTATATTCTGAAACTATTTGAGGTGTTCTGTTTGGAATAATATACAGAGAGGAGGAATTTAGTCCTCAAGGCAGATGCCGAAGTGGAATTGCATCCCATCCCATTATGTTGCTCTGCTGGTGTCAGACATGCGTATTTGGGGATATCTGACTTCTGGGATGTTATTCGGATAATTGGATTATTTTTTTCCCTCTCCAAACAAATTACATTGAATTTAGAAATAAATGATGTGATTTTTTTGTTTGTTTGTTTTTTTGTTTTGAGGAAATAAAAAATTAGTCTCCTCATGAAATGTGAGTTTCGATTGTTTGTGAAAACCTGTTATGCATGCCTAAAGTTTGAGAGGCTTGAGAATGTTGTCTCTCCAAAACAGTTCTACAGAAATTTTGGAAGTGGATTGTTTCATTCATACCAAAATGAAAAATACTTCTACTCTAGAGATCTGTTTTGTCTTTGTTGTACAGAGTAATTTAGATATAAGAAAACTGTTCCTTCCACAAAGAAAAATTAGGTCAACAGTTAGATTGTTTTCTATTAAATGACAGATATAATATCCTTTTAAAGTGATTTTTATTAATCC
>VWZG01006069.1:12534-35525 GCA_013396735.1 Grallaria varia | reverse complement strand
CTCAATAATATGTCGTGTGAAGAACCATCTTCCTTGTTTTGCTCTGAATATCACTAGATTTATTTTATGCCTCTCATTCTTAAGATGAAATAAATCCCTGTTCACCTCCTCCTCTACACTTGATTTTGTAAACCTCCTTCCATGTATCCCTTAGCTTTCTTTTTCCTGAAGGGCCTTGGTCATTATGGTTGTTGTTAATGCAGAAGATGGTTTTGTATGTTTCATTATCTTTGTCATTCTTCTCTAAACCTTTTCTTCATAACTGAAATTAATAAAAAGGAACTGCATTGCATGTTCGTAATAGATTTAAATAATCACAGTGCTATTTTCTATTTAATGTCTTTAATACATTCCTCAAAATTCTTAACATTGTTTTACTTCTTTATTACTAATATCACAAAACTTGTCCTTGCTAAGAAAAGTGTTAGTGCTTCCAGGATAACATAATAATGCTGCAATAATTCATTCTTCCTAAAGTCTCATCTGATCATACAGACCATTTGGAAGCTTCTTAAGAAATAAAGACATACATACTTGAGACCTTCACTCTGTGGAATAAAAAAAAAAAAAAAGACTCAACAATGCACTATGGTACCCGAAGGGACTTTCAGTACTATTGCTGCTACAATAAGATCAAGTGCTCCTGTTACTGTCACCCCACTGGACTGAAAGCATTTTGCTATATAATGGAGAGTAACTTATATTAATCCCTTGTAAGAACCAAGGCAAGAAAATAACACTTGCATTAGCAAATTCATCTCCTGCAAGGGCTGATGGTGACGTACTGGTCAGCATATCAGAGGCAGTTTTGTCCCATGAGCAACTGATAGGGACTTCTGTCACAGTTATTCAACTGATGGTCATTTCTGGAAAATTACATTCATAGGCAAAGATGTGTACATGTGAGATAAAATATTCAGTTGGATTGTGGTTAAGATGTCGTTTCCTGCTGCCGGCTCTCAAAAGATTTATGGTTTTCAGTTTGAGTTTTCTATTACACCATAAAAGATCCTTTAAAGTGACCTTCACTTTGAATTTAGGTTTAGTTAAAGAGCAGAAAATCTAACCTGACCAAGTAAGGCACAGTCTTGTTGCAAGACCTATGTTACCTTTACTTCAGGCATTTGGCTTCGGAAAGCTCAAAACAAATGAAAAACCAATGGTAGAAATGAGAACGTTAATCTGGCAGAAATATAAGACAATCAACAAACTCAAGCAAGTACTAATGAAAAAAAAGAAATCTATTTTTATTTAGTGAGCACAGCACTCACTGAAACAATCCGTTACTACAAGTCTTCTAATTAGATCTAGATACACTTTTTGAAGACATGTTCTACATTTCAAAACTCAAGGTAAAAAATTCTTACATGTGGTGTTTTGTTGGTCTGATCCGATTTTATTCTGGAAAACTAAAAAATTTATTTTATTCCTTTTCCCCCTCCTGCTCCCAATGAAGCTTCCTAGTAAAACAAAGTATTTACTCATTAGTACTATGTGCATTTTTTAATCAGATGGCTTTGCTCTCGTAGCTGAAAAAATACAAAATGCGTTGCAAGGATCTGTAAGGCCTGTTATCCTTCTTTCAGGATGTAAAGGTATGAACATGTCATATTTACTAGTACTTTTTGGCATTGAAATACTTGGTAAGGGAAGCTGCAGAACAGAAAACATTTGTTACTATTGGAGCTCACAGCATTCAAATTTGTTAGTAATATGGACTCAGAAATAACAGTATACTTTCAGTTGTGTTCATCTTACAAATCCTGTGCTTTTCAGGTATGAGCTCTTCCTGTATGAATTATTGAACTGCCCGTTGTGGCTTCCGGTACTTCCACTTCTCTGCTTCTCTTTTTCAGTTGCCTAACATGGAACATGCATGGAACATGCATTGCAAATGCAGTTCAAATGACAAATTGATCCTATTCACGGTTGAATGCATTGCCTAATTTGTCCAAGTGAGTAGTAATCAACATACAGATAAAAAGTCATTTTGCAATTCGCTCCTTCTTCGTTATCATTTGAAGTGCCTCTGAGACCCTACCTAACAAGAGGAGTTCTGAAGTAAATACTAAAATTGTAAACTTTCTAGAAGTGAAGTATAATAGAATAGCCAAGAATCAGCTTTTTGGGATTCTCTGGTGTAAGATACTAATACATTTAAACATATGTTAAACTACACATTATGCCACATTGAGCAGTACATAAAGTGTTTTATGATGGCAATATTTGTGGTCATGGCTGAAATTTGTTATGTTTTTTTTCCACTCATTTTTTCTAATATAACCATGTAAAAGTAACTAACATCTGCTATAGAATGAAAATGCTTCAGTGGTGTGGTCTTCCAAAAAGTCATCTCACAACTGATTCCCCTGGACAAGATTATTGCATATTGCATTCTGCCTGCACTTTATAAGCAATGCCGTTCGAGAGGAATGCCTGTGTTATGTAGACACGATTGCTAGTGTAGCATAGTGCTCAAAGTGAGACTGGGGGCAGGATGCAGAGAAAAAAGAGGTATTCGCTCCTGCTAAAACTAAGGAAATATTACAAAATTATATTCAGGATATCATCTACCTAGAGATTTATTTCTGCTAGAGCAGGATAGGAAATTATGGTGCTGGTTTGTAATGGATGCAGCACAAATCTAATACAAAAGACAGTTTAGTAATCCTAAAAGAGGAAAACAACTATCATGGTTGATTCTGTAGCGAAAAGAATGCTTTCATTTGATAACCACCATAACAGTGGGACAGTGGATGGTATGTAGTAAACAAAAAAGAAGAGAGGACTATGAGAGTTGACAGGACTCTCAGACTCTGAAGTTGCCTGCTACAACTCTGCAGGCAGCAATATGTGCTGGAAAACATCACATGCACTATCCAGAAGGATTTTAGAGATGAAGATGCCTTGAGAACTTAGTGTAAGAGGGAAGCTCTAAAGCTCAGCTTTAAATTCCTCTTTNAAAAAAAGAAAACCCAAACAAATAAAAAAACCCCAAACAAACCAAAACGAAAATCAAACATCCAAATATGAATCTGTTTCTCTTGAGTTGTCTATTTTCCACATTCTAATGGAAAAGAAGGTGTAAGATGAATGTTCCATTGTCCTAAGAAGAGTGCTAATTTGTCATTTGGGTATGAAACAGAACATCTAGAAAAAAATCACAACCTCAGTTCAAGAGGTGGTAAATGCAATATAAATAAGAGCATCATGAGAAAATTACAGCTGGTGAAGCACAGACTCTCCCACATCCCCTTCTCATTTTCTGTTTTCTAATTCTGAGTCTGAGATAAGAGAGAGGGAACTGAAAGTTGGAAGAAACATTTTTCAAATCATTATATTGAGATTATTTACTGTATATGAATCATTAGTAAATATTTTAAAAATTGATGGTGACAGCATTAAGGAGCAGGCAAGGAAAAGCAATGAAGTACAACACTGTCAGCTCATGAGTTAATGAACTTCAGTTTGCTGGATGTAGCCTCTAGAAGACAAAGAAAAGATGTTGTAGGGGTCAAACCCAAGGATTAGAATGATTTATTGTTTAAGCATCTATGACATGTAGGGTAAAGGAGTTATCATGGCATTCAATTTAGGTTATATATGCTAGAATCCTGCATAGTAAATCATTAGAATTCCTACAAACTCTAGATAATTTTCTAGTACAAACAGAATCAGGTCCAACACACAATCTTTCCAGGAGACTGCAGATTAAACACTGAGCCAGAAACTGGTTACCTAGGGACCAGTAAGTATGGCCTGTTTAGATTGCAGATGAACGGAGGACATTTGCAAGCAACACCCACTCACTCATTCTCGTATATCACATACACTGTACGTAAAAAAGACTAAATGCTCAGTGGTCTCAGTATAATGAGCCAAAGTTAGTAGTAGGATGGTAGTACTACTCCCACGAGACATAAGTGTTTATTTGCCATGTGGGCCTAGGAACTCAGGTCATACTCCCAGTCTTAAAATGACAAATATCGTTACAATTACGGGTATTTTCCAAAGTGAAAGGCAGCCCATGTGGTCTACTGACTACTTGAATTTCCTTAAAAACAAATGGTAATTTAAAGTCAGCACTGACCTATAAGTCCCTGTCCCTTAAACAAAAATTAATACTTGGATCTAATCTATGAGAGACTAAGATCCATGTATAAAAGAGATAAAACATTGTCATTTATAACAACTAAAGTTCAGCTGTAACAATCAATAAAGGCAGGTACCATGTCTGTTTCAGAATTACAATTAACCTGCTTATCTTAAATAACTTACATTTTCCATGTAAGACTACACTAGTATCTACTACTAAAGTGTGACATGGGATGCAAAAAATAGGTAGTTAGAAAAACATATTATGTTCCTATTTGCAGCAGTTTTCTTAATGACATCATGAAAACAAATGAATTAGCAATGTGAATAATTTACAAACTGCATACAGAACTGTATCCTAGCTTTTCTTTCCATCAGTTTCTCAGTTGTCATCCTACCTTTAGTCAGCTTAGATACAACAAAAGCTTCAAGGGGACAGAGACCTTTTAAATAGTGATGCTTTTTCTCTTTACTCCTGCCTCAGGCCTTGAGAAGAAAATTTAGAAGCTTAAATAGTCAAAACATGATTTCTTTAGTCCCTCTTTCCATAAGAAAAAAGTTGCAAAAAAAGGGAAGCATGTGAAAAGTTTGAAAAGGCAAGTGTCTCAGAGACTAAGCCTACGTAAACACTTCAGTGAAAATAATTTAATTGGCTTATGCCTTAAATCAGCTAAATAAGTAGGTAACTGGAGCAATATGGACACTCTGTCTCTGCTAAATATCCGTTAAACGTCAAGTCTGGGTGACTTGGTCTAGAGTTGCTGTAAGGTCCCAGGTGAAAACTCTTATCCCGATTGCCCTCCAGCATGACTTGTCTACTGCATGTCCTGATGTTTCACCTGTATGCAGTGAGAGAGACCAGCATGTAAGAGAAGCCCTTTGTTGGGGTAATGTCAGGGAGAACTTTTTCACTCAGAATTGAAAATAAAGTTGTATCCTGTTTTTTGCTCTTTAAATCCTATTTTGCTACCAGCCTACATTCATTAGTAGTGAAAAGAAAAATATCTGCAAATTGGAGACCTGTGGATATTTGGTTGACCATCTTCAGAACTGTTTTACCCAAAATGGATTTAGGTTATTTCTAACAGGACTCCTAGTAGCATAGCNAAATAAAAAAATATATATATATGTATATATATTTTATGAGAACTAACAGCTCAAGGGGCAGGGCAGGGGAGAGTTTCAATTCACCCTAAAAATCTCATTGCCAAGAACCTCGAGACATCATCACACAGTGGTTAGCATACTTTCAATAAAAAGAGTTAAAATGTTGCTGAGATCACACTCAAGACTGGGAAAGAGACTGCACTAAAATCCCTGTGTTCAAATTTTTAGCATATTTTTGGATTAATTTCCCTTGCTGCCTGATCCAGCAGCTGCAGTCATAAATTCCAGATCATTTGACAAAATCCTTTCTTCGTCTGAGAGATACCTGAAGTTAACCAAACTAAATTATTTTCTTAGGTAATGTGTTATTTATATTTACTGCATTATTATAAACTGAGATTTTATGGAACACAGAAAAAACCAGCAAGGTTAATTACCATACCCAAATCTGCACAGGTAATTAAAACCATGGAGTTAAATACTGTCTTTCAAATCACATTTTAAGCTACCATTTTCACAGTAACCCAAGGCAACAAACTTTTAGGCAAGTATATCATTCACTCCCAAGAGCCAATTGTGCCAGTGAATGTATTTTTTATTCTCGGTCTGGGACACCAAGCAGTCCCTGAAAAGTACTATTTTTAAAGGAATTTTTGAAACAATTACTGTTGAGAGAAGAGTCTCATAAAGCTGCAGGGGCACAGCACAGGCACATTCAAAAGGTTTTGAAGTGGCCAAACTTTATGTACACAGAAAGCCTAAACATTTCTTGTTTCTGGGTCACAGGCGATCAAGACCTTTGACCTTCAAGCTATAGATCTCTTACGCAGGCAAATTACTTACACTGCAATACTTCACAAACAACAGAAGCCCGATGTGTCCCACCAGGCATTACAAATAGGGTGGGGTTACACTTGTGATAGATTTGATTTGGATGGAAATGAGCCTCCCTGGGAAGTCTGCTTAAGCCTTTTATATAACGCCTGATCAATGGCATGGCAATTTAGTTTTCAAATTGATGCTGCTTTGCTGTTTTAGGAGCCTGGCTGGTATGAGTCAGCATAAATATTCAATTCTGCCCTTTTTTTTTTTTTTTTAATATTAGAAATATTACACAGTGGATGAAAAGGAAAATACATCCATTATCAATCTCGAATTTGGTTGAGTGTTTTTTGCTTTGGATGAATTCAATATTTCACAGCTCTCCCTTATATTGTCAAAAATAAAGACTTAAAAAATTATGTGTAAACAGAAGAAAAATGCAAATTAGAGTATCAGCTTTTGTATGTATCTCCAATACAAGTTGCCAGAGAGTACTCTACAATTTCTTTGTTTTATGTATTCAGAGCCTAAAATAAGAAAAATGAGAAGCCTTCATTTCCACTACAAGAAAGGAACAGAAGCTCTAATTATTTAATTTTTTTCCATCTATTTATTTCTCCTTCAATTCAGTGTCTTTAGGAAGCACCTTAAGGCATCAAGAATTAAGAGAGATGTCAAAATCCAGTACTCTATATTCAGAGAGAAAAACAAAAAGAAGTAACAGGCCAACTGACCATGATCGGGTAGCACTTTGCTCAACTTAGAGTGAGCTAGGGTGAAAATCTTGCTTTTCTTCTGCTGTTTTAATGCTTGATATATGTTTTAGCTGTTAGAACATTAGCAATAAACAAACATTAAAGAATGGCTTCAGCCATATTACACGCATCAATATATGTAGCTCATTTACCTGAGATGCAAAACTCAGAAGTTTGTCACTCTCCTCAGGACAGTGATCAGTCACTAAATTCAGACTGTATTTTGAACTGTTTTTCTAGAGCTGAAAGAGCTCCTTAAACAGCAACTAAAGGTTTATTGGATCAAAATCAGGGAACAGAATCTAAAAAAAATATATTTAAACAAAATCTACCAAACAGAAAACTCATTTAGGAAGTGGGAGACTGACATCATATCCTTATTTTCAAGGTTTAGGCAACAGGAACCATGTCTTCTCCTCAGGCAGGTAATACAAAGTTAGACATTTATTATTTGACTCAATTTTACTCAAATTTTAGTGCTGATATTTTGAAGGGACAATCCTAAACATCTTGATATCATAAGAGATTTAACAAGATGTTTAGGAAAACTGTGCATTAAAAACTGAGTTTTTACTGTCCTTAATTTTTGAATATTTTTTCTCCCTATGTCAGATGCAGAGAATTGTTAGTTTGAAAAACTCTGGCCATTTGCAAAGGGAAAAGCAATGAAAAGCTTTTCTCTAATGTAGCATTTGTGTCTTGAGTGCCTGGTGATGTTTGGTTTGTACTTTACTGTCCAGTTCAGAAATGCTATAATTCTGTTATTTAAAAGAAATCCATGTATTGCTTGGAAAAGCTGTGCATTCTGCAGCTCTGGAGGTTTTCAAGAACATTGCTAGATAATTTGCAGTTAAGTATATCGCAGGTGTAGTTGGTCCTGTCTGAGTGCTAAGGACTGTATTAGTAAGATCAACTTTCTTATAGCTAGAGGATGTAAAGTAATTAAAAACAGGAGATTTTTTTCCTAAATAAAATTAATAAGGATTAACTAATAATGAATGAAGGCCTAAAGTCTTAAGACTTGAAAAATAATTTCTTTTTAAAATTCAGTGCCAACATAAGGGCCCAAGTATTGCCAGAACTGATTTAACAGAATCTTTCAAAGTGATTCCAAAAGAAAAATGTTATTCAATAACTATATTAAAATCACAAGTGATTTAATTTTTCACAACTTCTGACTATGTGCTAGATTTCTTAAAAGTCACCATAACTTTTGGGTTCTGCTGCTTCCTTTATGGACTGACAAATCCCCTCAGAGACCAATGTTTCACACAGTGTTCTAGAAGAGTCCCATCAACTTTTAGTGAGAGTACTACTTTTTTTTTTTCCTCATGACTGAGTATTTATTTTGCAGCATGGCATATGGTATTATTTCAATTATTAAAGTAGCTTGTAGCAGTGCTACTAAAGGTAAATTCAATTATTCCTAAATTAGTTTAATCCACACATAATATGCTTAAATATTTTAAGCAATTCCAAGCTCTTTTAAATGATGCCAGTTTTAAAATGCATTTCCTGACCTATTTATTTCAGTTGACTATATACTAGTAGCATACTTAACTTTTGTTATACAAGTTGTCTGAATTTTCCTTTCTGTATTGTGCCTCTTTATTAAATCCTGAAGGGAGATGTGTGCTTATCTAAAAGACTTAATTCTTGTGTCTCCCTCCCCTTTTCCTCCCTGACTGCCTCACAATCACAGACCACATGAAAACCAGACAGAGAACTCCGTTTAAACAAAAAGAATGATTCTTGCATGTTGATGTCCTGCTGCAGAGATCATAAACATTTAGAATGGTGACAGTCTCTCTGTCCACTTGGATCTGCTAAAGGCTTGTGGCACACATGATGCTTTTGTATCGGGAGCAGAATAGCCATCATGGCCTTTTGAACATTAGGAAATCATTTTTAGATGGTAAAAAAGCATTATGTTTTAATTAATTTTATTACAGTGCTGAATATGAGACACAAAATGTTCTGCCCTTTTAACTTTTCTTGCAAGTAGGAATTTTGATAGATTTAAATGCCATACAATTTCATAGTGTTTATTACCTTACTGACTAAAAATTAACAGAATATCATGACAAACAGGTATGTTTTACATGATGACATGGTAAGGATGACACACATCAATATCAACACAGTATCAGACAAATGGAATCTGAATCTTAGATCTTTTGCTTCTAGATTAATAGCCTCTTAAGTATTTAAAAATAAGATGACCATCTGCAAGAACAGCATATAAGGAAACAGTAAAAGAGGCAAGAATATTATCTTCAGAGGCATTATATGAATGCAGGAATACTGTATTCCAAAATAAACTGTATGTCTCTGTTACAAAAATGTACTTGGATGATCAATTAAGGTTTACTCATTTCCTCTTGTAGCTCTCAAGTTTCCCCACACATTCTCCTAACTGTACTACTCTATGCATAATATTTGGAGCAATTTTAGTATAAGAGCCACTACTCCTACAAAAAACCCACTTGTCTTTTTTCCAGAATATCAGAGTTGTTTAATGGTATAATAACATTTTAAGATTCAGAAACAAGTTTCCTTTTTTTTGTATTTAACACCAAGTACCTCTCTCCTTACTGCAAATGCAAATACACTTGGACCAACAGTTTTGGTATCTTTTTTCTGGTTAATGTTTTTGGCCAAAATTTTGCCTGTACATAAACATCCCAGACTGTTAGGAATAATCTAATATAAAGTTTCCATAAAAGCAAAAAGCCTGATGAAGTAAGATATGACATTTTGCTTTTTTTGTGATCTTTTCTATTTAATTTTTCCAGGAATCAGGAATAGTTACTTATAAGAAATCTGGTTGCTCACAAGAAAATTCAATATAAATTGCACATCAAAGCAGAAATATATAAAGATCTGTGAAACAACCCCAGCAGTGTTTGTTAATTAGATGCTAACCACCCAGATGTGCATATGGGGATGGGCACAGAAACACTACTATCTGTGCATTCTTTTCCTGTGATAGACTTTAGTCACTTGCCATGAAGGAGAAAAAAGTCAAATTACAGATTACAAATTAATACATTTTATGCAGTTGCTGTCTTTTCATAGTGTGCTTTGTATTAATTGTCCAAATCCACTGAGTAGAGACCAATACAGTAATTACTTAGACACTTAGGTCCCATATGAGAGTAGAAAAAATTATAATGACCTAAAAGTAATTATCAACACTATGAACTCAAAGGAAAACAGCTTTCTAATGACCATAGTTCCACTCTGAGAAGAAAAAAAGAACACTTTTCTCAGGAAGATCTCATTTCATTTAATTTTTTTCTCTTCACTTACTCCATTAGTTTTCCTTCAGTTACTGATTGTCAACTGAGGTATAGTTTCTTTCATTTGCCTATCCAACTTTTGTCACTTGAAAAAAAGCCCAAGCCACTAACTAAAACTAATTCATTGGGGCACTCAAATTGCATTAGAAAATATCAGCTACACCTATTCAAAATTCTTTAAAAAAAAAAAAAAGTGTATCAAAGTACTGTGATTGCCTGCATTTTGACCCAATCGCTAAATCCCAAAGGATTAACACGACTCTTCACAGTTCCAGAAATTACCCCGGATCTCATTTTATTGACCTCCTAATTCCAGAAGTATATTCACCAACTAAAAATCCATGAAAAGGCAGGAAAAAAATCACTTTCAAAGTCTCTAGATAGCACTTATTTAAAACTGGTTTCTACTTGTAAAACCATATTTCTGTTTTCCATTAATAAATTATGTAGTGTTAGACACAAGAAAATAGGAAGGCTCATTCACTGAGGTGAAGTGGTTTCAGTAACAGCGCTCTAGCTAAANAAATCTGGTTGCTCACAAGAAAATTCAATATAAATTGCACATCAAAGCAGAAATATATAAAGATCTGTGAAACAACCCCAGCAGTGTTTGTTAATTAGATGCTAACCACCCAGATGTGCATATGGGGATGGGCACAGAAACACTACTATCTGTGCATTCTTTTCCTGTGATAGACTTTAGTCACTTGCCATGAAGGAGAAAAAAGTCAAATTACAGATTACAAATTAATACATTTTATGCAGTTGCTGTCTTTTCATAGTGTGCTTTGTATTAATTGTCCAAATCCACTGAGTAGAGACCAATACAGTAATTACTTAGACACTTAGGTCCCATATGAGAGTAGAAAAAATTATAATGACCTAAAAGTAATTATCAACACTATGAACTCAAAGGAAAACAGCTTTCTAATGACCATAGTTCCACTCTGAGAAGAAAAAAAGAACACTTTTCTCAGGAAGATCTCATTTCATTTAATTTTTTTCTCTTCACTTACTCCATTAGTTTTCCTTCAGTTACTGATTGTCAACTGAGGTATAGTTTCTTTCATTTGCCTATCCAACTTTTGTCACTTGAAAAAAAGCCCAAGCCACTAACTAAAACTAATTCATTGGGGCACTCAAATTGCATTAGAAAATATCAGCTACACCTATTCAAAATTCTTTAAAAAAAAAAAAAAGGGTATCAAAGTACTGTGATTGCCTGCATTTTGACCCAATCACTAAATCCCAAAGGATTAACACGACTCTTCACAGTTCCAGAAATTACCCCGGATCTCATTTTATTGACCTCCTAATTCCAGAAGTATATTCACCAACTAAAAATCCATGAAAAGGCAGGAAAAAAATCACTTTCAAAGTCTCTAGATAGCACTTATTTAAAACTGGTTTCTACTTGTAAAACCATATTTCTGTTTTCCATTAATAAATTATGTAGTGTTAGACACAAGAAAATGGGAAGGCTCATTCACTGAGGTGAAGTGGTTTCAGTAACAGCGCTCTAGCTAAAATATTATTATGCAGACCAAGGTAATAATCTGGAGTGATTTCAGTGATTAGGAAGAGAAAACATAGGCCAAAGTGTAAAACAGTGCACTTGTCATAACACCAACAGAGCTGTATGAATTTTGGTTGCAATTTGCCAATATATAATTCATGATATATTCACTCCCATTGGTCTAGTTTAATATTACTGAAACATTATTCCTTCAGAAATGCTGAACTAGATTTCTTTTTAGCATAAATATATTTCCTGTTCATGATCTTGTTACTTTTTCCTTTTTTTTTTTTCTATTTCTTGCTGCTCCCCTCTGCTTCAAACGTTCTATGAAGTAAACAATGGACTTAGATGAAAAAACAAATAGTTATTTAAGTATTACACATCAGAAGACTTACTCTGAGTCAAATAGAACTTTACCAATAGGTATAATAAAAATCAGGCGTTAAATGCACGTGCATGTGCGAGGAAGTACTTTCTTAACCTATGGGCTAACTCCACTTAATCTTTTCTAAACTCCTTTCCCATTCTTTACAGCAGAAATTTTGTCATTGAAGGAAATATTACCAACATTATTTTATAACATTAAGTAATACTATATTTATAATTAAAACTAATCTGGTTTAGAACAGTCTAAAATAAAGTACAGTTTGATGTTCTTCTGTGGACCAAATCATGTTCCTTCTGGAAAAATAAAATGCTGCCCAAACTTCTTTTTTCTTTTTTTGTACCCAGTGTTTAGTCCATATATTCTGTCAATATTTTAACTTAAAAGTAATACAAATATGAACTATTTCCGGCACCATAATTTCTCCTACAGAGAGTGTTGACCTTCTTTTCATGTTACCTTTAATCTCACTCTTTTCATAGAGTATTGAAACATTAAACCGTTAAAATAAAAGAGATTCTATAAGCCAAATTCCTCTACTATAAAGAAATGAGTGTACCAATACTGAAGCACATTTACAGTGAGACAACTATTAAAATTCTTTACTTTTTTACCTCACTCGTACTTACTCCCTACAGGTTTTATGCTGCGCAGCCATAACTTCACTGTAATATAAAAGGGAAGTGAATTTTAGCTAAACACATTGACAGAAGGCCCTGCTAAATTAGGCTGTTTTTTCAGGAAATATAAATCCGGGTATGTGACTACTATGCTTGGGGTCAAACAGCAACAGCAGCTTTTACACAAAGAACTAATCCTTTAATCTGGCCCTAGGTGGACATTGACCAATCCTTACGTAGATACAGATGGTCAGAAACAAAAAAAATCCACAACATACCTATCCAAGCTCCTGTAGAAGAGATTGTTCTATTAGTCAAGCAACTGACCAATGGATATGATGACCAGCTGGAAAACTCAAGCTTGGAGAAGCATGCTACTTGCACCTCATCTGGGCAGATGTGCTTCATCAGCACATGGGAATCAGGAGCAAGAGTCAACACCTGAATCCTCCTGTCCCTGCTGCTCAGGAAACCCCATGACTGACTAGAACAAGAGAGCAGATTAAAGACAGCTGGTTCTTAGAGTCCTTCCAGAATGGAAGAAAGGTAATTAGTCTGCATTGAAACAAGGTTGAATAATACAGATCATCAAAACAACTTTTTTTTTTTTTTTTTTTTTTTCTAATTAACCTAGAGATGTTTAAGGACTTTTGTCCTTGTTTGATGATGCCGGTGAATTTCCAGGGGTCTCTTCAGTGTCACTCCTTATTGTGTGTACTTTTTCAGTCCCTGGGTGCTCTTCTCGTATAACTTTAAGCACATATTTCAACCTGTTCCTGAGATCTTTTGATAAATCACATAATACAAATTGTCCCTCATTCATTTGATAAAGAACCTCAACAGCATTTCTTTTTTTAGTTCTTTCTTTCACAGAATCACAAGTCCCCCATGTTCAATGTGATTTTGGTACTTTCTGAACTTTCATAATGCATGCAAAAGTTTTATAATGTTATCGACACCATTAATGAAGCACATTTATTATATTATTATTATTTAGAACTTTGTGGCTAAATATATCCTGCAATTCTGCCAAGAATGTCAGCAACATTAATCATCATTCCTTCTATTTTTCCTATGGAAGGACACGAGAAAACATGCTCAGGACTCACAAGAACTATTTGGGCAAGTTTCCATCATTTTCTCTTTCAGGAGAAAATTTTCTCTTATTATGAAAATAGATGTTGCCCAGAAGCTTCGTAGAGCTTTAAGTACCATGAAATTAATTTCAACCATGAGTCTATATTTGAAATATAAAAGAATACAATTTTTTAAATTATTTTAATGAGTCAATCTTTTCCTAGAAAAGGTGTTGGGATGGATATTTTTCTTTCCTCTATTGTGAATAATAGTTCCATTAATCCCAAAGATTGTATTTTTATTTTTTTATTTTTTTAGTTTCTATTTGGAATATCTGAATACCATATACCTTAAATAAACATTTTGGCGTGGTGTGATATTCCTTGGGATATCTGATATCTGAGGGAGAAGATAACTTATCAGGGACCTAGGAGCCTGTAGGAATGCTCTCTTCCAAGACAGTGCTTTCCCTGTCAAAAGTAAATGGCCAAAATCTGCTTTGGGAATTTTTCTCAATGTCTTCTGTTGACATCCTTCTGATCTGAGAAAACTTAGTAACTAAGCAAATTGTAATAAAATGTTGCACACTAATGTGATTAGAGTAGGATTTGGAACTGTAAATTAGTGATTTAGCTTAGGAAATTCCAACATCCATTTTTTTCTCCAGCAGCTCAGTCTCTCCCTTGCTCTCTTCATTTCCTGCCTCACATAATGTTGGTACATCTGTTTGGAGAGTGATGCTGAAAACTGGACCACTGAAAAAAGTTCTCACTAACAACAACAAAGATGACTACTAAAAGGGAGATTTAATGAGTCATAAAAAAAAAAAAATCTTGTATGCATATTTTAAGTTATGCTGCACAACCTTTTAAAAATATTAAAAAAAAGAAATAACACTTTAAGAAGGCAGATAGATTTTTCTATATTGAATGGACATTTCTTAATAACAAGCATCCTAGAGACCTGGAATGGCAATGGCCCTACTGCTCCAAGCTTCTAATCGGCCGTCTGAGAGCACATATTTAGTACTTACATCAGGAAGTATTCAGAGTCACATAGTACAGAGATTTCTCTGTAAACCATGGATTATTTTTTTCAGGCAGAAATCAGGTAGAAGCATTATTAAGCATTTGCTTTTGAATGACTTTTAAAGCTAGAAAAAAATTATGTCAAATTTTAGGGCAAACAATAGGAACGAAACACGCTGAGTTACAATCCTCTTCAGTCTTGTCCTCTGACTAGCTTTACAGGGATAAAGATTCTGAGAATAGAGTATTGCAACATATGAGAGAAAACACGGATTTATGACTTTTCTTATTTGACTGTCCCACAGTTCTCAATACTGTTGCAGATTTATTTTAGGTCTTCTGTGGTACAGTTATGTTTCTTCATGATGGCTTGCCTAACTGCAGAACTCGACTCTGCTTTCTTTTGGAACTGCATGGCTCAGAAGGTCATGGGTGTTTTGTGCTTGGCTAAATCTTAAATTGCTAATGTCAGTGAGGATGAAGGGAATAAGTGCAGCTGGTATGCCTTCCTTGTATGTGTTTTCAAACAGGATCCCTCTATACATTCCATAAATGCTTTCAAAATCGGTTCCCATTAAACAAACCAGCATGTGCTTAGGGATTTCAGTAGCTGGCTAAAAGTAATTTTCTTCCAATCAAGTCCATTTTTAAAGGGTATGTGTTTCCTCTATTATAAACATGCTGTTATGCTTTGAAAGACAAAGCCCTAGTTTCCCTCTCCCCACTGCTCCCTGCCTTCTTGAGTATACCCTCTTGCTCTGGAATGCAAGACTCTTTATTCATGTCTTCTTTCATTCCTAGGTTTTTAAAGTCATGCCACATTGGTGAGAACAGTAAAATCAGGCAGTGTGTTATAACTTTCACTTAACAACCATAGCTCAAAGGAGACCAAGATACAGACTGCAGGACTGTGTTTCTTGGAACCAGGGAGTGTGCAAAAATTAAACCTTATTCCCCTCTTGCTACATTCAGTTCATGTTGTAAAATGAATAAAACATTATTAGATAATGAGTAGAATTATTAATAGCATAAAGAATAGAAGTATTTGTTACTTTATGCTAAGTAAACAGCTATATTTTATTTTAATGCAAAAAAAATTTTGTAATTTTTTTAATTAGAATAATTTTTTCTTCAACAAAAAATTACAATGCTGTATAATTGCTGTTTCTAAAAGTACCCAAGTGAAAAAAAAAAATAATTACTGCAGGCCACAGTGTTTGAAAATATAAGAAGATTGATTTTTTTTTTTTTCTCACGACCTGGTTTTTATTCTTCACAGGCTTCTGATTTGGATGAGAACCATGACACTCCCTGAACATATGTCTAATTTGGTCTGTATTTCATACCATCATATGTCCCATCAAGAAGATATAAAGACTGCCATAAAGAGTCATTGAATAGAGGATATGAAGTAACAGATTATTTATGTTCCAGATCATGGTAACTTAAATACTCTTCACATTTATTATCACTAATGATACCTCTTACTAATATTAGTGTGGTGCACCACCAACAGCTGGAGGCCAATGCATTACTTGAGAGTTCAAGGACAAACTACGCAGCACAGTGCATTTAGGGACCAAGCTTTATTGCCCGTTAAATGGCTGTTAAACATCATCAGAAATGTGAAGACTTTTCATCTATGTGTGCACTGCTTGAGGTTAAATTTCTGTTTTGAAAGGAGCTTCTTTTTGCTTCAGATAGAATGCATATATAATCCTTTTAACTGAAAACCTAGGATGCATTCTGATTGAATATGCACTATGGGAAAAATGTTCATACCTATTTCAGACTGATCATCTTATAGTACATTTTTTGCAAGACAAAATTTTTATTTATGTGTTTGAGGTTGATGATTTTGAATTTAACAGATTGATTTGTTTCAAAAAAAAGTCACCTAAGTAAGAATCAGTGACAAAACCTCAGTAGCAAAACATGCATTGTCAACTACAACTAAAATTCATACTTCTACAGGCATATTTAGGGGGAAAAAAAAGTCTCCTTTTCTTTTCCATCTACTTGCTACAGAACATCTCCCTGAATTGTTGAAATTGGTGTAGTTATGAAATAATAACACTTAACTGCTTCCTACCACACAGTTTCAATTGGTGAAGAATTCTTTACATCCTGTTCTAAAAGACTTTGCTGTTATGAAGTTTAAGAGCTCTAGATTCCTCTGGGGATAAAGGTAGCTATTCAAGTGCAAGGTCACTAGGAAGACCTGGAATTTTCAAGTTACTTGTTATGCCTCCTGTTAGGAAACGTTTTAAAATGTGTTTTAAGAGCCATGACATTGTACGGCAGCAGCCCAAAACCAAGCTGGCCTGTGTTACCATGGGCTTAATGGTAAAATGGAATCTCAACTCCAGACATAAAAGCACTGTGGTAAGAGTACAACAAACCTGAAAGTTTTTAATTTGCATTCATAAATTACAGGTTCATCAGTTCCTCAGAAAACTCTGTAACAGGTCGTGATTCCCTTCTTGCCAAATTTGGTTTGGTACACAGTTACTGCCACTCTTAGGGACAGGTGTAGAAATGTCTGATTTCATTGCACAGTTGCTATCAGATGGTAACAGCTCATCTAGCTCCCAAAAGGCACTGAGACTAGAAGAAATATTCAGGAACAATTCTTAGTAATCAGCCTGTCCTAATCCTCACCCAGCCAGTTACTAGTTTAAGGGTTACCCTCATCTTCCTCTTAGTAACCATCTTCCACTCCCTAAACCCTGTGAGAGAACACTTAAAGAGCTGTTGCATTTTTATCTTTCTGCAGACTAAAGGTCCTTACCTAACTCTACTCTAAAGAACACAACAATACAAGTGGCTAACATAAACATTCTCCTTGCTAGTAGACACAAAATGGTGACAGAAAAACATTATTATAAATAATTATTCCAAAGTGCTAGTACTTTTTTTATATATATAACTTATGAATTGCTATTGGACCACTCTGAATAAACTGAATATTCTTTTGACTTTTGAAATCCAGTATCAGATCATATTTTTACATATTCTTGATTCTTTTCTTAATCAGTGAGCTCCTTGTCAGAATACATGCTGTTTCTACAAACAGGTTTATAGAAAACAAGGTTCTACAAAAGGTTTATAAAACTAAGTAATCTAGCAGTTGAGTGAAAATACAGAATACAACACATCCAAAGCTTGACTTATTGTATATGAACATCTGAATTGCACATGAAGTGTCTAATTTTATTATTAGCCTTTGCCAGTAAATAGCCTATAATTAGCAGTTAGATAAGCATTTCAAAACTGGTCAGTTGAAAGCTGTATTATACTATTAACATAAGAAGCCTAGAAATAGCAGCAAAATCGGTTACATTTTATAATATGATAGTAAGATATAAGTGTATTATTAGGAACAAAATAGACATATAAAAGAATGTATTGCTTAAGATTAGTGATTCTCTTTGAATAACATGTCCCTTAGATCTTCAGTATTGATTTAAACTGAACTGATTTCTTTGGGTCTTCAGATGTGTTTGCTCTAATCATCCTTCACTCATCAGGAATGAGATTAATCATGATGGACAGGAAGCATTTGTTTTGGTTTTGGTTCTGATAAACAAAATTGGATCCAACCAGCAAAATGTTCTTTCTCACATTTTGCATGAATTCTGGACTGCCCTCTGCATGGCTGTGAGATGTGGAGGTTCTTGTGATTTACTTGGCAACACAGAAAGCAGACATAGCGTCTGTCTTGAAGATCTTGTTATGGATATCTCCAAAATGCTGATCAATAAAGTTGTTCTCCTTCAAAGAAACTTTTTATTGGAAGTGACCACCTACAAAACCCTCAGGAGAAAGTAATGAAATAATTAAAAACTTATATGAAGGGTAATCCCATTAACATTCAGGGTTAAACCTATATAGAGGATGATTCTATTACTGTTAATCATTTGTATTTATAGGACTCAGAGAAGAAAACAAAACCCAAAAATTTGAGAATTCATATGAAACAGTAAGGATGAAGAATCTATTCTAATTATAAGAACAGCCTACAGTAAGGCCCTAAATGAAAATTGAAGTATGGGAAAAAGGGATGGAACAGAGAAAATTGGTTGATGGCATGAGGGGTAATGAGGAAACGCTCTTGTGAACAACCATGGAATTACATATGGTTGAAACTTGAACAGACCCTTAGTAATAAAGACTAAGTGCTCAAAGAAGAAAACAAGATAATGCTGCAAATTAATTGAGATGTGAGTGCTAAATATGAATATAACTCAAGTTGTAGGTGCTTCAGTGAAGCGGAGATGAAGAAGGTAGAAATGGGATAGGCTAGGTGACTGGTGACTAACAGTCACAGTCAATATATCTATAATATACAACATGGTTTTAGCACCTATTCCTTTGTTACTTTAGGATACTCCTGAAGAGCTGTCCGCATTAAAGGATCTACAACTAAGTTGTTCTTTGAAAGTCCATGCTGCATCGCTGTTTACCCCCAGCTCACCTGCGGTGTGTCCATATGGAACTCTGGCTGGGCTGGCCTCAAGAATGTCCACTATACAGTGGTACTAGCAGTCACACTATCAATTGTTTACCCACCGTATTGGTATTTGACTCCTGTTTCAGGGGACTTGTCTGCCTTGACTGGACGGTATTTGCACTGACGTTATGCCCAGAGATGTACTAATGAGCTATTACTGTCAACGTTACACATTGATGAAGAACACGTGCCGAGTTTGCCTAAAATTTATCTTGTTTTATGCTCTTGAAGGACACAGTCAGTTTTCTGCTGTGAAACTACCCGTCTTATGGATTGTATGGTTACGCTTATTTGCTTTCTTCACTAATCTGTTTTGATATAATGGCACAATATGAAGTACATGTTTAGAATCTTAATATTCCACAAATCAAGTAGAAGAAAATGGAACAAATGCAATTATGACAAAGTTAACTTTCCTCTGACTTTCTCAGTTATCACGAATATAGTTGTATCTTCAATAGTCAAGTAAGCTGTGTCCAGCTGTTTTTTCAGGACAAGTCATTAACAAATTCATTACATCAATGAAAAAATGTGTCTGTTTTCTTACACCTTTTAAAAGAGTTTTGTAGACAAAAATAGGTTAAAAAATGAAGTGTTAGTCTTTTTTTATGTGTTACAAAACATAAAAGAGTGCTATGCAACTTAAAGTAAATGTAAAACTATTCAAAAATAAAATAAAATCGGTGTGTTCTTAGACTCTTGCAAAAAAAAAAACGTTTCCTTTTTCTGATTTCTCCTCTCCCTTCACACAGACTTAACAGGCATCTGCCTGAAAGTATTTTTGGCTAGATAAAAGAGTTTTACAGCTCTGGGGAAAATAACCTTACTACTGCTCTTAACTATCCCCTTGATACTTTCATAAAAATGTTAGACCAAACAGAATCTCTCCAGGAAATTCCTCAACTCTAACCTTTCAGGGTCAGAGAATGCAGCAGACAGTTTGTTGTCTTGAACAGTGACCTCAGTGCCGTTCTACTCCAAACAAACGTTTAGATGCTATCTATGTATTATCTCAGGGGAATTCAGTGCTAGCCCTTAGAGATCAACAGTAGCACTTTTTGTACCACTTTCTTCACTTTCTACAAAGAATGAGGAAATGACTCTTGAATCCATGAAGTTCCAAGTATGTTGTAATTATTGATTCTCTTAGAACAGTCCCAGTGTGGCAAAAATTCTATATTGAAAATTATTTTTGAGAAGCTAAAATGCACACTATTACAGTCATTATGATGTGAATAATTCTGAAGCTAGAGCCAGTTTTGTGCACATTTAGGATATTATAGGACTGAAATAGGTTTTCTGGGTCACAGAGAAGATTTCTGTTGTAATACAGCTCATGTGGTATAATTTCTTTCACAAATGTAGAAAATTATTTCTTCAAAGTGGTTTTTAAAGTCATTTTCTTAATTCATATAAGCCATTATCAGATAGAACTTACCTCAGGATTCTTAGATGAAACACAAATTAGAAAGCTTTGCAGAAATCACTAACTTTGTTCATTTGTGGAAATAACCTTGGACATAAAAATGCCTACTTTGACATTTTAGAGCCTTCAAATTCCACCCACCAAAACTAACACTTACTTATTCTTCCATTAATGTACAAGTTTTGTAAAAGAATGTTTTGCTCATATATTTAATCATTCTAAATTTAAAAAAAAACCAACAAAAACCTAAAACTTGAAAACACTTTATATAGGGAGGAAATTATTCAGTGAGTTTGTCAAATACCTGAAAGCCATCAAAATAATAAACATTTTTTGTTTGAATTCACATACTGCAGCAATCATAAGGTCCCAGTACTGCTTTTGGTATAATTGAGTTTTAAGTCAACAAAAAAGGTTTTTTTTTAGTGAGATTCCTGTGAATTCTTCGGACTTCCCAGGACAGAACACATTCCAAACTTTGATCAATCTCTTCTAGAAAAATTACTCAGTGGCATATCTTGCTAATTTACCCACTACTTTCTCCCAGAAGGCCAAAACTTAAAGATCTCTGTACCGCTCCAGCTGTAAAAGCACATCTGTCAGTTTTAATTAGATAGACAGCTTCCTATAGTCAAGGGCCAGACTAATGCCATTAACCTTCAAGCTTTACAAGAACTTTTTGGTGTTCAGTTTTCAAATGCAATACATAGCAACTGCATGTGAGGATGATAAATGCCACAAAGAGTCAACAAAGTACATGATATTATTTGTTTTATATTATTTGGGGTTTAGGTTTTCATAATACTTCTAAGCGCTGATAGAAAATTTACCAAGCAGTAGATTTTAAGGAGAAATATGTTCTTTGTGGTTTACTGTAATCTTATAAACCATAGACTAGATGGGAACAGTAATTCTGCTGGACAAGAAAGATGTCTCTTGACTCTTTAAACCTTGCAGTGTTTGTTTGTAGTAGCAGAAAACATATCTGTGTCTTTGTGGCATTCTTAGCTTGATAGATAAATAGAAGGAAGTGGCACTCAAAATGGCCCTTCCTCCCCTCCACATTGTATTTAAGCTGTGTACCTGAAACCCCAAATGAGATAGGAACAGCTTGAACGACCTGGGTAACAAGGAAACTCTCAATACAGTAACTGCTGCACAGGACTAGATAAGATTATTACGCTTTCCCATGTCTTCAATAGTTAAATAAAGTTGCAGATCCTTTCTATCTGTCATTTATAGACCTGTATATCCTCATTAACAGATCATGTGGTAAACAAGAAGCTTATCATTGTCATATATAGCATAGTTGTCGTGACAAAGGTGGTTTGTTTTTAAAGAAGAGATACATGTGTGAGATAATGCTGAGGGCAGATAGAAATCTACAAATTAACTGCCTGGAAAAAAAATACTTGGCTTTGAGCAAAGAAGCAAATGTATAACCATAAGCACAGGTAAGTTTAGTAAAGTTGGAAAGCATATATGATATTATCATGTAAAAAGTATAGAGAAGTAAAATGCAGAGGTTCAATAATTTTAGTGTTGCAGTCACCACTTCTTTAAAACAGTAAGGACACTTGGAAGTTTCAAAATGCATAAACTGATTATATACTTTTAATAAATTGATTATATTCCTTTTTTTTGCATTTAACTTTCCACTTAAGTCAGATGTAATAAACAATGAAAACAATGAGCTCAGTTTTAAAAGAATCTCATGCAATTCTGTGAAGTTCAAAGAACACAATCCCCCTTCCTACTGACTCCTGTGGTGTCTAAGGGCATTCAGTTATTTGATTAAGGCATAAATGAAAGAAGTGTGGCAGACAGCTTAGTGCAATGTCAGAAAAATTGTCCACAGGAAAAAACACCCAAATGTGTCAGTGAATAGAATAAATTCTCAGTTTTAAGAACCAGACATAGTTCAGTTTTGAGGAGTGCCCTTCATTGCTCACTCTGTCTTTTCATTTGCCTTTGATACTGTCTCCCATGTAATACTCCTGGAAAAGCTGGCAGCCCATGGCTTGGACAAGTGTACTCTCTGCTGGATTAAGAGCTGGCTGGAGGGCCGGGCCCAGAGAGTGCTGGTGAACGGGGCTGCATCCAGCTGGTGGCCGGTCACCAGTGGTGTCCCCCAGGGGTCAGTGTTGGGCCCAGTCCTGTTTAACATCTTTATTGATGATTTAGATGAGGGGATTGAGACCATCATCAGCAAATTTGCTGATGACACCAAGTTGGGAGGGAGAGTTGACCTGCTGGAGGGCAGGAGGGCTCTGCAGAGGGATCTGGATAGATTGGAGAGATGGGCTGATTCCAATGGGATGAAGTTCAATAAGGCCAAGTGC
>VWZG01006069.1:0-12354 GCA_013396735.1 Grallaria varia | reverse complement strand
ATAGCCAGGTGGGGGTTGATCTCTTCTCCCAGGCAGTCAGCAATAGGACAAGGGGGCACGGGCTTGAGCTCTGCCAGGGGAAATTTAAGTTGGATATTAGAAAAAAATTCTTTACAGAGAGAGTAATCAGGCATTGGAATGGCCTGCCCAGAGAGGTGGTAGATTCACCATCCCTGGAGGTTTTTAAACTGAGATTGGACGTGGCACTGGGTGCCATGATCTAGTAAACTGACTGGAGTTGGACCAAGGGTTGGACTTGATGATCTCTGAGGTCTTTTCCAACCCAATCAATTCTATGATTCTATTCTATTATTCAAAGTTGATCTCTAATGGAAAAATTGAGATTCAATAAACAGTTGTAATTTTTTTTATTGTTTTTTTGGTACCTACGTTTGAGACTATTCCCATGCTGCTGATGAAGTATTAGTTATAGCACTGTTAATCCACTGTTGTCAACAAGAAAGCTGTCCTCCATTGGAGATTGTTATCAGCACAAGGTAAGTGAATATTTATTGAACTATATTAGTAGAGAGAGACAAAACGCAGCTTAAAGACAGCATGAGTCAAAATACTGTGATTAAAAATATCTTTTGCAAACCACTAAGAAATATATAATAAAAATATCAAATGTTTCCAAGTTAGAAAGATTTTAAAAATAAACAGTTTTTATCTTTTTATCTTAGGAATGCTGTCTGCACAATTTTCTTTCTCTCCAGTCTTAGACTTCTCATTGATCAGCACACTGTATGTTTTGTAGAATGAACTTAAGAGAGCCATAACAATTTGATAAAGCATTGTCACTAGAACCTAAAGAGACAGTTCAAATCTATCAAGAATCATGAATTCTTACTTATTTTCAAGGTGCAATATAAATACAGTTTCTGTTTCTGGTTTCTACACATATTCTTTATGGTCACATGCGACTGCTAAACTTCAGTCTCTGATAAACCCTCTGATGAACAAGTTAATTTGTCCTGTATAATCCTGTAGCCTCTACATTCCCATTAGAGACAGTAGTTTTCTTGTCAAAAGTGGACAGTTTAATGGAAATGGGGGAAGAAAACTCTTCCACAGACAGAAGAACTAGGGATCAAGTTTTAGTAGAAAGCCTTTTATTATCTTGCTGCCTTTGACTGAAGACCTTTTCAACTAGACATTCTCTCTGATCTAGTTAATTTCCCACCCTCTACCCCCCCCCCCCCCCCTCTTTTTNCCCCCCCCCCCCCTTCATTATGGAATAATTAAAATATGTGGGATGGAAACTGTACTTATCTTTTCATGAGCTGTATGTTGGTCATTAGAAGAGCAATAGAAAGGCTGAAGGAACTTTGTTTTAGTTTTCTCAGTCAAAGTGGTGTATTGAATCTGGGTCCTTGTTATCTTAGGAGAGTGCTTTAATCAGTAAGATACTGTATAAAAGCAAAAGTGAGAGGGCATCACTATCACCACTCCATTTCTAGACTGGTTTTGAATGAAAGGATACAAGCAGCTATCTGAAGAGTAGAATTTGGACTGTGAAGTTTGAATGGGAGGAGGCACCTCTCTGCAACACTGAGAAAAGCATCTAAATATAGCATAAGGGTTTAAATTAAACAACATTCCTGCTTTCAGGAGTATGTTGGGCCAGCAGGAAGAGGGTCTTCTTCAAGTGAGGCTGAACATTTCCTATATACTGTGTAGAAACTGGGGGACAATGAAGTGAGTTAGGCACAGAGCTGCTCAGCGCTGTAGCATCAGGCTTGTTTGTGTTTGCTTGTGGGTTTTTTGTTTGTTTGTTTTTTGTTTTTTAATCTAGCCTTGAATGCCATTTTACATACTACACAGGGAAACTAGTAGAACCAGAGACTGCGTGTGTATCTGCTGAGTCACAGTTCCTGGCCATAACCACAGGCCCAACGTTCCTAATGAGGAGCTACAACAGACATGAGTCACTGTGGTTGTGGTTCTGCAAAGTAACATTTTACTGTCTAATTTAATAATTGTCACACTGTAGATCTGTTAATTTGTACTTTTGAGTAATGTTTTATATTTGGCTTATGTCTTTTTCTTCATGTTGTTTGTTTCAGAGAGACTGACAGAAAATTTCTATTTCAAGAGAAAAATATTTCTTATAAATTGTATATAGTACATTCAGAAATAAACAATTTCTTACACTTCTTATGTTAACATTTACAGTTCATTATTATGACAGTCCAAAAATATTACCAATATTACATAAAGCACATACATAAGAGTAGCCTTTTGCAAGAGTACTATTTTTAAAATGTTTATAAAATAAATGTTGAATACTCCCAGCATGCATAAAGTTTGATTAGAAGAAGTGACTTCTAAAGCCTGCATCTCACAAGTTAGACAAGGAGTTATCAGTGACACAACATTAATATATGTTTTGTTGTTCATTTACTGATGCTGAAAACTATGCTTTATAGTTTGTAATTTTTCTCCCCATTGTAAAGATGGCAGGTTTTCCAAACAACTCTTGGAGAAAATTCCTAGGTGCTCATCTATTAGTACAACATAAATACCACTAGAATAAGAAAACAAGGACGATTTTTGACTAGTTAAATATTTGGACAGCTCAGCTGAACATTAAAAGTCTGCATTTACTAAGTCAGTACACAGTGGTATCTGAAATAATGCAAGGGTAAAAGACATTATCTTACACCCCACAGCGTGGTAACTGTTGGGAAATGGGTGTCTTTTTAAGTAAAGACAGATGACTACTAGGCACTTTTAACACAATAGAAACACAGCTGGGTTTAGTCCATACTGAAAATATATTCTGAGTTAATTGGCTTCACTTGTAAGCAAACATCTTTAATTCCCTTGCTAAGCAAAGCAGGAATTTTTATGTATCTCTTACATATTATCAGTAATCTTTGATGGAATGTCTTTACAGCTATGTAATCTACAAGAAGTGCCAAAGAAGCCTGTCCTTTTGGCCTTTTATTTATACATGATTGCTTTAGAATCATTACCGACTAATGATACTAAAAACTGTGGTAGGTCAAACAGATACAAAGTTATATTGGTACCTCTTTCAAAACACTTTAGATATTATCCTCAAATCCCTCATAATTTCTTCTAGTAAAAACCACATTGAATATCAGAAGAAATGAAACATGGAAAATGTGTTCAGCAAAAATTTAAAAATTCACTTGCTACTCAAATTATGTTTCAGGCTACAAAGAAATGTTTGTTTTTCAAGAAGGAAATCCAAAAGAGTCCTTAAAGATAATCAGTTTCTATATAATAAGAATCCATCTCCAGTAAAAATTCTGTTAATTTTGTTTCAGAAATATTTTCCTGTCCCAATCTGAACAGGGCTCTGATGACAATGCAATTGGTAGAAATAAAGTGTGTTTTCTGTACTTCAAATAATTTTATGATTCTGAGGGAAAAAAACAGGCATTACAGTAGTGTCCTAATAGACACAATAGAAACAAAACTGCTTCCATGCTATTCAAGTGAGTTTCATGAAATTGCTCTTTACATATCCTTTCCTTTTGTTTACTTTTCTCCAATGGTCATATCATTTGAGGTTATTTTTACACAAAGTTTTATTTAGATAGTGTTACACTTCTACATTATACTAAAAATAAAAACAAAGCAGGCTCCTGCTAATTGAATCCTGTAGTGTCCCCAAATACCACAAGTCCAGCACTGCACAAAAATGACTATGAAGTTTAAACCCCACATATTCCAAGTGCTCTCAGATGCTTTTTTTTCTCTAGCAGGGGTACAAGCAATACAGTTTACAGTTCATTATGTTATCTGTTCTATTCAATACATGCAGTAGTTATGTGAACTGTGGTAAGAGAAAAGTAAGCAACCAGTAGCATGCTCCAAGTTGAATTCAAAGTTTGCCAAAAATAATGTACCTACTTCAGCATGTTTTGGCTGTACATCAAACATGAAACAATTTGTACTGGACTATAATTTGTTGAATTGATTATATTATCCAGTTACAGATTTATTTTCTTTAAATGTAAGTTTGTGTATTTTCATGTAATATGATGGTATGTCATATACTATAAAAATACCAGAATATAAAATATCATCCCTGGGTGTTATATGCTAAACTTATCAGTTTCTTACAGAAAGTATTCTACGTTGTAGAAAATTATTTATTTGTAGTAGAAGCCTAATACTACAAAGCTAGATTCTGTTGATCATGGCACTCAGTGGAAGCCTTTTGTCTGCAAGATGATTCAAATGCATTTTTAAATTGCTGAAACAAAAAGCCATTGTTTCATTCGCATATTATGTATATCATTGACACTAAATATATATATATAAAAGATTGTCAATTCCATAATGTATATGTGATATAAAGTATACAGAATATAGTATATATTTTACAGTATATAGAATATAGTAAAGGTAAGTATTACATAGGCTGGTCCATACGAGTTGAAGTGAATAGTTCCTAAATGAATCTTCTGTAAATAAATGTGATTCAAGGTCTTGGATAAACAAGACAGGAATGGCACTTAGAGGGTCACCAGATGAAAGAAAAGGGAGACTTAATGTTCAGAAGAAATACTTGATATTGGTACGGGTTCCAACCAGTCAATATCAGAATAAATCACAACCATAACCAAAATTTTCCTATCTCCATTATCTTTTATATTAATCAAAATCAAGGAGAAGTACTGAATACAGGCTGTAGCTCACATATGATGTCCAAGCATAGAGAGCAAAAATTGTATTAACTATTAGGCAACGGGGAAGGCAAGAAACCAAACACAAGTAACTTTACACTCACTAAAAATAAAATTAAAAAACCCCCTCCAAAATCAGAAATTGGGTAGAAAAAGTAGTTTTCCTCCCTTCCTGAATTCTATTAAACAATGAGTTCTATTTAGAATGAGAACCATAACCATCTAAAACATCTTCATCCTTCATTGGCTATTTCTGAGTGACTAGGCTTCTCTGCTGCCAAGTAAATTCTCTCAGGGTGATGGCATAATAAACACATCTTGCAATCACAGGTCAGCCTGGTAAACTAAGTTAATCACAACAAAGCTTACTGTTGCATATATTCAAAATAACATTATGAGTCTTGAGACATGGTGCAGCACCTAGTATAAGTAGCAAGATTTATATATGACTGGACGAACACGTGTAGTACCTATAAATTTATTTTTAAAAACAAGTAGGAGACATTTCTGCACCTACACTCCAGCCTTTATTTGATTTTTTATTTTGCTGTCTGAAATACCCTGATTCTCCCCTGTTCAGCAGTCCAGAGTGATGACAGACACCACTCTTTCCTTTTCTTGTATCAGCTCACGTCCTCATTTTTCTCTTCTCTTGGTGTCTGACAGAGCTCCTGCTAGCTGCCTCGCGGAATCAGTGATC
The DNA here is from genome assembly GCA_013396735.1 of Grallaria varia. NCBI lineage: Eukaryota > Metazoa > Chordata > Aves > Passeriformes > Formicariidae > Grallaria > Grallaria varia. The sequence continues at coordinate 6,990 of VWZG01006069.1, read as the reverse complement.
CAGCAGGTACCTTTGGCTTCAGTCTTGGTTCCTGAATGCTGCTCTAGAGTTGTAAAGAGAAACTTGCAATACCATTGTCCCTGCCTTTGCTCCCTGTGCTGTGTGAATGGACAGTTACGGAGAAGTTGAAATGAATAATGTAGCCAAGCAAAGCTTATCAAACAGACTTTGCCATAATTGCAAGACGCTATTGTCAGGGCGCAGACTAGTAACTGGCATCCTGCAGCTGTGGGAAGAAAGTGCTCAGTTCATGCTAGGAGTATTGTCACAGCCACAGGACTTTTTTATTGAAAGCACAATTTTGGTTTTTACCGGAAACTTTACCTGAAGGGATGTTAAGAGAAGTGGGAACACGAAATCTCACTGGCTCAGTATGACCTCTGCTGGCCAGAGTCCTGCGTTAGCAGAAAGCATGTGCAAGTCAAAAGCAACCATCTAAAGGCCTGTTAACCTGGTTATGTATTATCTTTGTGTAAGGGTAATTTAATATTATTATTCATTTGTAATAAATGTCATACCTCAGCTGAAAATTTCCAGTACTTGTTGTCTTAAAATATGAGAAAATTGTTAGTAAAATAGAAAGCAACATCTAACCTGAAAAAGTTTGTTTCTAAAAAGAGAGTATGTTCAACAAATAAATGCAGTAGAGTTATTTTCTAGTCAGCAATTTTGTAAGTCAGCATGAGGATTGTAGCAAGTTGTCATCACTCTCAATAAACAATTAATAGAACCACTATATTTCTAATTGTTAGTAAATAAAAATGTATCTTTCATTTAGATAATGAACCCTTTCTACTGTACTGAAAAATATATTTTATGATTTTGGTGTAGGTATTTTGCACACAATAAATTATTGCCTATTTCTTTACTTCTTCAAATCAGTGCAGTTATAAGATCTTAAACTTTCTGGACTGTGAATAACCTTGTCAAGTCACTGCACAGGGAAATGAAAGGAATGGTTAAAAAGTTATCGTTAGTAAATAATAACCAAAATAATGGTACTTTTGCGTCCTTCATTGTCACTCAGTATTTAATATTTCAGTTGGTAAGTAATGGTCAGTTTCTAGCAAAACCTACAGGAATGATTCAACTACATATAACAAAGAAAATTGCTTTGACATCTACAATTGGCAATCAAACAGCCTGAATAAATAAAAGCTTATGGATTTTCAATCCTCTGTCTCTTTCCCACATTAAAGATTAATTGGTGAAAGATAAATAAGCAAAACAGTAACTGAAATAACTGTAGTGAGGTCAGTAGCTTCTGTCTCATTATCAGTTTTATTAATTACTGAAAGATAAGATGTTATTCATGGGTTAGATTCATAGGAAAGGTAAAAAAAGATCACAGATGACCTAGCTGTGTATTTAAACTTTTTTTAGTTGAATTTTATTCCAAAATTTTATTCTCGGGATCTAACCCTGAGGTTGCCTAAAATCACTGAATGTGTAAGCTTCTGTGAGTGAAGATAGTTAGGCAATAGGAAATTTGGGGTTTGGTACACTTAGAAATGGCCAAAATTCAAATGAACAAGCCATAGCTTAAGAGGTGGGAAAAGGTATCAGTAAATATGCAATTGTATTTAATCTCCAGGTAAAACCTTTCTTTTGCTAATAGGCAGCTGAGAAGACAGTTTGTGTGTTTTGACTGTAGGGTCTCTGATGTGTAATCTCACTGAGTTTTTGAGCACTAGGCACAACTGCCAGTTTTAATGAGCAAAGCTCAGGCACAGCTAACTGCAGGACTCTGGATTCTCATCTAAAATGGCACCTAAATGATTGATAGGATAAGAGGGAGATGTCTCCTACCTTGCATGTATAAATGTGCAGTGCCATATAGAGTTATTAACGTGCATGTCAGAAGCTACAGTATAGTGCTGGGAATAGCTCAGCACCTGACTTAATTAGCCTGAATTTTTTTTGTGAATTATGGCACTGAAATGTACATTCTTATTCAGGTATGAGTCTGCATCTGGGACAAAATCCTTCCAAGGTGAAGATGGCCTCAGCCAGTAATGGAGTGGTCATTGGTGTTCCTATTCTACCTTGCACAGTCCCTTATCCAGTGCATGTTCTATAATGTGTCTGTTGTGGTATCCACGTGACCTTGGGACATTATGACTCTGGTATACACCTGAACTAGTTTCATACAGGTAACAGAACACAAAACAGCAGCACTCAGACTTTAGGACATGCAAGGAAACAGCAAATTAAGGCTCTTCGAAGAGTGTACAGTGGCTTCTGGCGTAAGATAAAGCATATGCTGCTCTTTCTTTGCTATTATTGATAGTCACAGTAGCTGGGTATGATAGAGTATCTTCCCAATTTCATTCATCTGCCCACATTTTTTCACCTAATTCTGCATCATCAAGGAAGGCTGGATGTGTAGCTCAGACTCTATAATAGGGGTGTATTTTGGCAGTAGAGGAGGAAATGCTTAAGCTTTTGTGGATCTAGTCCTAGCTCCACAACTGTGTTGCTAGTTCACTGAGTGTGTACTGTTGAATATTTCAAAACACAGGCAAATCCAAACAATCAGTGTTTAATAGTGAGATCCATTTCAGCAATTTCAAGACAAAAGCCCCCTTTTTGTCTGTTTAGAGTCACATTTACTTCAACTAAAAACTTCTCGGTTAAATTTAATTCTGTTTTATCAACTGAACAAAAATTAATTAATTAGTAAAAATATTGAGAACTTACAATTTTTATAAATTACAATGAATGTATTTTATCAGTAAAAGAATTCAACAGTTACTACACAGAAAGGAAAAACCATGAACCTACAGCTGCCCAGTGCTTGGGCAGTGGCTAATAGGGTGAAATTATTGTAGTGGGATTTTTAAGTGAGAGATAATCTTTCCATTTAAAGTAATCTTGGAACATAGAGACATTAATCTCATGTTATCCAACAGCTTGGTTCTTGGTAGTCATTAATAATACTTTTCGTTACTGCTAAAATTAGCTTAGTCATGGTTTCCAACTAATGCATCTCAACTGCATGCCTGCACAATTATGTTGATGGATGTAACATGGACTATAGCACTCCTAAAAATAATTACTATTTTGTAGCATGATATCAAATATAATATCTTTTTACTGTTTGACAAAAAGCATTATCAATGCAATCATTTTACTCTAAAGGGGGTGATACATTAGTACTCAGAAAACTGACAGAGCAGCATAGAACTGCGTTTCACATCCACAGGAGAGCAGTCTATGATGTGTGTTGTGATACCATAATGCTAAGTAAGCAAACAAAAGTTGTTTGGCTTGACTGCTTAGAAAATCTCATTCCTTGTCTCACCACTGTTTATGACAGAGGTGTTTTATCAGGCATAATTAAATGTTCACATATGATGAACACCCTAAATCGGAAAAACATTATAGCAATTGCCTTTGCTGAGCACACTGCAATGTAAATTTCTCTTGTATGCTCAAAATAATTCCCTGGCAAATAGAAGACAAAACATTCAACCTACCGTCGATATTTAAGAGTCTGTGAAACATCTGAGAATGAGGAATTCAAATATTCTCTGTTGGTCCAAGAATTAGGATGACTTTATGACTTTAACAGTTGTTTCAGGTCCCTAAGAAGAAAAGCCAAACATCATTAATAGATTTTATTATTTAATAGTATGATTGAATCATATTTGTAATCCATGCATTGCAGTGATGCTGCATACTATCTTGTTATTAGGATTCCAGTGTTATAATTTTGTCTGTAACACTTCAGAGCTTTTCAGTAAATGCATATCCTCTACTGTTAGGATCCCATCCATTAAAAAAAGTAAATATAACTCCATTAATAGTGTCTCTCTGTTATACACAATTTTTAAAAAACAGGAGTGACTATGAAATCTCAGACTACATTTTCTTTTCACTCCTTAACACATGTTGTGATAAGGCTGTTCTATAAATCACTGCCTTGATTGTCTCTTTGCTGCAAGGCCACAACACTTTCATGAATAAAATATAAGTATGCATAGCAAAAGGTGCTTCAAAATTACATTATCAGTGCTTCTTTAGTTTCATTTTTGGAACAGATTCTGTCTGAACTACTGACCTTCTCCCATAACAATGAGTGCAATGTTTCATGTCAGTGTTACAAGAAGTTTGAATTCCTTCTAATAACAACAGCCCTTTTTCTTTTAAAATATATTTCAGAATCTGAACTTCATGTTCCTACTTGAAAGCATAAGTAATGTGAACAAATATCTTCCTATTCTGTGGGGAATGGGATTTATGATAAGAGAAAAACAGGCACTAGGAGCAATATATGCTCCACAAATAAAAAGGGAACAGTCAGCTAAACCAGTGTCGTGATGGAAAACAGAGTGGCCTTTGATAGATCTGTAAGTATATATTGCTTCATCATGAGAAAAGAAAGCATTCTGGAGTTGGAGAAAGATCTGTAAGCTCTAGCACTAAAATTCGTTTAAGGTCAATACCCATCAGGAATGCAGTGTACTAATAAACTGTGAAAAGAGATGGAGGAATGAAGGGAGAAAACAGGTCTAAGTTTACTTCCAAAGAATATGATCTAATTTTGGTTAAACTCTGACATACTTCTCAGCCTGCTAGTGCCCAAAAATGTCATAATATTTTACCAAGAGTCTCCAAAGCAGAATACAGATTACTTGTTTAACTTAACTACCACGTGATATTAATCTTTTAAATTAAAAGATTTTATATCTTCAGCCTTATGATTTATTTCCACAGAAGAATATCTAAATACTCAGAATTACTTAGGTACCTAAATCCCATCCAGGCACATAACTTGCTTTCTGGCAATGTGCCTAAATATCTTACCTTCTTTTTGGGAACATAGGTCTTAGAATTTTTCTGTACATCATTTTCCCATTGTTGATGAGTACTTCCTGTGTGAAGTATTTTTGTGTTATTTAAACTTAAAAGAAGGTTCCACTCTTCTAACACTTTACAAATACCTTTTTGCTTAAGAGTATTTAGAAAATATTTCATAATGACTCTTTCAGAATAGTAAACAGTCAATTTCAACATCTAATGAATAAAATGAAAAGGTAAAAAAGATAAAGCTAAACACTGTTCATCCTTTCCAAATGCAGATACTTCAAGGCAACAGCACTTAAGCACTTATGACTGACAAATTGGTTTATGAAAGTAAGATCAAAGCATGTTCAAACTTGATGCTGCTGAATTAAAATTATTCTTCAAAATAATTCCTTATCTCAGATTTCTGACATCTTGAAAACGGCTGTTGCATAAACTTAGTTACTTATCTGTATTTCTGTCATTCTGAGTGGCTATCATAGAGAAATATTTATCCTGATGATAACTTGTTTGGCACAAATTAAAACTGTAAGAATGCTTCAGATGGTAAATTGTGATACGATCATTTTTTCTTAGACTATAATTCAAAAGAATGTATACACAGTGGTACATGATATTTAATTCTGTATAAACTAATTTAAAGAATGTCCTGAGATCATGTAATGTGAATTTGGATCAACTGCACAACTATTTTACAATTCTAGGAATCAAATATTTTCAACTCAAAATGTGACTATGACGTAAGCATATTCTCCAAAATCTGACCTGTTTCCATTCTATATTTAGAGACTGCTTCTTGATAAACTTTGCATAACTAACACAGATGTTTAATATCTTTAGTAATTTGATGACATAATTTCTTGGACCTCTAGATCTCATTGTAGTATGTTCTTTTTAGATAATGATTGTATATTATACTTACCATAATTTTTAAATTTAGCTTTGTGGGAAGAGAATAATTTATCTGAATGAGAAACAATATCTGGACTAAGAAATTTAAAATACAGACTGAAGTTACATGATTTATGAAACTTTCAGTGTTCCTATCTACATGAATACTCCCTAGATTTTTCTTGTTGTTTATGAGAGAGCAGCCAAAATTTCAGTAACATAGAAAAGATCTCCAACTAGGTCAAACTCTACTCTTAATTATACCAAAGCCATCCAAATTTAACTAGATCAAATCACAAATTAAACAAAAGGGAAAGAAAAAGCTAAATTATTACTTCTCGATAAGGAACTTCCTGAAAATTATTCCCTTAAAATTATTCCCTGGAAATATGACCTCTTCTTATTCTAAGAAAGAATCATTATTTCTTAGAAACATTATCTGGCCTGGTTGAACATCAGCCATGTCAGCCACATCATTCCAGTTAAAAAATGTTCTGCAGTGGGGGGAACTCCAAAATGTGTTACTACCGCAAACCCAACTGTTGTGCTAAGTGAGTAGGAATGTACAGTATTTCTGTGATTCCTTTTCATTATACCTGTCATTTTCTACTCTCCAACAAGGAGAAATCAAGCATCTTCTGTTGTTTTAGGGCATGTACATGGTGATGAACAAAGCAAATAAAATGTTTCATAGGGTAAAATTGCATTTCAAACTTGGTTTTTATTATGGTAGATACAAACTTTAACTTAGCAACCTGATAGACAATCAGTTATGTCAACTGACTTATTTTGTTAATGATAATGGACATTTTATTAGACTCTAGATCTGGGAAAAAATTATCTAAATTATTACTTTCCTGAAAGCAAAGTGGGTATTTTTGATGTGACTATTAGCATGCCAAATCTGTGAGCTTAGCATTAGTTATGTGATGAATATCCCACATAATTAGTCACTGGCCTGTTTAGAATCTCCGTCTGCTTAAGGAATTGATTTCTCATCTCTTATGGTATTTACAAAGAGCTGTCCACTTCATACTTGCCATGACATCTATATGAATATAAAATAAAACAGAACATGTCAGGCTCAGTAAACAAATTTGCCAAATAAGCTTCATATACACAGGAAAGTGATTTGACCAAGTGCTGATACCATTGAAGACTGACAAGTTCTTTAATCACTTTGTCTTGAAAATATCTGCCTCAACAAGCAGAATATTTTTGCAGAGTTTGAAATTTATCAGACACTTTAATTAGTTCCTTTATCTACTTTTTTTTTTAAATTTTATTTCA
>VWZG01006056.1:0-12112 GCA_013396735.1 Grallaria varia | reverse complement strand
TACTGTAGCATAGTTGTTGTGTGTGCTTTGGGATGCCTACATGTTCTTTAAAACACATAAGCACTGAGAATGTTTCAGGCTCTCCATATAGGTATCTTAAAGCCTGCGTATTTTATACACTTGTGTTGCTAATTTTTGCAATTTTATTCACTGAAAAGATGCAGATAAAAATAGAGGTGGAAAAGCTTTTCCCTGGAAGATCCAGTAATTCCAAGTGATTACTGGGTTGGATTACTTCTTAATAAATGAGCAGAAGGGAATATTGATTTCTGTTTTACTAAAGAAATATAGCACAGCCCCCNCCCTCCCCTTTTGCCCCAAGGTTCTTGAGGCTGGTGCTGTCAATTTGGTGCTTGCAGCTTTGAAGTCATCAGTTGCAGAACATGCTCTAATTAATCTTTTCAAAATCTGGTCTCTTGTAAATATTATGACTAGGGATTTAATTTTGTATTTGTTTAGGATATAGGTATTAATTAAAACAATGGCTTTGTGCAGTTGCAGACTAATGTGTGCCTGTGGCGGAACAGTATGAGATTTTTTGTTTGTTTGTTTTAAACACCTAATACTGAAATTATTTTGTACTGATAGCTGAATGCTTGGAAAAATGGACAAAATGGACAGAACAAATGCTTGTTGTGAATGAAAGGTTGCACAGCTGCAGGGCAGTCATCTTTCTAAGTCATTATGAACAGCCATGTTTTTACAAGGTATGAAACAAAGTCTTATGTGAATATGAAAGTTACCTATGAATTTAGTTTCCAGTGAGAAATTATTTAATGTTTGTGAGATGACCCTTTGCCTAAGGAGAAAGGTGGGTGTTGGGTATGCTTATGTTGTTTGACATATTTGACGTAATAACTCTGTTTTTCACTTTAGACATGTGAAGTCACTTCTGTGAAGAATTAGTCTTTGTAGGATTGTATAAAACAAGATATCTTTCTTTCTTGTGTAGTATTTCTAGGTATATTTTTACATTTTTTTCTTTTATTTTCATGCTTACCATGTAAAATCCTTTCAGAAAGCAACAATAAACTGTAAGTAAATTAAATGCAAATTCTCCAACAATTGTTTTGTTGCCCAATTGTGTGGTCCCAAATGAGTTGCAAAACCAAAGTAATGAAAGATTACAAGTATAAAGAATAAACTTCCCATTGTAGGAGCAGATTATCAAGTATATTGTAATTTGGTGGTCACAGTGATAGTCTATTGGATAGTACCACTAAACTTCTAATTATATAAATCAATTACTGTCACTTTTTCAGGGATTGAACTGAAATAGTATTGTGAAGGGAATGTAAATTTTTGGAGGTAAAGATAGGTGAATATAAGAGAAATTAGCAACAGCACTGGGATTAATAACCCTTTTTAATATGATAGAGTGTAGCTTATAAACATTATCTTGGAGGCTTGAAGAAGGGATTATGTTGACATTTCTTTGGGAAATGCATAGGGGAAACACTCATTGGTACTGTATGTGACAGTAGGATGGGGAAATAATTTTAGAATTCATGCCTTATAATAGTTTGTGGTTTCAGAATGTTAACAGTAGCAAGATGAGTAACAGATGAGTATGGTAACACAGGCGTAGCTTGCTTTATTCTGCTGAAGCAAGGTGCTTGCTGGGGTATTTGAACTGCAGCTTGGTTCTCCCAGTAATGTATAGCCTGGAAGTACTGAAAAAAAAATTAAAAAAGGAAAACAATTTGTAATGCTGTGCCAGTTTAGGATAAAAGCAAACCGTATACATTGAAGAACTGTAATGGTTTGCTGCTGCTACCTGTGTACTTCTCTTGCAAGCTGAATTAATCATTTACTTTGTATACAAAGTTGGGTCTGCCATCAAAGTAGAATCTGTCTCAATACTGAAAATACAAATCACACTATGTATCACCCTGTGTTTAAGTACAGGATTAAATTGCAGCAGACTCAGGTTAAACATTAGGAAACTTTCTAGTAGAGAGGGTAATGAAGCACTGGACTAAATTGCTTGGGGAAGTCATCCATCCCTGAAACCTTTGGAACAAGGTCTGCAAATACTGTCAGGAGGTGCATGGGTATGGTTTATGACCCCACCCCACCACTTTGTGTAACATAGGATTTCTCAGAGTCGGTTCTTACTTGTCTGTGACTTCTTTTTCCTTTGAGAGAAACTTGGAGCACACAGATGTTTGTTCTTAAAGTTGAAAAAAAAATTCTTGCAATGGAAATGATGTTTTGAATCAGCATTTCCTTGTCAGTAATAATATGCTAGATTGCTTCCAGTAAGAAAAGAAAATCAACCATGCTGTTGAAGTTCACTTTCAGGTCTTTGTGCTGTGCTTTTTGACTTTTGGACAGTTCAGTGAAATAGTGTTTGTTTAAAATTTAAATTTGAAAGTTACAGCAGAAGAAAAATGTTGCTACACGTTTTTTTCTACTGCTTAACAATGATTCTTTCAGTTTTTAAAGTCACACTTCTAATTAAATGGGTATTTAAATTGCAGGTTTATCGTTCTTTTTTGTTGTTTGGGGTTTTTTATTGTGTTTTTTTTGTTTGTTTGTTTGTTTGTTTGAGCAGGAGAAGTTAGAAAGCAGAGGCTGCAAAAAATGTTTTGACTGGTAGTGTTTGAAGTCTGTAGCATCCAGCACTTTATCTTAAAACACATGCAGATGATGTGTGAACTTGTTAAACATGTAGTAAAAATGTTCCATTTGATTGCTTTCAGTTTTGCCTATACTGACTTCTTAAAGACCTTATTTAAAATAATTAGTCTTCTGAATAAATAATTATAAGCCTGCTTCATTGTACCTGATCATATAGAAAAAATGGCAATGTACAGTAGTTTTTATTTTGGTGTTGGAGAATTGCACTTATTTCCTGGCTTCTCTATGCTAATTAAAGAAGATGTTTTTCATCTGTTTCATCAGAAATTCGTAGTCCATCCTCAGCCTCTCTGGGTGACTGCAGAAGACATAGAATTGTGACATCAGAACAGATTGGAAGTTGAGCGAGTTGAGGGTAAAAATTTTTAATATGATTATTTACAGCTGTAAAAACAGATGAAATAAAATATTCAGGACATTAGAGAGTTCTATTTTGAACAAGACAGTATCAGAAAACTACAAGAGTAAGACTTCAGAAATGTGGGAACATGAAATTATATGCATTATTTTGGTATAGAGAGGAAGAAAATGTCAGTGATGGTACAGAGAGAGAACTGTAACATTTAAACACAGAAGCTCTTTACAGTCTGCTGAGAAGCCAAAAGCACTTCATTAAACTGTCTCTTGCAGGTTGTTTTTAAACCAGAGCACATAAAAATAAATGAGATTGAAAGCTTACATACATATTGTTAATGTGTACAGGCATTTTGGGGATCACTGGGTAATTTGTGGCCTATAATGAAATACTGAATTAGTAAATGTAGTGGTGTTGGCAGCGGCTTCTGTATGAAAGGTAGTAAGTATCTGCATTATCTGAATTGATATGGCATTTTTCTCAGGTTGTTTAATACAGCCTTGAAGAAGAAGGATAATGTAATGTACCACCACGTGTTTCCTTCAGGGGAGAGGGGAAGAGATGGGAAGAAAAGTAATTCTTAATAAGTAGCATTCTTGGTAATGTCTTTATTTTAATTCCTTTAGACTATGTCTGAATGTATCCAGCTCTCATTTGCTGTTTGTAGAATTGGCATTTACACGGTAAGGCAATGTTTTAACTAACTATTTTTTCATTAGTGTTAATGCCGTTTGAGTGAAAAGAAGGTACTTAAGGTTTTTAGGATCAGAATTAAGTAATGCAGATAGCAAAAGGGATTTGCCATACTAGTTTACATAAACAGACTACAGTATGCTTTTGTCCTGTTAAAGATTTACTAATACCTTAATAGAAAGAGTATTCTCCACTTTAGTTAAAAAGGTAAAGAAAAATTCAGCCAGCCTCTTAAGGTGTAAAAAACTTAGAATTCATGTGCATCAGTTGCTGAGAATTTCTGCCGAATGTAATTGTTGAAGGGTTTGTGTGCATTTGCTGTTAAATATCTATGATGTTTGAGTAATGTCATATATTAAAACATGTTAGCTAAATGCTAGTATTTAAGCTTTGTCTGAAGAGCCTTAATATATTCCAAATGCTGTTAAACTAAACAACCCAAACCTTACATAAAAGAAATGAGGTTTACTTCAAGCGTATGTCCCAAATAGGTTTTTTTTTTTCCTGCTCTGAGTTGTTCCAGTTAGTGATGAGAACAGTTAGATGAATGGGATGCTTCATAGAAATTCATTGTGAATGAATTTGCGCACAGTGTATGAGAGTCTGTTGTTCAGATCATGCATCCTATCCTGGAGCTTTTGGAGTGAGTACTTTTCCTGTTAACGCTTTTCAGGATGAAGCTTGGCACATGCCACTTCACATTTGATTAGATTGTACAGTCAAAAGTGTAGGTGAGTTTTGAACAACAGTGATGAGGGCTATATGCCATCAGGAAATCTTACTTGAAGACAGAATCTTAAAGTTTAACATTTGCTTTTGTTCCTAGAATTTGGTTGCAGGTAGAGTTTAATATCTGATTGAGGCTTTTTCTCCATGTGTGGTGTTTTCAACATCTAAAAATCTTGTTTCTAAATGGTAGAAAATAACAGATTTGGGCAATATGAATAAAATACTCATTGAGGAAAGGAGGAAAGTACTACTTGCAAAGTCAAATTTTCCTGTGGTATTTAAATTTCTTAGGAAGGCTTTCTTTCTACAAATTCCTGTGTGATAAGACTATGCTGTCTTGAAGGATCAGAAAGAGTAACAGTATGAGGTTTTCATGGCTGCAAGGTACACAAACTGTGCCAGCTTGTTTAGAAGGCTATAATAAGCTGTTCAAATAAATTTGAGGGAATGTCCAAGTATAAATGTGTGTGTATTGCAGATCTGGGTATAAGAAGGTAAAATGTACAGCAAAATACATACTCTGACAGTACCTGGCTCTGTTTTAGTTTGACAAGTTGAGTTGCCTGTGCACTACAGTGCACTGCTAAGTGATGGTAGCTGCAGTTAGTGATAATAGTATAGTTGGTGTCTCCTTATGAACTTTTGGGCAGCAAAATACTTAATTTCATCATATTTTTAAAACTGAAAAATAAAAAGAGCTAAATTCACTTATGAAAATGCTGAGAGAAACTGATTTCCTTGACTGCTGGTACCTAAGGGAGGACAGTGAGTGGGATGATGAGTAGGCTTCTAGAGCATCCAAAGATGCATTTTTGTGGCACATGGGTCCTGTGTAAAGTGCATTCGAAGGCTAAAATAGTTCCTTTAGGAAAATGCTAGGTCCAGAGAATACTTGCTTATATAAAAATGCCTGTCATTGGAAAGGTGAGTTTCAGATGATCTGACTGGGAACTGGGCTTGGTCAGCTTTGATATCAGAGTAAACAGATGGGCCTGTTCAAGTGAATGCTGTGCAGAAACGCAGCGTGATAGATCCTACCTGCGTTCCGTGCCCTGCTCATTCTTGTAAATCTGCTGGATTTGTTACTCAGGTATGTGAGCGGTCTGGCAGCTAGCAAGTACTGTGCTCCATACTGATGTCAAGGAGCAAAACACAAGACTCCAATTTATATTTCCCCTTAGTTGATTAATTCATTGTGTTGTATACTTTCTGCTGCATGCTGTTTTGCTGATTTAATAATTTTCTTTTTGCTAGTTGATTCATTTTTATCCAAAATCTAGGCAGTCTCTTAGATTCCAGTCCTTAGCAGCACCATGTTTTCAGTTTGTACTGTATTGCTTGGACACTTCCTGTTCTGCATGTCCTCACTGTGCAGTGCTGCAAGTGTCTCGCAAAGGCTCTTAGTCCTTTGGACTGCAGACATCTCAACTGTTAGTCTGTTATCAAGCTGCTTATCTGTAACACTCTCAAGCACCCATTACTTCAACTGTACTACACCATTAAATAGGCTTCCTGTTTTTATGGCATGTACAAATTATGAGATGGAGGAAGAGTTTATATAGTGATCCTTGGCAAAAGAGCCTGTGATGTCTTCAGCCACCATGACTAAGAGGACAAAACTTTGTTGTCTTGAGCTAGGAAAAACCTGTATCTTTGCAAGAGTACAGAAAGAGATACAATGCCTGTTTTGGGGGACTAAACTGGATGAGATTACTTTGAAGTGTATACCCTTGAAGGCAGTTAGGAAAAAAGCAAAGGTGGTTAATATAAAAATGGCATAGATATTTGTAGGGATCTGAAACTAATACATGTGTATCCTGAAAGGAAAACATTATCCTAAACTCAAATGAAAACTTTTGGGATTAAGAAATCAACCAACCAATGATAATAAAACTCAGTTTCCTATATGTTTCACACATCTAGTAGCTTCTGGCAGAAGCATCAGTTTTTCAGCTGCATGTTTCTGCTTCTTCCACCATACTAGTGTCTGCATTGGATGTGTCAGTTGGAGGTGTGGGAACAGGCAGATAAATGACTTCTTGAATCTGCGTGACTGAGGGGATTGTAAACATACGGCAGCGTGTAACAAAGCTCGTCATAATGTTATCATTTATTTCCTTTCTGTTTCTTATTTAATTTTCTTGATCAGGTAAAAATCTTAATAAAATAATGATGGAGAATTCACCCTAAATGAGGTTTAGAAGAAAATTATTCGAATTTTTTTGTTTTTTAAAACAGTTTTTATGATGGAATATTTCCCACCTTTATACATGTTTAGGAATCCATCTTGGAAACAGTGTGCATGATTGTATGCCTATACATGTTCTCTGGAAGGTTCTTTGATGCACTGTACTAGGCTTTGAGACTTATTTTTTTCTTTTTAGTTGTTTGCATATGATATTAAGCTTGAACAGGGGTAACAAGGTATTCTTTCCTGGCCCTGACCCTTAAAAGTGGCTTCAGGAACACGTGAAAAGTAATTTTCACATTACTTGTTATTTTGGATAGCAAAGCAAGGACAGAATCCTCTGCAATGGTGAGAACCATGCAGAAATATCGAGGGAGACCTAGTGGAACATGGTCTTTTGCTGGTGTACATTAGAAAGAAAAGTACGGGAAAATAACATTTTCCTGTCTCAGGGAATTAGAAAGTTGCAGTCCTAGGTTTCAAAATAAGGCATCAATAGATAAACAATTTTATTGAAAACCAAAACTACAAGGTCAGCAAAAAGCCCTCTGTAGAGCTTTCTTCTTTCAGATGTTGGGTATGGCAAAAGCGATGCACAGTAACAACATTGCATCCATGTTGGCATTTTCTTCCTGAAAATGATGAATAATTGATCCTTTGGTATTAGTAGCCTCTTGGCTTGAATTTGTGCAATGAGGCGGGGAAATAAATGATGCATTTTTACAGCTGTGCTTGCTATAGTTTATATACGGTAAGTATAGTAACTGATGCAAATGTGCTTTTAGTTTTCTGGTTTACATTGGACTTAGTTACATTTGTCTTTGTTTATAATTATAAATTCATGTTGAAATGGTTTGACTGGAAACAGCTGTTGTGCTGAGGAATTGGTCTGACCTTAGAACAAAACAGATATAACATTCACTCATGAAGTTGTGGAGGGGAAGCTCTTAAGAGAAGAGAAACCAAGAGAGGCAGTAACTAAAGGCAGCCATGGAATAGGAGGTAATCCAGGGAGCCTGTTTGGAAAGGTTCTGGAGCCAGCCTGTGACTTACAGCATGGAAAGCTTCCTGTGAGACTCTTCCCCCTTCCCCTCCCTGACATGGTTTCCCATTGGAAAATGCTAAGTTAAAGTAATAACAGAACTCGTATAGCATATCCTGTCTACTCCTCCCTTTCCCATGTCGTGTCCTTGACATGAGCAGCAAAACAAAGGCACAAAGTGCAGCAGGAAAATATCCTTTTATGTGCTACCCTCTGGGAAATGTGGATAATTCCATTCACGGTCACTTCTGATATTCTGTGGGTAGACTGTTGGAAAGGAAAGGTGTAGATGCTTTTAACTTCCAGCCTTAAATAAAAGGTGGTTGCTATCACCAGTCTTGGCAGTGACTTGCATGGAGTGGGACTTGCTATTTGTTGTTGCAAATCTTGTAGTCAAGCTGCTTGAACCGTGCTAGTTGGGATTTGTATTGCTACCAACCTAGACAGGAGAAAGAGGCAGACTGTTCTGATGCAAGTATTGCTCTGTGTATGTTAATGTTAGATATTCTGTGGTTTTTTTACAGCAAGACTTTCTACTTTCTGGAAATAGAAGAAGAACTCTGATGTTTTTTTCAAATGGGAAAGGTAAAGACAGGGCTTTACCCATCAGGACTGGGCCAGGAGACAGGATCAGAATACAATTCTCTTTTCTTCCTCTCCACAGAGTTCACTGTTTAGAGTAAACTGTACTCACATTGCTGAGCAGCCTGTCCTTGTGGCCAGAGCTGATGTTATCTGCACAATGAGCTTAGGAGCTTGGTCCAACCAATGCTGCTGCAACAGCATTGCTTCCCTGAGCTACTAATTGATGTACACTGCATTTACAGCTCCTTGAGAACCTCTGACGACTAGTAATTGATTTTTAACTGGGAAAGGTATGGTTTGCCAAATTAGCCTGTTAATTTTTGTCGGAATGTCCGTTTGACAAACTTGCAGGTTGGAATAGAGCTTTGTCCTGGACCAGGGGCTTTATGAATACAAGTTGTGTTTCTTCTGATTTGTCTCTGCTGTCAGTGGCCTCTTCCTGCTCCAGAAAACAGTGCTGTTGTTCCACAGAACATTAGCTTTAGGGAGAGTAAAAGGAAAAGCCCAGATCCTCATTGCAAAAGTCTCAAGTCTTTTTTTGTTCAGACAAGCTGCTGTTCAATTTGTGTTTATCAAAACTGTGTTGTTAGTTATCCTGTACATAAAATGCTGTTTTGCTTCTTGCTTTTGGAAGTCAAGATTCCTAATCCTCATTCTTACTGTCTTTCCAGAAAACTGTTGTGTAATGTATTGACAAAATGTCATGTTTTGCCTTCAGTAGCTGTTCCACATGAAAGATAAACACCTCTTGTAAGGCTCAGCTGATGCAGTGGGTGATGGTGTGAGCATGGAATTTTTCTGGCGGCCTCTGCTGAACAGAGGCCCATCCCCCCCCATCCCGCATTGTGCAGTTTGCAAAGTAGCCACTTTAATTATAAAACTAAAAAGATAAACGTTTTAAATTAATGATAGATTCAAAACATAAATTGTAAATACATTGCAAAGAAATTATTTTAAAAAAATCTGACAATCTCCTATGAAAAATATGACCTCTTTGAAATCTGAGCTGCCCTGAGACTGTGGACTTGGAAAGATAGCAGGGGGGCATGTTGAATTAGTGGCAAGTGTACAAATCTAGTAGTTAGCTGTACAATTTGAATTACAGAGAGGGTGAAAAGGCTAGAAATGGCTCTCTGGTGAAAGTGATTTTTTTTTTTTTTCTTTTACATTCTGTAATCCGGAGGTTGGGACTATGCATAGCAATGAGGCTTGAAAAAAAAAGTTAATTTGCAAGGATCCCTGGACTCTGACTGATCAAGTCTGAGTTGTGATGAAAGATTGCGCTGGGATTATGCTAGAAGTTGCATGTATACAGTCACATCCTCTACCTTGTACCATTGTATAAAATAAGAACCTAACAGGTGATTTGCAAGTGGAAATAGCAAGCAACAGTAATATATAAGACTCACAGTATTTTGCATGCAGTTGGTTTTTTATTGTTCTGTTTTTTTCAGTCACACTCTTCTCAAAAGTGGTGTTGCTTTTGAGTATAAATTGTAAATTGTTTCTTTTTGGTCTGTATTTGCCTTGAACAGCAGCTGGACAATCATAGAGCATTAGAAATTATATTTCTTTCAGAATAACTGTTTTTCATAAGATGTCATATTGCAGCAGAAGTGGGACAAGTTTGTTCTGCAGGTCTTAAACTTGTTTTGGTATTGGGAACTCGAGAGTTGTCTGTTTTCCTTAGCCTGATAGAAGATTGATTTTTCCTGTGAATATGCTTGCACTGTATCCTGAGGGCATCAATGATATGTTACTATTATGATTGCTACTGCAAATAGTTCAACTCCATTTTCCATAGACATCCTGCATTTTTTTCAAAAATAGGTGTCTTTTAAGGGAAGAAGTCATACAAGTGCATAGTAGATTAAAAATAAATAAAGGAAGTGCATCAAGGGCCACAAAACTTCATCTGTTATGAGTTAGTTTCTTTTGGGAAAAGACACTTCTAATTATCTCCATTGCTATGTGTCTGGCCTTGGTGTTTTTAATTTTTCTTCTCACCATCAAGTTGAAACTGTTTGCTCAGTTGTTGAAGTCAAAGTGGTTTACTGAATATCTTGCTGCTATACCTTCTTTACAATTATAGTCTGCTGTCTTCAAAGTAGTTTGAGATTGTGTTCATGTGTAATTAAAACCATAAATGCTTTTGGAAAGGCTGTTCTACAGCATCATTTAGATCTCTTAAAAGTAAATAGTGCTTTTAGATCAGTTTTCTGTTGCAATGTTTGTATTTTGATCAGTTTGATTATATTGCACACAGATCATAAAACTATTTATATTCTGTCATATGAAGACCTTTGAGTACCACTTCATTTTTGTTGGCAAGGATTTATATAGTACAAAACCGTATTTAGTTTTTATTGGGCTTATATTGCTGGGCATTATGTTGTTTAAGAGTAGAAAGCAACAGTGTTTAATAGATGCTGTAACTTCATGCTATGGTTCCATTGTTCTGAATATGTATGAATATACATACTTAAAGTTCAAAAGGTAGCTTTTAAGTAACGTGTTAATAGTATCTCAGATGCTGTTCTGGGCAGTAGACTTTTGTGGATTGCTTGAGATGAGTGAGGTGATGTCAAGGGTATCTTTTGTCCTGGAAAGCAGAGGCCATGTACAGCTATAACACGGTGTTGTAACTAAGACTTTAAAATTCTGTTTCTGGTATGGTCACAATTGCCTTTGTTAATGTAGGCAAATCTCTGGTACCCTCATTTGCAGCAATATTTATTCTATGGCTTCCCAAACTTGCAACTTCATTTTCTTGGCTGTATTTAATGCTACCAGTTAAAGTACTAGATCTATTGTATTTCACTCAACCCTTCTGACATCCTCTTTAAGACTTAACAAACACAAATTATTTATTGTGTAGTTGCTTTATCATAGAATACCCTGTGTTAGAAGGGACCCTCAAGGATCATTGAGTCCAACTCCTGGCACTGCACAGGACAGCCCAAAAAACTGCACCATGTTGCGTGATTCACAGACCGGGACCTTTACACATTACAGAAAAACTGAGGTTGGTGGACCTCCAGATCCAATCCAATAGAGCTTCTCATCTGAAAGAGATTTTGTTTTCTTTTTTTCAGTGTAAGGAAAAGCAACAACAGCCAACAAAATGAAATGCCCCACTTTCTTCTCCTCTTCTCCAAATCAAAGCATCTTTTAAGGAGAGGTATTCACAAGTCTGCTGTATGTTGTCTGGATTTCCAAAAGGATGCAAAGGCCAGAACAGAGAGCAGCATTTTCAGAACTTCATTCTAGCCTTTGATACATGCTGGTACCATGCTTTTGAGCAGATTCATAACTTTCCAGTGGATTCTTTTTCAAAACAAGGCAACATTTTTCCATGCCGAAGAGGGACTTTTACAAGGGTATGTAGTGATAGGACAAGGGGGAATGGCTTTAGACTAAAGAGAGTAAATTTCGGGTTAGATACTGGGGAGAAATTCTTTACTGCGAGGATGGTAAGGCACTGGGACAAGTTGCCCAGAGAAGCTGCAGATGCCCAATCCTTGGAAGTGTTCAAGGATAGTTTAGATGGGGCTTTGAGCAATTTGGGCTAGTGAAAGATGTCCTCAACATTATTAAATGTTGTATCTCAGGAAAAAAATATGACCCAACCTCATTCTTCCATTAATAATTAATTTTTTAACTATTCTTCATATTGTAGTGTCAATATACATTCTAACTTAATGGAAGACTATTAATTTGTACCCCACTTTGAAAATTGCACGCCTTTCCAAAACATGTAAGATTTTTTTTCTTGGCCAGGCCTGTGTTGTGTTAACGTTCTCTTAAAGATCTACTTATGTCATTTTGTTGTCATCTTGAATTGCATAGGAGATGATGTTTGTCTTAGTTTAGGGCA